>VWZP01007510.1:445676-468560 GCA_013396995.1 Dicaeum eximium | reverse complement strand
TTCCCTGAAACTTCCCTGAAACTTCCCTGAAACTTCCCTGAAACTTCCCTGAAACTTCCCTGAAACTTCCCTGCTCTGATCACCCCTTCCCAGCCCCAAAGCCACCCTGCTGCCACCAAACGCTGTCACACTCTGCCATGTCTTAATATCCAGCAGAGAGGGTGAAAGGGAGGCACTCAGCAATGTTTAAACAGTCAAGACCTTCGCACGACGTGTTCTGGCTCTCCCTGCAGCTCGGAGTGACTTCACTGTTAAATTCCCCACTCCTTTTTCTGCACTGAGCCGGCTCAGCTACACCGGCTCTTCCCCTCCTGTCCATGACAGGCTTTTTCACAAACAGCAGCTCACATTTTTTAACAATCAGCATGATTTGGCTTCAACTCCTTCCTTTAAAATACAAAACATTCTACAAATATCACAGAAAGCAGCCTGCTGGCACTGGAATGGATCATTTAGCCCATTCCTATTCCCCAGGGTCAGATTTTCTTTAGTTACAGATTATTTTAATTTATTTTTGTTTTTAATAATCTTCATTTTTCCCCTCGGGATGGAGACACTTCCATGTGCCAAAGGCCAGTAGATCACTGCTCTGGCTGGCAGGAGGTTTTCCTACTGCCTACCTTCAACCTCTCTCACTGCAACTCAAGCCTGTATTATACTGGTGAATGAAGGAGGAAAGGTATATTGTAGCAATTGATAATTAAAATAATTCAAAATAATGAAACAAAGCCAGCAGCAGACAATAGAAAGCAGCAGCTTGATTCTGCCCTGCTCAGCACCTTCTGCCTCTGCTTGATTAAAGTGGAATAAACAACATTTCTCTGCCCAAACTCCGCAGAAGTTTGGAAGTTGCTCTGACAGCCCATTTACATCGGAGAAAACCCAAAGCTTCCACCAGCAGCTGAGCCTGTGGGGGCTGAGCAGCTTCTCCTGTCCCTGCCAGGCCCTTGGAACAGCAGCTGAGGAAGTGGGGGGAGCTTTGTGGTCCAGTTTGGTGTTGAAGTCTCAGCCCTGTGCCACGGTCCTCATTGTCAGGGCAAGGTGAAAACAATCGTGGTGTAAATCAGCATGGGGCAGGGAAAGGAGGGGAAGGGAAGTCCAGACAGACCTTGAGCAAAGCCAGGAGCAATGGCTGAAGGGGTTTGGAGGCAGCATCTCCTCAGTGGTTCCCCAACACCACAACCTCAGTGAGGCTTTGGGACCACGCTCTGCTTGACAACAAACTGGGTTTATTCCTCTGTGTTCAGCTGCCCTGGGCTCTGCAGCACCTGGCAGCCACCAGCACTTGCTCCACTGTGGCTTTGCCTTTTACAGGCCCCCAGAGGCCTCTCTTTCCCTGCACAGTTTTTTGCAGCACTTTCTCTGAGTTCTTCTAACTTTAAGTGCCCAGACCTCCACGCACCCACCCCAAAGGTGCAGGACCAGGACCCAAAAGAGCCTGGTCAAAACCATGTGGTCTCTCCCATCATTTTTCCTTTGCTCAGCATCCCCCATGGAAATCAGGAGCTGTGAATCATCTCTAAAGCATCTCCAGGAAGCAGCTGAGGGAAACTGGTCCAATGCTGGTGACTAAAATACAAAGGGCTGCAATGCTGCTGCTTTGCGGATTCCTCGATTTTTTTTTTCCTTCTTTTTTTTTTCTTTAAAGTGAAGGCAAGGCAGAGCTGAAGACACCTGACAACACTGACCTAGTTTGTCCCATTGCACAGCAGGCCTCCTTCTCCCTTCCAGAGCCAGTTTTATTTTTGGTCAAGGGCAGTGAGGCAGCAAAACCTGTCTGGTGCTGAGCCCCCACTCACCAGGGACACAAAAAGGGGTTGTTTGAGGGGCTGATGAGCAGGACATGGTGTGTCCCACCCCACCACAGCTTTATGCCTCAAGAAAGCCCCCAAGTCACACACATCCCATCAGCCTGGAGATCATTTGTGCTCCCCAAATACCCAAGTCCATGGAAAATCCTTTCCTTTGGTACAAGGCCTGCTCTGGTGAGGAGCTGACAGAAGGAGGTGATGAACAGATTTATGACAAGCAGAAGGCTGGAAGCACTTACTCATGGCTAGCAGGATATAAATAAAATATTTGGAAGGCTGAATGTGCTTCCCTGTGCTCTGCCCTGGGGACTGGCAGAGGAGAACAAATGGGCTGGAGCCACAGAGGTCTCTGCACAGAAGGAGGTGTGGAGCTCATGGAAGGCCAGCTCAGCTTTCGAGATGCTAAACCCAAAAATGGGGAGAAAACAGGTTCCCATCTGGTTTAGGAGTGACACTCGGATGGTGTCACAATGCCCTGTCCTGCTCACACACTTCTCTCTTCTCCTTTTGCCTGTTTTTCCCCTTTTTGTGCTGAGGAAGCCAGTGGGGCACTGCACACCCCGAGCACTGTGACCCCACCAACCCCTCAGGAGCAGCTGCTCCAGACAAGAATTCCTGGGGGAGCAGCACTCGAGTCTGGATCCAGCTGTGCCCTCCCTCAGAGGGGAGGCTCCTCTTCCCAAACAGGGGCTGCTCCTTCTCTGCCCTCAGAGATTTTTAGCAGTCAAGGAGACAGGCTTTTTCTCACTAAAAAAAAAAAATTTGGGAAAATTAATGAACCTGCAAAAGCTTATCTACTCTGTGCCAGGTCTTGTCCTAATTTAAGGAGTCACCCCAGTAACAAGGCTCGCTATGAAGAGCCAAAGGAAGCAGAGGTGGCTTTATCCAGGAAGACTAAAAGGTTTTCTGCATTTAATTCACTGAAATGGAGAGTAAGAGGACATGAACTCACCATCCACCTGTCCAAGAGCAACACAACAAAGTGGGAAAAACTTTTGAATTGAAATAAGGCAATTCTGGCTTATAAAATGAGTGGATATAAGCTGGATATGCACAGGCTAGAAACAAAATTCCTCATGGATGGAGAGTCTGGAAGAACTTCCCAAAAGCAGCAGAAAAGGCACAAAGCTCACCAAAAAAAAAAAAAAAAACCAAAAAAAAAAAAAAAAACAAAAAAAAAACCAAAAAAAAACAAACAAACAAACAAAAAAAAAACCAACAAAAAAAAACCTGCAAGAGCACTTAAAGTGAATTTTAACCTTTTTCTGAGAAACCAGGAGAGTGAGGAATGTGTTGATGGTGCCTCAGCAATGCCTGGTTTTCCACGAGATAATTCCTAATGAAGACATTTTAGTCCTTTGCAGATGTCAAGCCCACCCCTGAGCTCATATTGCAAGATAAAGACTAAAATAATGTATTTATGTTATATATTTAATGAATTTATATTATGTATTCTAGCTATCAATCAAAAAATGCCCAAAAGGTAAATATAAACCAGTCACTTTCTCTTCCCTCCAGAAAGTTTTGTGGTCTGCACCAGTTTGCAGTAAATTAATTCTAATTCAGGCTGGTAGGATGAGTCACTGGCATGAAATATGAAGTGGAGAGTGTATTTAAAGGCTCCCCATATGAAATGCAGCACACTGACTTGTTGAACAGATGCAATATTCAGCTTGAGTCAATGTCTCTAACGCGTCTAAGAAAAGCAACTCCACTTTCTGTTTGCCTGTGTGGCATAGATTGCCACAGAAAAGTCCCATCAATTCAGAAATTAAAGTCTCAGACCAAGGAAGCTCCTGTGACTGGAACAACTTCAATACCAGCGCTGAGCCTTCAGAAAAGCTCCTTTCCAGAGCTCTGCACATCTCATTTCCTACCAGATTTATGCCAGTGTTGGGCTTCTGGGGAAAGCTGCTGCCATAGGGTTAAAGCCTGGGGTTTTTACAGCTTTTCAGGCAGATCAGGCTCTTATGCCAAGAGATGCATTGCAGCAGAATATATGATAAAAGGGGAAAATTAGAATTGATAAGCCAACTTTCACATAGATTATAACTTTGGGAAATGCTTTTAAAAAACCTTGGGTGGAAAATACAGTGCAAACCCCCAGTCACAGCAGGCATGGCAGCACAAGAAGGTAACTCACAGACTTTTCTTCTGTTTGTAATTTCCCTGTTCCAGGCAGCATTGAAGCCTCACAGCATCATTCACTTCCACTGGGAGCCCAGGGGATGCCATGTTAGCAATACAGGCAACCCCTGCATAACCACAGACTCCAGAACCACAAAAATGAGCCAATCTCATGCAAGATTATCCCAAAGTTACCTTCTTCTGCTGAATTATCTGCCTCATGGCCCATATTACACTGAACATCGCTCACACAAGAGAAAAATGATGCAAAACCAAATCTCTTTCTATCTAGAATTAGCTATTTCAAGCACTTAGATGCAGTAAAATAAAGACATTCATATCCACGATGCCAGTCAGGCCTGAAATCAATGGAAAACCCAGGAAGTGCCGATGGAATCAGCTATTTTTTAGGCTTTGGAGGGGGAGCAGCCCGGGCTGCAGCAGTCCCAGAAGCTACAGGCAGGAGCCAGAAGAAGAACCATGCAGGGATGAGGGAAGCTCAGCACAGACTGAATCTTCCAGCATATTTTAGAAGATGTGAATGCAGAAATAATGTAACCAAACCCACACTTCCATCAGCAGATGGACAAGGAGATGTACTGTAAAACAGACAGCCCAGGTTGTGTGGGACAGACTCATCTCAGCTCCAGAGGGGTCTAAATGCTGCTGGGAAGAGAGAGTTGGAAATTCCTACCTTGGAGCTGGTGATGGCCAGGGCCAGCAGGGAGGAGGGAACATCCACCATGCTGCTTTCCAGAGAGGTTTTACAGGGGTGACCTTGAACCTCTTCAAGGGTCACCAAGGTCTGAGGTGGGATCTGTCAGCCTAGGGGTCACCCCACTGTCCCCATGGGAGCCCCAACCAAGGTCTGAGGTGGGATCTGTCAGCCCAGGGGTCACCCCACTGTCCCCATGGCAGCCCCAAGCACCTTCCCCTGCCCATCCCTCCCTCCCTCACCCACCTTTATCCACACCCAGCCGTGTCCCAGCTCCTCCAGCCCCTCTGGGTGGCAGCTGCCGGGGCTGGAGCAGTTCCTCCAGGGCTCGCTGCAGTTTCTGGTTTCCTGTCCCCTGTGAATCACCGACCCCAACATCCGCGCCCGGCGCCGCCTGCTCAGCCCCACGCGGTCACTCGGGCTCCTGTGGGCAGAGGAGGAGGCTCGGACAGCCTGGAGCCACACACAGCACTGAGGTCACGTCCCTTGAGGTTCACATGCTGCTGGTGCCCCAAAAAGTTCAGGCTTTTCAGGCTTCCTTTTAGCAAAGAGCTTTCACAGGAACGACCCCGCGCGCTGGAAGCAGCAGGTGCCGCCAGGAAAATCTCAAAGCAGGCACAGAAACTGCAAGGCCTCTCTTGGTTTTCATGGAAAAGATGGTAACAAGTGTCAAAGGCAGCAAATAGCCCGAGGTCACCACTGCTGATGGCCAAACCTGGAGCTGCTGCCCAGTGCTGTAAAAATAAAACCAGTTCTTACGTTCAGCGCTGGCACTTTGCACACAGGGGCACAATTTCACTGCACTCTTAAAAAAAGTAATTCTTCAAATTTTTTGGTGTTTGAATGGAATAAGGAGGGTTCAGGAATTCCCTATTGGGAATTTGTGTATTGGTTTAAAGCCCTGTCACAGTGCATGAAAGAGGGATCCTGCCCCAGCACTGGGGAAGTCTGCACACACAGAAATGTGTAATTGTGCAACAGTACAAGAGCCACGGGGTGCACGAGTTACAGCCATAAACAAAACCTCTCATGCTGCTCTCACTAAGGCTCTACAAAACCTCTCTTGCATGTAAATTGTTCAGTAAAGGGAAATTTTGTTATATTTAAATTAGGGCACTCTGAAGCAGCCACCTACACTCAGCTCTCTGTGCAAGAAGGTGACTCTTCATCATAAAAATTATTAAGGGGATAACTGGTTACAATTTTTGCAACTCTGGATGAAATCTGGTTATCAACCTTTCAGAGGAAACGTTACTTCAATAAGATAATTATCCACTGTATGTGCAAATAGACTTTCTCTCTTCCAATTCTAACCTGGGATGGAAAAATAATGCACCTTCCAGAGCAATTCCCAGACAAAATCCGGGTGCTGAAGCCTATCTTGAAATCAGTATAATCTGAACCAAAGATAAAAAGAGGCAGACTCAGCTTTTAATTGCCCACATGGCTTCTGAGTGGTCTCTGTGTAAAGGACATTGCAAAATGTGAAATGTTTTTTTCACTGCCAAAAGAGTTGTTACAAAATTGGCATTTCTAGCAGAGGTCTTAGCAGTTAAATGGCTTATAAACAGCTTTCTAGCAGGGTTTTTACATGCTCAAAC
Source organism: Dicaeum eximium (assembly GCA_013396995.1). Taxonomy (NCBI): domain Eukaryota; kingdom Metazoa; phylum Chordata; class Aves; order Passeriformes; family Dicaeidae; genus Dicaeum; species Dicaeum eximium. Next base: position 462,306 of record VWZP01007510.1, on the reverse strand, counting down.
AGAAGCTGGCAACATAAGTTTTGCAAGAGTTCTTTATAGCAGAACTGATACTCAAAATATGCTGGAGACATTAAAAGTTCATCTTTTGTACCCAAAATCAATTTCATCAGGAACAGCCACTGCTAAAAAGGTGCCACGTATTTGTTTACAGGTTCTCTGGCAGGTCTCAGCTTCTGGTGTGACTCAGTGCTGTGCTGTGGACATTACCCTGGCTGGCTGCACCTCGTGTCAGTCCCCAAAGTGTCCCCTGAGGGACCCCTCAGCCTCTCCAGGGCAGGAGAAGCTGCTCCTGTGCCCAAGGAGGGATGCAGCAGAGTCACCCCAGTGTGATGGAGCAGCTCTTGGGCAGAGTGATGCCCTCAAAGGCATCAGTCCTCTGGAGAGGCCAACCCTTGGCTGGAGGGTCATTAATTATTAATTATTAATTACAGCAGCAGCACACACCCCTCTGTGGGTCCCATTCCCTATTTCACATTTCTCCTAAGAAGGGCTGGGTGTAAAGGTTTAGGATGAGTCCTCACTCCCAGCACTTCCCAGCACAGCCACAGGTCCTGCTCTTCATGAGGCCACCCCAACTCTTCTCCAGCACACACAGAGTGACCCCTCAGGCACCAAACCCAGCTGGGGAAACCAGGCTCTGCCCTCCTGAAACCCCTCTGCCTCACCCACACCTGCTCCTAGAAACATTTCTGCTTTGACAAAAGGTCAAAACCACAGGAGCAGCATGTTGTTATCTACTGCAATAAGTTATAGAAACACCACACTGTCATTTCACTGTTTGTGTTCTTTTCAAAGCTCACTCATTTCAGCTTGGGTTTGTTTTCCCACCATAACAAAGTTCCTACTCCTTCAGGCAGGTTCACAGTTAACCTAAGCCACTTTTTCACCTTTTGATACAAAGCTGAGAAGCTGCAGAGAGATCTCTTGGGTCCAGAAACTCATCAGAACCCATCTTCGAGCAGGCTCAGCTTACCTGGCCCTGGGAAGCCAAATGCTCTGAGGGCTGATTTACATTCTTTCAAATAAAGGTGGGGGCTGCTCAAACACCAGCTGACTTTACTTGAATCAGGTGTTGTGACTAACACAGCTCAAAAATCAGCAGTGAAACAAGGACTGGAAAACAGGGCATCATCTAAACCCCTTCTTCTGCACAAATACACCCAGTGCTGGAAGGTTTGAGAAAGCTCCAAGATGTTTTCCAAGCTCCAACAGGCTCCAAGCTCCCCAGCTTTGCAAGTCCAGCATTGCTGTGCACCAGCATCGAGCCCCTCTTGCTTTGGGACAGAACGAGTGTCTCATCCCAGCCACTGACTGGGATTACACCGCATTCCATCTGTTTAGCAACATCTTCACGGCAGCTCTAACACAAGCCACATCTTGGAGGAAATTTTCTCATGTGCTTTAGTAGTGCTGGTGGTTTTGTACACACCTAGAAACTTTTCTCTCTGCTGTAGTGGAATGAGCTTTTCCCCAGGCAAAGGGGAAGTGCTGCCTCCTCCCCTGCCCCAGCTGCACGCTGGCTCTGTCTGAGCTGAAACCGAAAGTGGCTCCGTTCCTGCAGAAGGAAAATAAATGCTGCTACCACCCAGTGGAAAGTCATCTCACAGCCAGGATCCCTGGGCGCTTCACAAAACTTTGGCCAAATAAACTTTGCAGGGACTAATCCCAAACATCCCTATGGTACAAAGCTTCCCGTTCTTATCCTGCTGAGCTCATCCCTGTGGACACAAGAATCCTTAAATTTGAAGACAAAAACCTAGAAGGTTTGAATGCTTTTATTTGAATTTTTATACAGCGATACAAATTATACAGATTCGTTACAGTACAGATTTTGCAGGGGTTTATAGAGGTACTTTGTGAGTTTTTGGTTTATTGAAAAGAAAGAGGCAGATCTCGGGAGCACGGTGACATGAACAAAACAATCTGGTGGTAGGAAGCCAATCCTGACCACAGGGAACACTAACCTGGCTGAAACCTACTGGGCACAAAGGTGGTGGTAGCATTCCCAGCAATAACATCCCAAAAACATCAACCCTGGGATACTCTAGAGCTTTACACAGGAATTGTGAGCACACAGGTAAGAGGGTTGCTCCTGTAACAGCACTGAAAGTCCTCGAAGCCCTTGGATGTACTTTGCTGCAGAGGGGACAGAAATGAGGGAAGCTGATGTCACACTGAACCTGCTGTCAAACAGGTGATGTCACAGAACAGTCTTGCTGCCACGATGGAAAAGGAAACCAGAAAATGCTTTAGATTTAGTCACTCAAACAGGTACAGTGAGATGAGGAACACAATTTCAGACCTAATAATGCTGAGCCAGGTGCCCACAGAGACACCAAGTGTGCCACCAGAACCTAATGGCTCGTGCCTTGTGTCCATCCCAGGCTCCTGTGAGCAGACACAGGAGAACAGCACAGCTTCCCTGCAGGCCCTACTGCACAGGAGAGGGGCTGAACACACAATGGCATCAAGGTATTGCTATTACTAATGTGCATCAGGCTTGAGAGTCAAGTGTTGGGCACTGAAGGATTAAAGCCTTTCAGCAAGCAGGGTCAAAAATATGATTACACCATCCTAAATGCTTCTATTCAGTTTGGTTTAATACTGCTACAGCAAGTGCTATCACGAACAACAGAATAAATTACAGATTATATAAATAAAATGTATGCACCAAATAAAAGATGTCTCTCTGCCACTTTTAATATACTTTGTTCCTGCAGTGGGTAAGAGGCATTTAAGAGGAAGTTGACTACCAGATGAGAAAATTCCACTCTCAGCTGGAAATCAAATTCTTTTTGCAGTCACAGAAACTCCCCTTTCTAAAAATTTAAGACAAGCAACACAAACTGAATTGCATCCCGAGAATCCATCCCAGGGAAGCCCTTGAGAAGTACAAAGGTAACAGATTCTACACTAGAAAATGCTGGAATAGGCAAGCGGTCCCTTCCTTCAGAGCCTTTGCACTCCACTGGTAGTGAAACACAGAAACCATCAGAATGTAAAACATAAACCTGACACAGATTTCCAGATGCCCAATGTCAGCAGCTCCTCGCCCGTGCTCTTGCTGTGAGCACAAATAACCACGAGACAGCTCCTGCACGGAGAGGGAACGGGGCTGCCCAAAAACCTGTGCCTGCACCTTGGAGCCAGCCTGACACACAGAGCTGTGTCTGAAACACACCCAGGGGAACAGGGGGTGTCCAGCAAAGTCACTCCAAGCAGATTTGTCCAAAGCAGGCAGCAGGACAAGGCTGCTCTGCCAGCTGCAACATGCCAGCGCTCTGGTTGAATAGGCTGCACATACATTCCAGAATTTGCTGGCTTTAGAATTAAATCTTTCCTACAAAGAGGAAGTGCTGCAGTATTACAGGATTTGCTTTAAAATTCTCACAATTTTATCATCTCTCCTGAAAGCAAGTCAGCAGTACTACAGGTAGCAAATGCTTCTACTAGACTATGTACTAAAGTCAGGATTAAAACTGTAACAGTATTCTTAAATTAAAAATATCAGTATCATCCAAAACTGCCCTGGGACAGCAAGCTTGGCCACAATCATCATCAGCCCTGGGACACCTGTAGAAATTCATAGCCAGAACTGGAGATTCACAGCAGACTGGTGAATAAATTGCAGCTTTAGGAAGACCAGTAATCCACACCCGAGGGCATGAATTTAATGTGACTCTACCACCACCAGCCCATTATCTGAGTGTGTGAACACTCCTCCACCTCTTTCTTCAGCCATCAGAACAACCTTGATGGCCACAAGCACCAAGAGCCCCATCAGAGGTTGCTCCAAGCTTGCACAGCCCAGCAAATTGGCAACACACCCGTGCCAGCACTGGGTGCTGCCCTGAGGACCAGGATGAGCTCTCCCAGGGGCATTCCTGGACTCAGGAGTTCAGTGGGGATTATTTTTTGGTGGTTGACAGCAGAGTTTTGGAGCACATTAAAAGCAACTGTCCACTGCTGCAGTGTCCAACAGCTCTTCCAGACTCCCACGTTCCCCACTTGCCACCAAACTGGAGTAACATGGCAAAGCACTTCCTACAGTAGCAAAGCAAACTCTGTTTCAGTTCCAAAACCTGTCTGGTGCCTTCCTGCCTTCAGTTTTGTTTATTTTTCTAAGTTTAAGCTGGAAGAAAGGGCTGCACAGCTACCAGAAATAACTCAGTGAGAACATGAATAGCCACAAAGTGATTGATCCGTTTGCTACACTGCTGGTACCTCCTCAGTCTGGGCTTTGCCATGCCAGGCTTAGCTTTAAGCAGCAGGTAAAGTTAAGCATCACAAGTTAAACCTCAACTGCTTTTCCTGGTAGGATGGGAAGAAAATCTTGCTTCCTCCTACAAAACTTAAATGCCACATCCAATATTAAATATAGTTAACTGTTGACAAAAGCTGGTTTGATAAGCTTCTGTATAGGAAAATGTTCATCCACTGAATTTTTGAAGGAGGAAAAGAAAAAGGACTGGAGGAGTCTGACCCTGAGCCACATGGGAAGCACAGTGTGGAATGCTCCAAAGAAACCAGGCAATGCATGAATGTTTGCTTATGAAAAATTACTTAAAAAAAAAAAAAAAAAAGACAATCATTTTGTGATCAGGCTGCATTCACTAGTGGGAAACTCTTAACCAAACCAGTATTAGCAGATACAGAAAACAACATCTAGAGCTAAGATGACCCATTTGCCACCTCTCATTCATCAGGGCTCCCTTTCTCCATGCAGTGATGAAACCCCTGCTTCCAGCAGCACCAGTTTGAGAGCAGCTGCAGGTAAGTGTGGCAAGAGCTGCAGGGGACCAACTCTGAGGCATTCCTGCTCTTGCACCCTCCTCAGGCTGACAGCAGGACAGCCAGTGCTGGCACACCCAGCTCCAGCTCCAGGGCAGGACTGGGACTGCTCAAGCTGTGGTAAGAGCAGCTCTAAAGAGAGGGTGGACTGAGTAGCTGGAAGCAGGAACACTTCCCATCTTTTCAGGCTATGGAAAGCAGTAAAAATAGCAGGGAGGCCAGAGCTGATTTCCTCAATAAAAACAGAGCTCTACCTCTTCCAGCTTACCCTGCAGTACATTCAAGCATACACTTCACAAGCCTCCCTGACCACTATGCCCAGGGGAAGGGTCACTGGACAAGTCTGGAGGAAGTTGGCAGAGCAGCAGGAGTTGATCATTTCCTGTCTCAGCACAAAGCCCACATGACACTGCTCACACCTCACACCTGAAGGACTCATCCTGCCCGGTGCTGGCCCCAGGGCAGCAGCACCCACCTGGAGGAGCAGAGCCTGAGCAGCTGCAGGAATTCCAAATCCCACCTGGCAGCCTCAGCAATGCACTCAAGTGACACTGAAGTCACAGGACAAAGAAGGTGGGCTCATTTCCACCCTAAATTTTTACTTCACTGTCCCAGCACTCTTTAGATTAGATTCCTCCCCTTTATCTTTTCCTCTTCCCCCCCTTATTTTGTATCTAGGACAAATTTACACAATATTTGAAAACTGAGGGGGGGAAAACATGGTAGAGTAGACTCAAATAAAGACCAATGTTAAATATTACTTAATGTTTTCTTTTATTTAAAAGATCATTCACAAAATACCATATCCATAAATTTATTTTGTTATGAAGCAGAATGTGCTAAGTGTTTGGAATTATTTTTTTTTTCCTTTGTTTTTACATTTAAAAGTCAACTGTCTTGACTAGAAGTGAGTTTTTATATGGGAATTTGTTCTTAAAATCTTTTCCACATTGAAGATGTAAATAGATCAATTATTGGTTTGGAATACAACCACACAAATGCATGTCTGTCTTAAATTAAGTATTAGTGTTAGACAAATGGTTCTTATCTCAGAAGCAGATTAAGTGAAAGGCAGAAAGAAGGAAAGAGTAGTTCTGTAAATTGCTGGGACTCTGACTTACAGGGAACCTTAGGGAAGAAATTCATCACTAGCAGTGGTGCTGGTAGTGGGGCAGCCGTGCTTCCACCCTCCTCTCTAAGTACTCTGGGGTGCTGCCTGGTTTAGCTGAAGGCTCTCAGCACTGGCAGTATGGGCCCAAGCTTTTCCCATACACTGGACATGTCCAAACTTCAGTGTGGTAGAACCAGGTTTTGGTTTGAAAAATTAATGATTTCTCCTTTTGCTTCAGCCTCCCCTCCCTCCTCCCACACAACACTGACAAACATTTCAAGGGAAGAGAGATGTAGTGACAAGAGGTGCTTTTTACCCAAACTTCTACATGAGAATCTATAGCAGAAAGATTTCTAATCTGCCCATTTTCAAGGTATTCTGAAAACTGAGGTCCTAAAACTGTACCCCACTGGGCAAAGAAAAACAGGGGATAGTGACGATCAAATACTGCATGGCAAAGTATACACTCCTTCAACAAAAATAAAAAAGTCAATTTTATTTGTAGAAACTTCATTTAAAAATTTACCAAACATGTAAAACCCAAAAAAGTAAGCAGAAAGAGCCAGTGAGCAGTTGTGCTCAAACAGGCATGGCTTTGCAGCACTAACCTTGAGCTCAGAGTTGTAGTAGCATCATACCATTTGGAAGTCAAGGGCCAGCAGGAAGAGGCTGCTGGCAGAGGCTTTATCGTACTGATTCCACCAGCTATTCACCAGGTTTGTCAGGCAAGGCATCCAGTAAATTGATCCTTCCTGGCAACCCATGTGAAAGGGCAGCTGCCCCCCTTCCTTTAATAAGGGGCTCTGCTGTGAACAGTGACTGTCACCAATTGTCATAAATGGTATTTCACTACTTGGTTAGAACTGTAAATTTCTGTTCAACTCATCTGGACTCTTCAGTTTTCCTCTTCAGAGCCACAGCAATACAGAACGAGACATGCAAGTCAGAAGAGGAACACTGAGGAAGTAAAAGGAAACAATACAGGGAAATAACTAAGTCTAACCTGTGCTTCTAAAGTAAAACAAACCCAGAAAAGGAAGAAGTGAAGCAGCACCTTTGTCCAGAGACCTCCACACTTGTGGAAGCAGCCACACTGCCTTATCTACTGGCAACTGTGCTGCTTGGAAGAAAACAGAAGAGGGAAACTCAGCACAAAGCAGGCACTAGATACAGCAAAGCCAAGAACGTACTAAAAACCACTTGTTAACAGCTGACATGCATTCACAAGCTCTGTGTTTTCGGTTTCAAAGAGGACAAATACCAGATGGCAGGAATGGTAAACTGCAGGGTTGACATTCCAGCAGAGCTAGTCACTCTGTACTGTCTTGCTTTTTCTCCCGCCTCCCCATTCCCTCTCAACCCCAAACTCAGTCGTGTTCTTTTACTACTTCCTCCCGGGGCTTGGCTCCTCCAAAGATCGCAGAGTTTGGATTGGCTACTTGATTGAGGGGAGTATCGACCGTTCGAGGTTTGAGCTGCAGTCGGGGTCGCTGTGCTCTTTCCTCTGAAAGGAAAAACATTCCACCTGTGAGATCTGCCTGTGAAGGGCAGGAGCTTTAACCTGACAACAAAACCAGGAGTCTCCTTTGCGGAGGAAGAGCAAATCACACCCAGCAGGAGTTTACCTTCTGTTGGCTCTCTAAAGTCCATGGAAGACCCACGAAGGGGAGGCCCATCTCTGAAGCGGCCGGTGCCACCACTCCCCATGGAGGCACCTGGTGGCCGCCGGTCTCCAGGGCGGGTTCCTCTACCCCGACCTCCCAGGAAGTCATCATCTTTGAATCCTGAAGATGGAAGACAGTGAATTTAAAGGGCATCTTTTGCAATGTTTTTAATCTAGACTTATCTGGATGACTGGAAAACCTTGCTAGTCACCGCTGTCGGTCCAAGGCGATGCACTGAGAGCTTTTGTCTGCAGACAGATTGCTTCACACAGCTCTAGCACCTTCTGGAGGAGTTGCTCAGGCTCCATTTGAAACCAAGTATACTATGCCAAGTTCACAAAGTGCTTTATCCACTTAGAGGTTTACTGGAGTGCTGGAGAGTAGGTCAAGTGAGTTTAGAATATGAACCTTGGCTGCAACTTGAGTTTGTTAACATCAATAGCTGAGTTGAGAGACAACACTACAAGTACTCAGAGTACTTCCATAGCCAGATCATCACACTGGCTACAGCCTTAGCATGAAATCTGCAGGAGCAGAGCAAATGGAAAAATAGCTGGGGATAGTGAAATACACTTCTAAAAGAGAGTAAAACCCCAGGGCTGTTTAGCTGTACTGTAAACTAACCAAGCATTTACTAAACTAATTAAAGGGCTGGGAAAAAAACCAAATCAGACTTTAAACTGACTGTATTTTTTCAGTTTATGTATCACAAAAAAAAGTAAACCCAGAACTACCTGTTACTGACCAGAGTTCCAGTCTGTACCAGTGACTACCCTTGAGTATCTCTCCAAGCCCCCACTGCCTGCATTTCAGTGGGAGGAGGATACTTCAGGCTATCAGCATATGGAAAGGGAATACACTCAGATTTTAAGAAGCTGCCTGGAAGAGAAAGTTGTTTGGTTCCCAACTGAGATTTTCCTTTCCACTTCAGTATTTGGCAGGGTTGCAGAGCTGTCCCTTACTTATTTCAGTGCCAAACAAGCCATCTTGAAAGACCTGATCTAAAGCAAAGCTGTACAACCTGAGAAGAAAAGCTTCTGTAGCAGCTAAGACTGAAATGCTAAACTTTTGGCCCCCGAATCAGCCATCCAGCATTGAACAGGCTGAAATGCATCCACATTTGGAGAAGCTGCCAAAGAAGGTAAGAAGCTGTGACACAGAATGCTTAGCTCCAAAGGCAGGTTAAGCGCGGCGCTGCAGCAAGCTCCTCTCTCCAGCATCATGCTCCAATCCATGCTGGGGGCAAGGGCACACTCTGCTCCTCCTGCATCGTTCATTCCACTCACGCAGAGACCAGACATTGCAAAGTTGTACTTGCCAACATCTCCCCATCAGAAAATGGACCAAACCCATGAGTTCAGAGGACAAAAGCAATTGTGTTAATGCCACCCTGCATTCTAATAGCTGGAACTGACTGGAAGTTAAGAGCAAACCCAGTGGCTCCATCACTACCTTCCACTCAGCAAGCTCAGTCACTTGCTGCAGCTGCATTACCAAAACAGGTCTAAAAGTTCAGGAACATTTTGTATTTACAAGTGTTTTGGAACACTAATCTGACTTTAGAGAAGTCAGTTACTTCAGGGACACACATGTAACAACATCACATCTCCTTGAGAAGATGAAAGCCTCTGCTCTGACAGAATATCAGCCTTCCTACATGATCTGTCTGTTTCTGCTACTATTCAGAAATTTACTTAGTTGTATGTTTGAGAAATGCTTAAAACAGTCACACATTGGCTACACCTAGACAAGACTTCTGTCGTTGATGGTCATTTCATAGAATTTTCTATTGAGACACTTTCCTCTCAAGGCAAGGGAAGATTCCCCATGAGGAATCCCACCACAGCTGCAGGATGTCCAAAGTTGGCACATACAGTAGAGTCAATCAAACCAGTAATGATGACAAATGAAAATGAGAACATTTCAGTGCCTTTTAGGCTTCCTATCTGTATAAGTGTTAATACTGATACCAGAATTGAAGTCCTCTCTGGAATCCCATCCACCTCCTCTGGATTCTCTGGAACCTCCTCCCATTCCTAGGAAAAAAGCCACAATTGTGTTCAAGTCTGAAGCTGTGGGAAAGACTGAGCAAGGGAATACCAAACCAATGTTTCAGTCCTTCAATATTCAAAGTTATGCTGCTGGAAAATCCTTTTCTTTTGGTACTCCCAAGTTCCATTGCACAGGAACAAGCAGTCAGTTTAAGTTAAGCAAGTGGCCAGAAAAGTTCTTTAATAGACATTCAATGGAAACCTCTGGTGAGTCCAGTTCAACCAACCTTCAACTACAGGCAAAAATGTTTATACACTGGAACAAGAGACATACTCTGAAATAAGCACTTGTCTACATGTGCTTACTCACTTTTCATACATCATCATAAAATAGTAGCAGATCAGACTGTTGGGCTTATGATTGTCCTCTGCAAGACACAACATGTTATTAGGGGTATTGGTCTCACTTCCTGGGTTAGGAGTGACAACACATCCAGCCTTTGGACACAAAGCACAGCTGAATTTCAGACACCTCAGGAGCGGCAGCAGCAGCTGGTTAGAAAGACATACATATATACATATTTCAATAGAATCTTCATGTTCACTTGCATGCCTTGTCTTAGCATTAGTCAGCACCAGAAGCCATGACTATGACCATTATATTTAAGAAGCTACTTAGCAAAATGGAAGTCACCTCTGTCATCAGGCCCGCCACCTTTTCTGAAGCCAAAGCCACCTTTATCCTGTTTCCTGCCTTCCGCTATGTCCACTCGGAGTGATCGGTCACCCAAAAGCTGTTAAATCAAGGGGAGAATCTGTTCAGGATGTATCATAAAGGCTGCCAAAGAGTTTGAGATTTATGCTTGTCTTTGATTTCACAAATTAATTGCAAATGTACTTACTGCACCATCGTACGTAAGAGCTTCCTTGAGTGACTCCACCTCATCGAACTCTACGTAACAAAATCCTGTAAGAAACAAATCTCAAGTTAACAGCACTTGAAAAGGCCTTTCTAAGAGGTTACTCCTCCTGCTAATAGCTTCCTTCTCTTTTAAACATGAGTTGTGATGTGCACACGGCTCAGAGATCAATCATCATCAACAATGAACACATTTACCTGCACCTGTTAGTGATGGGGCAAATCCTGAAACAGAACTCTGGGCACTCTCATTATAGATTAGATGTGATCTATGCCTTCAGACAGTTATTCAGCTGAATATTGACACTTCTATCCTAGAGTTTTTAAACAAGAAATTGAAATACTTATGTAGTCAGCAGTGTGAATTTGTGCCATCAGGCCCTCTGTTATCTAAGGTAAGCCTTTTCTACCCCTTAAAGTAACTTACAAATATAGTCCATATCCACCACACAATTCCCATAGCAGTTGAATTTGCATCCTCTAGAACAACTGCCTGAATGGGTTATCTACTTGCTTTTTCTCCCTGTCTACTAAAAAAAGACAGGGCTGAAGTAATGGGAGTATTCTGATGTAAAGGAATTACTCAATACTTAAGGTCATGGGACTTAAGTGGGTCAGCTCTGGTAGAATTCATACCAGACAAGGTTTGAGAAAGTTCTTTTATGTCCGGGCAAATATTGACTCCTCACGTTACTCTGTATCTCACAATGATGAAACAGTGACTCTCATTCAAATGATACACTTACATATTAGTGAATACAAAAACCTGCCCAAGTCCACATAAAAGCATGCATAAGTCCTTTTTAAAGTGATTTTTTTCCTCCTAATTTTTCATCTACCACCAAAGAAGTCCGAACACTCACCTTTAAATTTGTCTGTTTCCTTGTCTCTGACTAGTCGTACACTCCTTATGCTGAGATCCTTGAAAATGGCATCTATGTCTCCTTGGACAGTGTTGAAGGGCAGATTTCCCACATAGGCTGTGAAAGGGGGTTCTGTTGGCAGCTCTTTGTTTCTGCGGGAACCAAGGCCACCACCACGAGACCTGTTGGAAAAGCACAGTGCCTCTGGAACTGCCTCCCAGCACAGCCACAGGGCAGCCCACAGCACTGCTCAGGTGCTGGGGTTTACCTGCAAGTCCATTTTCCCACAGCTTTGGTTAGATTTCTATCCTTTTGTCTGTACCTGCCACCTGAACTGTTGGTCAGCTCCTTCCCAGTATTACCTGATGCAGCACTTCAGTAGGAAACTGAATACACCACGAGGTGAACTCATTAATGAGGTGATGAATGAACTTCTCAACCCACAGTTCATTAAGGAAAGCAACATAAAGTTACCTCTAATGTCCCCTGCTCAAAAACATTACCTCTTAAAAAAAAACATCTTAGCATAGATCTTAAGAATAATTTATGGCAATGAAGAAATACTTGTATGGCACAGGTTTGTCAACTTATCTGGAAATTAAGCTGAATCCAATGCTTTTAACTAAAGAGTATACTACTAACACCCACTCCACAATCATCCCAATTATCTCAGCAACATTCAGCTTAAGAGAAACACCTTCCCCTAAGTCTGAAGCTGTAGCCATAATTGTTGGATATCTGGACTGGACTGCTTTGAACTGAACACAAAATAAATTTAGTTGAACAAGGGGTTCCAAGGCAGAAAAAAAAATCACATGTCTGGATGCTTACTTCTTTTGTCTTCTGAATTACAGAGGTAAACTGAGTGGTCTGTTCCTGTCTTGTCCCTCAGTACCAGTTAAACTCTTGGCACCATGTGCTGAGGAACTAAATTGTACCAGCTAAATTCTTTACTGTACTAATGTAACACATCTGTGTGAACTTCCTGCAGAGCCCAATCTTCAAAACCCAACTTGGGATTTCTGTACAGAGAGCAAGGTATGTACAAGGCAACCTGAAGTTAAAGCTCATGGACTTTGAGACTGTAGGATGCTGCTGGTTCCAACACCATTTGTCCCACATGAGCAATCTCTGACCTTTACCTGAAATAGCTACTTACTACTCTGTCCATCTTCCCTTTACCAGCCTCCTTCTACTGGGCTTTGCTTGTGTCTGCTCCCTTTCCCTGAGGCTCCCCATGCATCTAAAACCACGGTGGAACACAAGCTGTACCAAAGCAGGGTTTGCCAATGTGACATGGAACAATTAAATTGCTGCAGAGTCCTTCCTAAAATTCAGAAGGTCAAATAATTTTATCATTTCCTTTAATTCTGGCTGGTTGCATGCATCCAAAAAATCCACTGGGCAAGCAAGCTACTTGACAGTATTTTTTCTCATTCAATAATAAATATTTTACTACTAATGAATCAGATAATGCATTAAGCTTGAATAAGATTCCTTAACTTTTCCTAGGTGAGCCTGTCATTTGTGCCTTATTTAGCAGCTCCATGCAAGAATCATTTGTCACCAACACTATCAACATGCTGCTAAATCTACTTGAACCACAATCTACATATCTTTAATTAGTGTCCACCCAGGTTTGCATTTTAGCATTTTTGACAATATTTCTCATCTGCCTTTGTCTCATTAACAAGTCAAAACATACTGGAGAACTAAAGCTGTAATAGTTGTGAATTACTTAAGTTACAAGACTGAAGCTGAGTTGCTGTTCTAAATAATCCCATAATACATAGAATCGGTTCCATGCCTTTGTCCTTGTTTATCATCTGCAGCATTAGGAACAGCTACTAACACACCATGATCTAACTTGCATCCAAAAAAGAATCTTACTGTTTATGTCCTACAGGAACATCAGAATTGAGTTTCAAAGGAGCATTCTCTCTGGTGCATATTCTCAGGACACTCCCTGAGCTGCCAGTCACCCAAAAACCCACCCTGGAACGAGCCCTCGAACTGACCAACAAGGTGATCTGGACAGCTGCAAAGAGCACTTTGCACTTTGCCAAGACAGGAATGAGAAGGAGAACAAGGGCTGGGACTACAAATTCCATCAGCAACCTCCACTCAGCTCCATTTGAGCCACTTCTAAAACCACACTCAATCCCCAAAAGGATTTTCTGTGCTACAGACAAACCTCCTCTCTACCACAGTGCACCAGAACTTCACTGGCTGCATGTGTGGAAATCCATGCCCTATTGTGCAATCCAGACTGATTTTAAAGTCAGAATTTTTAATATTCTTCTCCTATTTGATATTAAGGCTTTGGTTACCAAATATATAACTACACCTTTTGTATTTTAGTTTCCATTTGAAGAACAGGAATGGTCAATAACTAAGTTTTAAACCAAGTTTCTTACAGAACTCAGGTATAGCAACAGAAAAAGAAATTGTTTCTGTACTTCTCTACGTTTTTTCCAACATTTAAATAGTAAAATAAAAGGGCTGCCTTCAGTAACCAAACAATGAGATTGGAAGAAGATTCCCTCATTTGCAACAAAGTAGGACAAAAGTAAAAAAATAATTGAAAACACATCTGAACTAGACAAATCAGAGTGCTGAATTAATGTCTGCACTTCCCACTCTAAACTTTTGCTTAGACACAATTAGATAATAATTATGTCATCTTACTGTAAGAATCTGAAAGACATGACTTGATTTCCTTCTCAGAAAACCAAAGCAGAAAGCTGAAGAGGAAAGCTCGCTTTTAGCAACACCCCCATAATTAAACTTTGGTGGGCTGAGTTAATGACTTTGGCCATACTGGGTAGAAAACAACTAAACTCCCATTTTAAAGCTACTCTTTTGCAAAGTTTAGTTACACCTCCAGAAAAGATCCACCAGAAGTTCCAAATGAAGGATATTTTGAAACCCAGTGTCTGAGTTAAATAGCCTTTCACTAGGGATCAAAGCTCAAGATTTACCTTTTGCACAGCACAGAGACAATGGCCTGCCTGGGTTCTGACATCACAGCTTCTCTGGGGCAGCACAAGGATTAGCAGGATGACAGTGTCAACCCTCCAAAACCACAACACTAAATTCAAACCCAATCTATTCAAGCAACCCAGGACAAGTCTGGAGTAAGTATCAGATGTCTTCAGCAAAATGCTTACCCAAGGCTAAAAACGAGGAGTTATCTTTTAATGCTAGCTGGGTTAGAGATGGCACCCAAGCTGTCAGAAGCACAAGGACTAACTCCCCATTTTCACTGAACTGTGCAGCACTTCAGCACGTGAATCTCAGCTTTAGGAGGGTGCCCAGCACTTCAAGCCACACCTAAACAAACAGCCTAGTAGTGACTTCAGAGTGGTGAACACTCCCTTGCTTTCAACTCCGAGAAGCTCCACAGTTTCAACTAGGCCTCAGTATGCTTAACTACAGGTTCTCCTGTCAAATTCTGGGCTCCAAAATACTTTCTAAAAAGCTTACAGCAATATAAGCTTTTGTCCTTCATGTCAGCATCACATTCTTCACCAGGAATCAGGTGACTTCTGCATCCTCTAATATTATGATTCAGCTTTTAGTCAGTGCATCACTAAACATCCCAGGTGTAGCAAAATCCCATCTCATCACACCAGTCATATCCTGGTGCTCTTCCAGCATTATTTTGATGATTCTGAGAAAGAGGCAGATAACTTACATGCGTTAGAACCTGTTGGGCACTGATTTCCCATCTGTCACATTGAAATCCTGTGCTCACTCACTATGTACACCAAAGGTTATACAAAATGCAGCTTCCACAAAAACTACTACATCTCAGCTGAGTTTACACTGTTCCTACAGCCCTAGAGCACCTAAAATGAGCAGGAGCCACTTTAAATTACCATGGGATTCTTTAATCAGAACCTTCAAGAACAGTCATGTTTTTACTACACTTCATGTATTACAGGACCTCACACAATATACACAGAGACCTGGTAAACTGTGAATTGGCTATTAGTAACTTAATAGTGATAATAAATTAGATGGAAGTATACATTGGGCACTAACATCAGTAATACCACTAATATCAGTATCTAATATCAGACACTAATATCAGTAGCATCTGGTGTTTAGAGCTGCAGCTAAATTAGAATAAGTACATTTTCTTATCTGTAAAGACAGCTTCTGATTTGCAGGATGTCTTTAGTTTACCAAGCAAGGATCCACATCTTCCCTGATAGCAAATTTAAGTTCTCTTACAGGACTCTGAATAACATTTTAACTGGCATTTTATAACTTCACAGAATATACATACCCTGACTAGGATACACTGTGCAGCAATATCTGAGTTTATAATGAATCCAGCATCACTTTAGCCTGCTGGCAAGGTTATTTTGTTACAGAATTTTAAAAAATAACAGAAATGCAAGTGGCTACATCATCTGTTTGCTCTGGGACATCTCTGAATTAGACACAAAGGGTATCAGTGCATGAAAATGAGCTTCAAAAGCTCAAAGTGTCAGAGTACTTCCAAAGACAAGAAAAACTTACTGCTGTTCTAACTCCAGCAGCTCCTCCCTGATGCCTAAAGAGTCTGAAATGAAATCAAGTTATTCATCTGAGAGCAGAAATGGGCATGAACACTTTTGATCAGGAAATACACCCTGGAAGATTAGATTATACAGTAATACACCTGGGAATATTTGCTCACAAGGGAGTTTATTCCACGGATCTATGCCTACTGTTTTATTGCAGTACACACAGGAACTTGTAACAGCACCAGCCTCCAAAAATCAATTGTTTGATTGCATTTTCCTAACCTGATTTAAGACAAACTTCTAATTGCGGGTTATTGTCTCTGTAGCTCCCCCCTAAAAACTCTCTTTAGCAAAGACACGAAGACAAACCCGATTCCTAAGGCTCGGGGATTTGCAGTCAGCCCCCGGAGCCCCGGATAACGCAGGAGCTCCCGGCGCTACTCGAGCAGAGCCACCACAAAGCGCTCCCATTTCCTCCCGCCGCAGGCACCACAGCGCTGCCCGCTCCCGGGGCCGTCTCGTCCCGCCAGCACAGCGGCTCCTGCCCTGCCCTGCCCCGCTGCTCCGGGGCCGTTCCCTCCGCCCATCCCGCTCCGGCCCCTCTCCTCACGGCCCTCCTTGGCTCTGGCCCAGCACCTCCCTAAATCCCCCCTCCACTCGCCCCCGGGCCGGCGGGAACAGCGACACCGAGTTCCTCCCGCCCTTCCCGGCGCCCCCGAGCCGCCCGGGCCCGCATCCTGCGGCGCCGGCCGGAGCAGCGCGGGCACGGCCGGG
>VWZP01007510.1:247800-445602 GCA_013396995.1 Dicaeum eximium | reverse complement strand
TCGCCCGGCCGGGGCCGCCGCTCCCCGCTCCCGCCCCGGCTACGGGGGGAGCCCCCAGTGCTGCCCCCCGCCCCGCCTACCCGCGGCCGCCGCCGAAGCTGCTGTAGGCCCGGTCGTCGTAGGGATCGAAATCCGCCATCGCCGCCGCGGCCTCGTCCCCGTGCGAGCGTGACAGGACCGCGCCCGAGGACCCCGCAACGCTTATATATGGCGGCGCGCGGGCCGGGGCTGCCCCGCGCGGGGCCTGCTTCGAGCTCCCCGCCCCGACCGGGCTGTCCGCGCTGCTGCCTGTCGGGAGGCGCGCTGCGCGGCTCGCTTCCGTCGGCTCTGGGGCGGGATCTGCCCATGTCTGCTCTGCGATCTCCGCGGCCTTTGCCGCGGCTCTCCCGGGGATCTGCTCCGGATCTGCCGGAGGATCTGCCTGGGATCTGCCCGTGGATGTTCCCGGGATGTGTCGGGGATCCCCCCAGGATCTGGCCGGGCTGGGCTGCGGTGAGCGTTGGACGCTCCAGCCCTCACACAATGCCAGCCCGCGGCTCTGCTTGCCCAGGCACCCCGCTATCGCTGCGGGCAGGGGCACAGAGATCATGGAAATGCATCCTGCTCCAGGGGTCACAGTCATCCACACTGATCACAGGGGTGCATCCCGCTCCGGGCTCATTCCCTGCACTCCCGCGGTGTCTGGCAGGAGAGCAGCATCGCGCAGCGTTCACAGGGCTGCTGAATAGTGCTGGATTTTAATGCAAGTTATGACAACGGGCTGCACCCGGGAGTTGCACAGTGTGCTTTAAAAATACCATTTATACCAACTGGTTTGTCTCCTTTTGCCAGGCTACAATTTAATGTTTGCTAATAAAACCAGAGCACAGATTCTCATACGATAACCAAGTATGCCCACACCTCGTGTCCCTGACCCTGCGCTGGCAATCCCGGCTCACCCCGAAGGCTTTGCCCCGCGGAGAAAGGATCCAGCCTGGCTCCAAGCCTCTGTCCAGAGATCCAGCCTGGATCCAAGCCTCTGTTCAGAGATCCAGCCTGGATCCAAGCCTCTGTTCAGAGATCCAGCCTGGATCCAAGCCTCTGTTCAGAGATCCAGCCTGGATCCAAGCCTCTGTTCAGAGATCCAGCCTGGATCCAAGCCTCTGTTCAGAGATCCAGCCTGGATCCAAGCCTCTGTTCAGAGATCCAGCCTGGATCCAAGCCTCTGTTCAGAGATCCAGCCTGGATCCAAGCCTCTGTTCAGAGATCCAGCCTGGATCCAAGCCTCTGTTCAGAGATCCAGCCTGGATCCAAGCCTCTGTTCAGAGATCCAGCCTGGATCCAAGCCTCTGTTCAGAGATCCAGCCTGGATCCAAGCCTCTGTTCAGAGATCCAGCCTGGATCCAAGCCTCTGTTCAGAGATCCAGCCTGGATCCAAGCCTCTGTTCAGAGATCCAGCCTGGATCCAAGCCTCTGTTCAGAGATCCAGCCTGGATCCAAGCCTCTGTTCAGAGATCCAGCCTGGATCCAAGCCTCTGTTCAGAGATCCAGCCTGGATCCAAGCCTCTGTTCAGAGATCCAGCCTGGATCCAAGCCTCTGTTCAGAGATCCAGCCTGGATCCAAGCCTCTGTTCAGAGATCCAGCCTGGATCCAAGCCTCTGTTCAGAGATCCAGCCTGGATCCAAGCCTCTGTTCAGAGATCCAGCCTGGATCCAAGCCTCTGTTCAGAGATCCAGCCTGGATCCAAGCCTCTGTTCAGAGATCCAGCCTGGATCCAAGCCTCTGTTCAGAGATCCAGCCTGGATCCAAGCCTCTGTTCAGAGATCCAGCCTGGATCCAAGCCTCTGTTCAGAGATCCAGCCTGGATCCAAGCCTCTGTTCAGAGATCCAGCCTGGATCCAAGCCTCTGTTCAGAGATCCAGCCTGGATCCAAGCCTCTGTTNCCTGGATCGAAGCTTCTCTCCAGAGATCCAGCCTGGGCCCAAGCCTCTCTCCAGAGATCCGGCCTGGGCCCAAGCTTCTCTCCAGAGATCCAGCCTGGCTCCAAGCCTCTCTCCAGAGATCCGGCCTGGCTCCAAGCCTCTCTCCAGAGATCCAGCCTGGATCCAAGCCTCTCTCCAGAGATCCAGCCTGGATCCAAGCCTCTCTCCAGAGATGCGAACCGGGTGAGGGAAGCCCAGCAGCCCTTGGAGCAGAGGAGGGACGAATGAGTCCTGCGGAGGAGCAGGGCTGGGGGTCAGGGAGGGAATGTGGCGGTGAGGGGAGCCAAGCTGTTGAAAAATGTGGAATATGTCAAGGTTATCTTAAGTAGTAACGTTCTTTGATGTAAGATCTTTGCGTACTTTTAGCAAGAAAGGAGACCTAACCTGTGGGGCAGGCAGAAGTCACCATCCCTTACTCAAGGACATCCTGGAACTAATGAGCATTAAGGATGTAGTAAATTCGGATTTTGGTGTACATCTGTGTATACTTTGCTAACTTAGCAAAGGACTCAAGGTCTGTGTATCCTATAGCTGATCTATGTTTATTATAATTCTAAAGACGCTGTGAAGATCCTTCCCCTCAGCATGTGTAGAAATTAGCTGAGGTTATGCAACTTGTAAATTACTAATTAATCCCGATAGTTGGGCAGTACTTGGAAAGTTACTAACTCTGAACTTCTGAGTATAAAAAAGGTTTGAAAAGCTCGGTGGGGTGTGCTGGATTTGTGGAACACCGCAGAGCACCGCGGCTCGTGCAACTCTGAAGTAATCCATCAACGTGTCTGTCACATTGGCTTGTGGCACAGCGGGCAAGCGATCCGATTTTGTGGGATGAGGGGCTGAGAGATCGTGGTGTGAAGAGCGGCCATGGGGGGAGCGGCGTTTGAGGGGACAGGCGTGGGGCTGGAGGAACGGGAGGCGCTGAGGGGCCGGGAGGCGCTGAGGGGAGCGAGGCTGGAGGAACGGGAGGCGCTGAGGGGCCGGGAGGCGCTGAGGGGAGCGGGGCTGGAGGAACGGGAGGCGCTGAGGGGCCGGGAGGCGCTGAGGGGAGCGGGGCTGGAGGAACGGGAGGCGCTGAGGGGCCGGGAGGCGCTGAGGGGAGNTGGAGGAACGGGGGGCGCTGAGGGGAGCGGGGCTGAGGGGCCGGGAGGCGCTGAGGGGAGCGGGGCTGGAGGAACGGGAGGCGCTGAGGGGAGCGGGGCTGAAGGGCCGGGAGGCGCTGAGGGGAGCGAGGCTGAGGGGCCGGGAGGCGCTGAGGCCCGGCCATGAGAGGAGCTGGACTGAGGTACCGTGGGCACTGAGGAGAGCGGCTCACACAGCGGCCGAGCCCGTCCCGCGCTGCCCCGGAAGAGGCGGAGCGGGCGGGCGGCCCCACGTGCGGCAGCGGTGGCGGCATGGCGGGGATGGAGCAGATGGAGCAGATGGAGGGGATGGAGCAGCGGGGCGGCGGCGCGGCGGTGACCGACCCCCGCGGGGTGCTGCGGCAGGGCCGCGCCTTCCTCGACTTCTTCTGGGACATCGCTAAGCCGGAGCAGGAGGTGCGGCTGGCGGCCACTGAGAGCCTCCTGCGGCATTTGCGGGAGGGGAAGAAGGTGAGGCGGGCGCCGGTGGGTGCGGGCGGGCAGTGGGTCACACGGCTCATCCCTCCGCTCCCGTTTGGGAACGTCAGTGCGGACGGGCCGCGGGCCGGGCGCGGGGTCTGGCGGCCGGGCCGCGCTCGGAGCAGCCCGGGCACCGCCCAGCTCGGTCTCTCTTGCAGGACGATGAGCTCAAGTACACCCTGAAGCGGCTGGTGGAGGGACTGGGAGCCACCCGCGAGGCCGCCCGCCCTGGCTTCAGCTTGGCCTTGGCGCAGGTCAGTGTTTCCCAGCGCGGATCAGAACCGTCCGCAGCCTCTGTCCATGCTTGGGGTCTCTTTTGCTCTCTGTGGAAGGATGGAGGACTCCCTTCTGGCTGCTCCTGGGTGCACATGGGAGGGAAGGTTCTCACAGTAACCAGTGGTTTTAAATGATGCTACTCTGCTTTAGAAACTCTTATAAAGTTATGACCTATACTAATATCGCATTCATACTACAAAATTCAGTCCTGCTTCAAGGACCATCCTTGATTTACAAACTTTGACCAAGTTTTCAATTATTCTACATTTAGTACTATTACTGCTTCTTAAAACTCTCTTGCTCTTGGTTGGTAGATGTGGGATATCCGTAAAGGTAACCCTTTAACAAACCTTTCAGAATTTTTTTCCTCCACAGTTGTTGAATTTGTAACACAGCAAAGACTCACAGCAGTTGGTATCACCAGTGGTGTGTGACCTCATCTCACCTGAGAATTTGAAAAAGCAGAAGAGCCTTTGTGTTTCCCACTTTGATCAGGGCTGTGCCCATGATGAAAAGTTTGATTACCTCTGTTACAGGGTCAGGCAGTTTCAGCAAAATGTTCTCATTATTATTCTGACACATACAGGGAAAAACCCTGGAATATCAGCAGGAATATTTGTGTTTGCATAGAATGCTAGAATGGTTTGGGTTGGATGGGACCTTAAAATCATCTCGTTCCACCCCCTGCCATGGGCAGGGACACCTTCCTCTAGACCAGGTTGCTCCAAGTCCCATCCAGCCTGGCCTTGAACATTTCCAGGGATGGGGCAGCCACAGCTGCTCTGGGCAACCTTTTCCAGGGCTTCTCCACCCTCCCAGGGAATGATTTTTTCCTAATATATAACCTAAATTGATCTTCTGTCAATGTGAAGTCATTCCTCCTTGTCCTGGCACTCTGGGACTCCAGAGTGCCTCTGCAGCTTTCTTTGAGCCTCTTTAAGCACTGGAAGAAACTTAAGATTTCCCTGGAGCCTTCTCCAAGCTGCACAACCCCAGTTCTCCCAGCCTACTGCCTGTTCTGTGCATCTTTACTGATCTAGTTGTCTCTATCCTGGCCTGATAAAGCAGCACATCTGCTGCTGTGCTGAGCAACTCTTCAGCTCTATTTTAGCTTAACCCAAGACAATGTCATGAAATGGAGGAACTGGAAACAGCTATTCCATCTCTCTCCTCAGGTTTTGCAGGCTTTTGAGGAAATTCCACTGTGCAGCGTTTTGGAACAGATAAAAGAAAAACACAACCTGGAAAAAGTGAAAAAAGTAAGTCAGCTCATGGCAACATTAGCCAACTGACACTTTAAATTAATTGTTCTGTATTCTTTGAAGTCTTGGTGTATACTGCAGTTTTGGGGTTCTTGTTGAAGCAAATGACTATAATGAAATAACAAATATTTCTAGAAATTGGCAGTTGATGACATTGTCATCTGGCCCTGTGTTAGGTGAGATTTGTCAGTGTGATGAAGAGGTACTCTAGGACAGTTCTTAAACATTGCGCAGGGGGTTGCTTTTCAGTGTGTTCTCTTCCCATGGTGGGGTGTTCAAGGCTGGATCTTCCTGCCTCTTGCTCCTCTGATCATGTGAAATCTAGCCTCTAAGGAAAGTAGATTTTTACCTTTTTTTTTTTTTTTTTGCCTTTCAGAAACTTGTGAGAAATGCTGCTTTTGGGAACTTTTTTGGAGTTATGGCTCTGTTCCAGTCTGGGCGGCTTGTGAAGGTAACGCTGCTGTCAGGTGTGTCAGTTCTGGTTCTGGGGCTTCTGGTGGGGAAAGAGGATTGACAGAGAAAGGCTGGGTTGCTGGGTGATTGATGCAGTGAAGTGTGAAGTTCAGTTCACTTCTGTTTCATCATCCATGGACTCTGTGCCTTTTTAATGTCTGTTCCTGAGTAGAATGTAGGAACTGTGTCAAATAGTACAGGAGGATCCTATCTCTCCTGGAAGGAAGGGATCTGTTGTCATATCCAGCTGGAAAACATGATTTTGGAAAAAGCTGAGTGACCTATCAAGAAACAATTGTGTGTTTCTTATTACAGTTAGACATAAACATCTGAAGAGTGGATTATTACCTGAGCCTTCAGCTAATTTCTGATATATGTCCTCTGGTTGTGGCTTATCTTTCCTTTCTAGGACCGGAAGGCTCTGCTGGAGAGCATCCAGCTTCTCCAGCAGCTGACAAATCACCAAACACACCTCAGAGATCTCCCGCGCAAAACTCTCATTGACATCACCTCGGAGGTACGGGCACAGCCTGTGGGGCTGGGGGTTGGTGGGGCGGGAGGAAGAGAGGACTTGGCTTTGGGGTCACATTTTCCTTGAGTTTGTTCATAGCTGGAAGTTCTAGGCGATGTAGAAGAGTGAGTGTGAACTGTGGGAGCTGTTCCTGTATTGCCTGGGGGCAGATGCTTGTGTTCTGGGAAGGGTGCTCTGGTTTAGCTTAGTTTGCCTTCATCGTGGACAATCCCACAGCCTGTTGTTTCCCATTTCACTTGCTTGGATTATGTGTTAGACCATCTGCTCTTTTGAACAGATTTGTGCTGAAAACTGAACAGCAAACCACCTTTTTTAATGCACCAAACCTGAGTCTAAGGTTGAGTTTTGGGATATTGGGAATGAAGTGATGTAGGGACAAGGAGTAAAGAACTCTGAGCATGTAATAAAAGAAAGAGTTTATTTCCCCTTTTTTAAAGTGTATATTATTTGTAGACATGAAAACTAGCAGTGTTAAATAAAAACGGAGAGTTTCCTTGTCCCTGGGTTGCCTGGCTGTACAGGCAGAGCAGTCAGACAGCAAGGGAACAGTTGCAGCTGGAGTCAGTTGACCAGAATTGCTGTCTGATGACAACATACTGTCCTGCTCCCCACGGTTAAGCACCTGAGACTGTCTGGCAGTCATGGACACATCCATTATTTATTTTTCATTGTGTCACCCTAAAGACTATTTCTAGAGTTTCCAGAACACTGCAAGCTTTTAGTAAAATGTCCTCCAATGCAGATACTTAAATGTGCTTATTTCTCTGCAAGTTAGAAAAATGCCCTCAGATATTTCTTACATGCTCTCACTCTTGTTTCTGTCTAGGTACCTGAAACTGTGTTTGAGGAGGTCCTGTTTGACATCTTGCAAGGTGACCTCTCTTCAGCCTTCACATCTCCAGAGAACCTACACCTTTTGCTAGTGGGTATGCAGAGATTCCCTGGTGTTCTGAAACCTAAAAAGCTGAAGAAGCTGTTTGGCTCACCTACTGTTGTAAATACGGAGAATATTTCCAGGTAAGTTCTTAAATAAGGAGGTTTAAATGAACGTTATTTTCCTCTTGGCTATCAGTGAGAGAAATGTGGGTGTGATTCTGGTTCCTGCTTGTATTTGCCACTGCAGGTGCTGCTAAGGGTTAGGTGTAAATTATTATGCAGTTTCCCACGTTATAGTTATGTCATTTCTCCCAGGAGGCACAGCCTGCAGTTCTTGGGAAATGTTCTGTGTCTTTCAGCAGGATGAATTTGGCCTTCAGCAATTCCCTTTCAGGTCAGATCTCTCACATTGTTTTATTTCTTCTTCCAGACTTATAGAGCTTCTGAAAAGTGCTGCCAAGTCTGAGAAGGAAGACAAGAAATTGCCTGGTGTAGTGTTTGATTTGCTACAAGTTGCACTGAAGGAAGGTGCCTTTGAACTGTTCTGGAATGAAGTTGTGGAGAATGGGCTATTAAAGGAGAAATCAGGACCTGTGAGGTTTGTTTTAACATACACTGTTTGTTGTTTCCCATGTTGCCCTTCTGTCTTGACCCAGAGGTTTTGACTTCATCTCCCTGCATGCTCCTGTACCCTGCCCCAGCACTTCTCTCTGTCTTAGCCCTGTGTGTGGAATTACTGCTGTGCTTTAGCCTGAGGGGATGTTCTTTGTTCCCTCTCAGTTACATGTGCTACCGGTTGCTGGGCAGTGCTCTCCCCTTGCTGTCCATGGAGCAGCTGCAGGTGGTTCTCAAAGGGAAGGTGATGCTGCACTATGGAGAACACGTGGTAGCAACTCAGGTAGGTCTATGGACATGCTATAGGCCATGTCTTGAGCATAAGTCACCTCTGTCCCACTTCTAGTTTCAAATCATTTTGTATTAAAAAAAATTACGTAATTTTAGACCTTGAACTCCTACTAAAAGCAAGGTTATTGTATGACCACTGGTTGGAGTGGGCTGAGTATAGCCAGTGTTTGATTGTCATTGCCTATTTTAAGGGTATGGAAACTATTTAGCACTGTCCCACCTGCTTTCATTGCTGCTGCCAGGAAAGCTCTAATGATGGGGCAAGCAGAGGAAGGGCAGCCTTCAGCAAATTGACAGTGTCATGTGTTGTCCTTTAACAGTCCCTTTGCTTTTGTGTGTCCAGAAGCTCCTTTTTGTTTATCATTGTGCTGGGTTGGAAGGCAAAGACAAAAAGGGTCAACTCGTGCTTTTGTTTGTTAGTCCTTGTTTTAATAAGCACATCTGAGGTTTAAGCACAAAATTTATTTGGAATTGGATTTTTGAGCTCTTCTTCTTTCCCTACTGGGAAGCCAGCAAACAACACAAGCCTGCAATAAACAGAGAAAAAGTAAAAGGGGAATACTGATAAAAATGGCTTTTAGCTTGGCTTTTTGTTGTAACACTATCCCAAACCTCCTCACCTGCACCCAAAAATAGTTGTTGTCTCTTGGGAGAGATAGGTCTGTGTGATCTTTTTGTTCTGTTATCAGGGCAGCCATAGGTGTGTGGGTTTGCTCTGCAGATAGTGCATACCATGGTGCCTCCCTTAATGGACCAGCTTTCTCCAGGATTTATCCACTGGCTTAGTAGTTTTCCTATTTTTTACTTCTTGTGCTTGTTGCACAGTAAATTAGGCTGTGTTCTTCCATGTGCATCAAATTTTTTTTTTAAATGTGCATTAAATTTTTTTGTCTGAAATGTACAAATCCCCTGAAGACAATGAGACTAAATGGAAGAAGCTCCTAATATTGTTGATGAGGAGAGAGTAGAAAAGATCTTAGTTTGAATTTGATTCTGGTTTTGGGGTTTGTTTTGTTTTGTTTCTTGACATAGGTTGTTTGTTTCAAAAAGTAAATGTTGTTACCTTGAACTTCCTTATGGGATTCTGGTGACTGTTGGAAATGGAACTACACAAAGCTGGAGTCTGATATTTACTGGCAGTTATCTTCCTGATTCCACTTTTTTATCAACAAGGGAACAAATAAACCTGATTTCTATTCTTGAGAGGTGATTGATGAACTCCTTGTTGTGAGCTATTAGCCTGTTTACAGCGTCTTTCCTGGAGTTTTTCTCCCAGTTTTCATATTGATGCACAAGTATTGAGTTCTCCAACAGTGGAAGCAGGAGCTTGCTAGGGTGTGTTTTCTGTGAGATTTCTTTCAGGGGTATTTATGTTATAATTGGATGGATTTCTAGTTAATTACAAGTTTATAGCCTTTTTATTTAAAAGAACAATGTTCCCTAGACTTGTTACTGTTTCTGCTCCTGCCAGGTCACTGTATTGAATGTGACAGTAGACCAAACAAGTTGTTTTATTAATTTAAAAAAAGGTGTGTTGGACTTTTGGAATGAGACCACCTCTTCAAGATTTATCCAATTAAGCTTTTTTTTCTTTTTTTCCCTAGAACAAGTTGGGTGGGATTGAACACTCTGGGCTGTTAAGAACTGTAAGGGAATGGGATGCATGGTGGAATGGGACATGTCCTGGTGGTCTCTATGCTGCTGGACAGTGTCCAAGGCCAGCAGCCTGCCAGCTGTATGCCTTGTGGGACAGTGGCAGGACTGAAGATGAGACTTACCATAAAACACCCACACCTCAGGATATGAGTTTTAGCTTAAACAAATCAACTCCCCCTCCTTTCAGAATGCCTCAATGCTCCTGAGACACCAGGGAGAGGAGGTGGCATTTATTCTAAGCCCTGTAGATCAGCAGGCTCCCGGGCTGCTAGATGAGACTGGAATTGATGGTGGGGAATTTCCAAACCAAGGGAAACTCTAAGGCAGATGATGTGAGAAACATCCTGGAACTTTCACCCAAAATAAAGAGTTGATCAGCCTGGGAGCTTTGTTGCACTGGCCAGCATGTTGTCCATCCTGCTGAGGCCTCTCTGTTCTGGGAGGTACAAATTACAGAGTTGATGTTGGTACATGGCAGGATTCTGTGGTTGCTTCCAGTGGCTGCTGCTGTGAGAGGAAGACCATGAGGTGAAATTGATGACTTTAATTTACTTACTGCAGCCAAATTCTTTCATGTGCTTTACACTGCAAGTGTTCAAGGCCAGGTTGGACAGGGCTTGGAGCAATCTGATTTAGTGGAAGTTGTCCCTTCAGGCCCATGGCAGGAGGTTAGGATTGAGATGAGCTTTGAGGTCCCTTCCAACCCAGGCCATTCTGTGATTCTATGATTTATATTTACAGAGCCATTCAATCTGAGTGTGAAGTTCCTGACCTGCTTCTTTGACTGTGTTTTTCAGCTTCCCCAGGGATTTAAGTTTGCTGCAGAAATGGAGGGATATATAGATACGTTTCTGAGTGGCTGCGATGACCCGGAGAGGCAACTGGCTGTGATGATAGGCTTCTCTACCCTTACCAATCAAGGAAGGCCAGTGTTGTTGAGTGCTTCCAGGGTAGTCAGACACCTGCAGGCAGTGGCCTTGCAAAAATACATCTGCTGGCTCAAAGACATGTTCCTCAGGCCAGACTTGGATTGTTGTTTAGACTTCTCAAGTCACCGGCAAAAACAGAACCGGCAAAATGGAGACATGTGAGTACGTGGGTATTGCACCTTCCTCTCAACATTTGCTGCTTCCCTTGCCATGAGTTGACAATTGTTCATTTCCTGTGTCTCAGAAAGTTTAGCCCCAGCATCTGACTTTCTCTGGGATAAAATTCAATTCTGCAAATTCTGCAAGTATGTTGAGAACCAGCCAGCCTGCCCAAGCAGACTGGATCACCAAAAGGGCCTTTTCTCTTCTTTTTCTAGCCCTGACTATTGCTTTGGAGAATATGTCCAGTGGTTTCCTCTTTCACTACAGTTTCTCAGGTCTTGTAGGAATTGTGCCTCTCTTTTATCTGTGTGTTAGACACTCTGGCATTCAGGCCAGGTTAGGTGTTACCTGGCACCTATAAGCCTCACTCTACTGACTGCTGCAATTCTTAAGGTGCTTTTTCCTCATCTGCAGACTCTCTGTGGGGTAAATAGATCATCTTTTGCATAGTAAAAAGCAAACTTGAGAAGATTGTATCTCTTCTTTTGTACCTGTTACTTTGTTACTACATAACTTTGCCTCTAAATATCTGAAAGTCACTTCTTGATGCAGTGGATTGTGCAGTGTGTATTTCTGTTGGGTTAGTGTTCAAACTGCTGATTGTGCCCACCTTCTTATTCAAAGAGCACCACAGAAGACTGCTCGATTGAGAAAATGGATCATGCACCGACTGGTTAACATCACTGAGAGTGCAACGAGAAGAGATGAAAGCCTTGTGATGGACATTGCCAGGTGAGACTGATGTAAAGACACATGTGCTTGGGATAATTCTGTGTGGCTCAACAGCAGTATTCCAGATAAGCTGTCCCCATGACACTATGCAAATCCAGTAGTGGAAATGCTCCATAATACATCATTTAGGAGACTAGGTTTTGTTTTCAAAATACCTGCTGCATAATTGGACTAACCTGTGTCATAAGTAGTTGGCACTTAAAATCACATTAGTCCCATTTATTTTCAATAAATTTTCCTTTCCTGCTTGCCTAAACTTCTTGAAGATATTATTTTTAACATCCAGTCTTAATAAATATTTATCTGTCACTTAAAGTGTCTTGGAGAGTATGACCCACATCTGAGGGTCTTAGTATTGTGTTTTGTGGCCTTAAGTGTTGCTGCTTCACCTTTGTGAAGTCCTGAGCATCTTTTTCTCTTCTTTACCCTGTGCATCTCAAGAAAACAGTCTCATTGTAAACAGTGGTTTTTTTCAGTGCTTGGACTTCTTGAATGTGGAGCTGTTTGGTTTGCACACATGGGCTGATTTTGCTTTGTTATGACCAATCTGGGATTTCATTTTGTTCCTATTTCTGTCTATTTTAGGTTTTGCTTCTTCCATGCTTTCTTTGTTGCTAAGAAGAAGAATTCCCAGATAGCTGAGGCTAGTGTCCTTCCGTCAGAGCCCCTAAATGAACGGGATCGTGTGGAGACAGAAAACTACTTCTTTGGGTAAGGATTTGATTGCATGCTTTAAGCTTGGAAATTTCTCTTTTTTCCTGAGGGTAAGATCAGCTTGTGAATGGCAGGGCAAGAAGTTTGGAATGGTAGGCTGCTATTGGAGCATTTCTTTAACTCCAGCACCAGGAAATGGCTTTTTTTAAGGTGATGGATTTTTTCAAAGATCCATGTTTTGTCCATGACAAATGTGATGAGTATACGTGAGATGATACGGCAGGTGTGGAATTGAGCTCATACTGCTTTTTCCTATAATATTTCCATTGCCTGTGTTGCAAGAAGGAAGGGGAAGAGGGAGGTGCTGGGGTTGTGCTGGTGGCTGTTGGCTTTCTGTCCACTCTGTTTGCAAGGTGCTGGTGACTCCACAGCCCTCTCTGTACTAAGGAAGATAGAGTTGATAACAGATGTTTTTAGATCATTGCCAAACCTCAGTAGAAGGAAAGCAGAGGACATGGGACACAGAGTGAGAAACAACTGAGATAATTAGTGTCTTTGAGAGCCAGGTAGCTTGGGGCCACCAAGATAATGAGCTCTACACTACTATCTTGGCTACCTGTGTGGGTTGAAAGTCAGACACTGTCAGTCTGGGCTGCAGTGGGTGACCAGAACTCTGGGATGAGAGTGCATTGCTGGTGGGTGTTATTTTGGCCATTTGTTCTTCTGACAGTAACATGATGGCTGTCTTTCCTTGCAGGTTACTTCAGACATTAAACACCCTGCCTGTTTTGGGGGATGCAGCAGAGGCTGCAGCCTTGAGAGAGAAGCACGTTCATGGTGTGACTGCAGATGGGAAGCTGTGGATCTTTCTCCTCGCTGAGTATGCCAACAAGCTGCTCTCCAGTGAGCATGTCAAAGCTGTGAAACCTTTTACCGAGGAGCAGAGGGATATCTGGGAGAGGTGAGACACTTGGGAAGCTGGGTGCTGGGTTGGTGAAGTGAGAAAGGTGGGAAAGCCCTGGTCTTGGTTTCTCTTTAGGACAGCAAAAGAGATGTTGTATTCTCTCTGCCTCATGCCATTCTGATTGCTGTAGCACAGCCATTGCACAGGCAGTGGCAGTTCTTTTTCTTCCCTTTTGAGTATCCTGCACCCATGGCTGGGTTTCAAAGCGTCTTTCTGTTTCTTTTCACCCCATTCCTTTCTTCCTCTTCCTTCTGTGTGTTAACTATGTGGTAGCTATGTCCTTCTCTATTTTTGTTCATAGTCCTTCTCCCAAACATGATTGTAGCAGTCCGCTCATCTTTTCTCTTAATAATGCCTGTACAAACTTCTCAATGACTCTTCTGAGTTTGATTCCTTATAAAGGTCTAGCCTTGGCTGTGGTATTAGGAATGTAGTCTGTGCACAGTGCAGTTTTTTTATAACTCACATTCAGTGAGATACTATTATTGGGTTAAGATTGTGTTCTAAAAGAGTATCCAATGCCAATAAATGAAATGTGAAGTACCCAAAACAGTACTATAGTTTTGGTCATATTTTTAGTCTGGTCATACGAGATGATTTGCTGTTGTAATTGTGAAAAACTCAGAGAGGTTTCTTTCTTCAGAACACTTCAGTCTGTGAAGAACCTGCAGAAAAAGAAAAACAAATCAGACAGTGCCAAAGTCAGTGCTTTCCAACAACTTCTGCTTTCAGTGGCCATTCATCTTTTCAAGGTAAGATCTCTGATTAATATTTCTGTAGTATAAAATAGGCTGATAGCTGGGCTTTCTGAACACCAAGATGGGGAGTTTCTCTCTGTTCAGAGATCCAGCCTTTCAGAACCTCTGGCTTCTGAAAATGGACAACTGGCAGCTAATAAACTGATTAAATAAAGTGATTTAATAAAGTGATGATTACAATGCCTGTAGACATGTAATGGGTAAAGCTTGTTCTGACCATTAGTTCTGCCCTTGATTTGCTGCTGACTGAAACAATTTTTACTTAATTTCATGAGTTTTTTCCCTGCAGAAGAGTTGTAGTAGTTGATTGCAATATTTGTACCTGTTTAGAGTGGTCCTTAGATTTTGGAGCATATTCCTTTTGTTGTTGTTGGTAGTGGGGAGTTCTGAGCCTGTTTACTGTCTGCTTGTGATCAAACAGAATCAGTCTGAAACAGTGGATGTTCTGAGCGACCTTCTGAACTGCACAGAGAGGGCGTTCAGCAAAGAAGCCAAGAAGAAAAACACTGGTGAGTCCTCCCTACAGAAAGAAAGGGAGTGGGATTGTTAGTGGTCTGTCAAAGACAGAAGATGGCAGTTCTGCATTAGTGAAGCCCTCTGCATTGGTTCTGGCTTGATGCACTTACCCCAGGAGAATCCCTTCTTCATTATCTTCCCGTGCCGTTCTAAGTCTTCTGCTCCAGCTCTCTGCACTGTCAGTAGGTTGTGTTCCTGGGTGCCTTGGGAAGGAGAGCTGAGCTCCATAGCTGCCCTGGCTTGGGAGAGTACTCCAAGGGAGTTCATTCTCCTTGAGTCATTGTTCTGTGTGGGCCAGTGGCTGGTGGTGAGCTGGTGGTGTCTGCCTGGCAAGGCTGTGGGCTCGAACACCCAGCAGGCATGAAACATGTTTTCCTCTTAGCTTGAGTTCTGAGCAAACTAAATGTGTCCTCTGTGTATACACAGCATGTTTGGAGATGGAGACTGATCCTTGTTTAGGGCCTGTGGACTCTCTAGGTTGGGACTTGACCAGGAAAAAACTAGGCTTGATCTTTTGATTTCCTTTCCAACTGTGGTCTTGTTCTCATGAAATCTGTGTAAATCAATTTGAGGGCACTGTGAAAATAAAAGCTGTAATTCTTTGGTGGTTTGGTTGGTTGTAGAGCAGGATTCCCAAACTTTTGGACTAAGGGACGAATTTCATGGGCTGCTGTGACTTCTGATTTCACTGGAAACACTATAAAATGCATATACTTCTGCTGACCAGCTGCTGATTGCTTTAATGTGGCCAAGTAGATGTCAGGCGACTTGCAGAACTGCTTATCTAAGTAATGATTTAATAAATAGTATTAAGCCTTTGCAGTGGTCAAAAGACCATTTCAAACATGTTTCTCCCTGTGGTTTCTCCCTCCCAGCCTTCTGGTCTGTGTTGCTGAGTGGTGCTTTTAAGAGTCAGCTAGAAGGACAACTTTACTTTTCATTCCTTGGTGAATTTTTCTGTCGTTTCTTACTGATATACCAATGCCTCTTCCTGTCATTCTTTGTTTGTTCCTGTGCAGACAACTCAGAGCCAGGATGGGTTGAGGTGATGGTGGAAATCCTTCTGTCCCTCCTTGCCCAGCCCAGCCTCCTCTTACGTCGGATTTCCAAGAGTGTGTTTGCATGGATATGCCCTAGCCTGACCAAGAGGGGCTTGCAGCTGATCCTGGATGTAAGTGAGGCACTAGTAGGCCCTTGTACTGTTTGCCTGTTTTGTCCCTAACAGATGTATGTACAAGCATGTCCAGATTTTAGGTTTAATATAAAGTCTGCTTGATTTAGGAAATGTCCAGTGATGTGTGCTATTGAATTTGAACTGTAGTTTAGAGAGAGTTGGGGCTTTTTTTTTGTTTTTGTGGGGGAGGAGTTTGGTTGTTTTTTACAGGAGGCTGAGCTCTGTTAGCTTTAAGCTGTACTACTTGATAGTTTAAGACTGAATAAATTCCTGGGTCAGTTTATATAACCGATAGATTTTATATGTGAGTATAAATGGTAACATTTCTTTTTTCTAGAAAGGTGCTTTTTTCATAGAGGTGCTTAAAATAAGTGACACTAAAAATCTGAATTGGTCATACCACTAAGAAAGATGATGTGTACTGAGAAAATAATATGTGGATTGCAAAGATGGGCTGTCAGGTGCTTTGTGATGAACCTGATCCTTCATTTGTAACAAACCAAGATGTGTGATGCCACTAGCCTGTTCAGTTTTCCCCACGTTTTTTGTTACTTACAGAAAGAACTTGGCATGTTAGCAAGCAGAAAGTTAATGCCCTTACTTAAAATTCTGTTATTCAGCTGGGTTACTGTGCTGAAATTTCTGTCTGTTGTACACAAGAAATGCTTGAAAACAAAACACTGAAAAAACACAAATCCCTTTTTTTGGTAGGTTTTTGACCCTAACCAAGAGCAAAATGAAGAAAGTGCAGTCGTTGTGACGGAAGAATCGAACAAAAAGACCAAATCTGCACAGGACACGGTAATTGTGCCATTGCCAGTGACAAACACTCTTCATATCCTCAGTGTTTAATGTTTCTCCTGAACTGTGTTAATAGATTAACATAATTTCTCTATTTGAGGAAAATGGCTGTCATTCTATTAAGATTTATTTTAAAGGTTCAACACCTTGTTGGAAGTGCATGCTTGAGTCTCTTGGCCTGCTGTTGTAGGTGTTGCTGGTTGAATAGATACCTTTCTGAGAAGAAATAGCTGCATCTTGAAATGAGCTCAGGCCTCTCCTTTTTGCAGCCACAGACAGAATCATGGCTGTGATGCACAGCCAGCTGGATTCCAGATCTTACATTTTTAAGGACTGTAGAGATTCAAGTTATGAAGCATTACAGGCATCAGCAGAGAGGAGGGTCAGATGGGAGCTGTTCCTTGGAAGATTATCTTTGATACTTATTTAATGTGACAGAGAAGTCTGTATTGTATTCCACTTTTAGCCCTTGTGGAGACCTGGTACCCCATTATCTGAGGTGTCTGTACTTGGATCTGAGGGCTAGAAGGAAGGCAGTAGGGAGAGAAGGGTTGAGGTTTTATTTCTGAGAATTGAGTTGGGCTTGTATGGTGGGCTCAGGAGATGAACTTTCCTTCCTTAGGATGAAGAAGGAAGTGAGGACTCCTCAGATGAAGACAGCACTAACAGTGAAGATGAGGAGAATGAAGAAGTTGATGATAATTTTCGCAATCAGCTGATGAAAGTTCTCCAAGCAGGGAAGACTTTGGTAAGTTTTCACTGCCCACCAGGAGGTTGGGATGGTGAGAGATGATCCAGTAACCCTCATCCTGCCTGAACTCATGTAGTCTCAGCCCTTGCAGCCAACTTTGTATGGCACTTGAAACAGGTCAGGGTCCTAGGTGAGCTGTGGGAATAAGTCACTTGTCCTTTTATTTATTGTTCATATGTCTTGAGCACTTTAGCTTGTTAAGTCTAGCTTGACACAGCTTGTGTTCCTGCCTGTAATAAATGAGATTGATGTGAACTAAAGCACTGAGATACTGTTCCATGTGTTGGCTGGCCCTGTGGAGGAGTGTTCCCTGCAGGCCACTCTGGAGACTTAATGCAGCAGTGATTGAGTTTGGTTTAATGATTCCAATAAGGGTTGCAGACATAGCAACATATGAACCTCCTTACTGAAGGAGGAACAGCCCAGAGGGAGTCAGGTCAAAACCTCAGCCTGTTTCCTCTCCTGATCCTCTGCATGTTAGTGCTGTGCAGCCAGATTACCTGATGGAAAATATAAGTGAGATTTCTCATGGGTCTGAGCATCTGTGTTCTCTCCCCTACAGTATTATTCTGGGTTAGCTACATCCCTATTTGAGTCTGGTCTTGGCTCTGATTCCCTCCCCACTGTCTTTTTAAAGCATAAGAATTGATGTGTTGGGTTTTCTCTTCTAAAAACAAAAGGAAGGAGATAAGAGTGATGAAGAACTGGATGATGAGGCTATGATGGCTCTTGACAAGAACATCTCAGCCCTTTTTGCTGAGCAGCAGAAACGGATCCAGGCGAAGAAAGATGAGAAGGACAGAATACGGAAAGAGAAGATCCTACGGAGGGATTTCAAGGCTAAGGTGGGAGAGAAGTGTTTGCTGTGAAGACCTCTGGCTTAGCAGCATGTTAGTTGAAGCCTGTGCATGCTGTGAGCTACCTAATACTAAACAGCTTGGACAGTCACATATGTCATGAGCTCCTGGAAGCTGGGACTGAATTGTTCTGGCTTTGTACAGCACCTGGCACAGCACTGTTGGGGCCAGTGATTGAGGCTTCACAGGCCTGTTTGAAAACCAGGATTGTGCTGTCTAAAAGTGCAGCATGGTTTTCAGATGCTGATCTGAAATGCTTAAATTGATAAGATCCTTTACTGCAGCTACCCAAAGATGCCTGTCAGGTTTCTTTTAACTGGACAAGCTTGCTGTTCCTAATGAGACATGTATAAGATGCCTCAGGTCATTTTACAACATGAATTTTTTTTGGCCGGTACAGTCAGAGGGGATTGATAAACCCCCTGGTTGGTTGTGACTGTAATGTTGAGTTCAGGCCGCCTGGTGTCAGCATGGACCTTCTGGGACATTCCAGCATCCAGGGACAGCTCCAGCTGCTCCCAGACAGAAAGGGAGTCTGGAGTCAGGTTAGCCAAGGCTGAATAGTGAAGTGAGCCAGTGGCTCTGCTGCATTTCCCTCTGATGCTGTTCTGTAAAAAGGCTGATTCTATGCTAATGCACTGTCTGTAATTCAAGGGGGGCTTGCAGGGGTGAGAGCTGTCAGTCAGTGGTGCAAACAGGGACCTGTGCCAGGTTAGAGTGACTGCAGGTCTGGCCAGGTGACACTGATTCTTGTAACTGTTCTTTCTAAATGGTGTCACTGCATGAAATGGAGTTGGAACCAACAGACAGCTCTTAATCTTCAGTTTCAAATTTTAATTTTCAGTTTTCCATGCCTTAACAGTAGAAATGATACCAGAATGTGTGCAGATCTCAGCTGCAAATAATTTTCTTCTGGGTAAATCCATCTTGTTTCCCTGTCTGCTTTACTCCTCACATGGATAACTGTGTTTGCAGGTGTTGGATCTGATTGATGTGTTCCTGGTTAAGCAAGCAGAGAACCCCTTGGTCTTCGATATCATTGAGCCCCTGCTTCAACTGATTGAACAGTGCATGAGCTCAGACTCTGACAAGCAGGAGGTTGACTTCCTCCAGAAAACAGCTAGTATCTTCAAGTAAGTGTCCTTAGACCTCCAGATTATAATAGACAGTGGCTTTTGATAAACAGCTGTGGTATTGGTTGAACACCAGGAGCTGGTCTAAGGTTGAAGGCAATTGCTTAGAGATTGTATAGGTTAGATGACCAGCACCACACACATACACAGTGCTTAGACATAACCTGCAGGAAGGGAGTTAGGATTTGGATTTTCTAGGCTAAAGGACTTGAATTGTCAAACCTGTTTGTAGGTGGAAGCCTCAAGAACAAACGCAGGTATTGCAGATATGGAGCCAGCTCACTGAATACCTCCATAGGCCTCTGAGCTCTGAGTCAGACCATGCAACAACTCCCAAGGCTTACAGAGTTGCTGCTGTGGTTGGAACAAACTCTCAACAAGTTATTTCTGAGACAGGCAGAGTGCAGATTCTCTGTTCAGGGCCAGAAGTGAGGGATGATACCAGCTAGACAGATATCACGCATGGTGTGTCACATGTGTCCTCTGTGCACCACTTCTTGACATCCTCAGCACTCTTTAAAGCATTTTCAGTGCTGCTGTCTTGCCCCAGTTAAGAAGCAGTTGTGAAGTAACAAGGTTTGAGGTAGTCAGTCCCTTTTGTGGGAGCTCTGAAGGAAAATCAGCTCTGCTGCCTAAATTTGTGCTTGAAGGTGAAAAGTTTTAAGAGTCCTCACCCTTCTTGCCACGGCCATGTGCTGCCCACAGCTAGCATTGTTTGTTATCACTCAGTGTTCTGGTTTTGTTCTCACTCACCCTGATAAACTGGTAAGTGTTCTGGCCATGTGTTCCCCAGAGCTGTCTCTGTAGGTAATGGCTTTGGATTTGTTTCAATGCTGTGCAGGAACTCGCTGTGCCGCAATAAGCAGTACTGCAAGAGAGTGGCCTCCCTGCAGGAAGATGTGCACGCCTTAGTGCAGAGACTTGTCAAGAAAGCCTGCAAGCACACTGACTCTGCAGTGGCTCTCTATTACTTCAGGTGAGTGTTCACAAGGAGCATCCTGACTGGTGCTGTGAGATCTGAGCAGGTGTAATGTGTGTTAAGAGGTCTGGGAAGCCAGAGCCTTGCAGAAGGCTTGATACCAGCATCTGTGTCTTACACAAGGACTAGTCAGTCCTGGCAGTCTGAAGCATTTTCAAATGTCTGTTTTTTGGTAATTGTCTTTTATAGCTTCTGTGCTGCAGGAATGGTTTGATAGAGCATTGCTGCTGCTGGTGGGAAGTGTTTTCTTGAGGCTTCCTGTGGGAGTAATGCAGTGTGTGTGCTTCAGTGGGGGATGAGTGTAATTCCTAGTCAACCTGTGATGATTGTTCTTTAAATGTGGTGTTTACTGTCCCCATGATAGCACAGTGAGGGCAATAGTGATCGAGTCCTGACTGTACAAAGCAGTATTTTCTCCTTTGCTGTAGAATAAAGGAAAATTAGGATAAGCCAGATATGTATTTCTTAGAAAGATGAGTGATCTTGCTGTTCTGTGGTGTAAATAGGAGTGCCATTTACCAGCAGGCTCTCTTGTGACGTATAGCCAGTTTCACATGGACTTTCATACTCAGTGTGGGATTTTTCAACTCAGCTGTGTGTGCAGTGGGTACAATGTTGCATGGTCAGCCCAGTGCCATCATACATTGTTGGCTCTGCAGCACATCTCCCCCGTGGCTGTGCAGGAACCTTGGTACTTCTGGCAACATGGGGCTGTCTGTGTATGCTGTGTGGTTCCCTGACAGCTTCCCAGCAGTGGCAGTCCTCATGGAGCAGTGTGCAGTAAATACTGCATTTTCCAAAAGCACAGGACTCTGCATGCTCTCTCAATGGGTACAACTGAGTTCTCCAGCACATGGCAGCTGAGGCTGAGAGGCTGTGCTGCAGCACTGGCTGAGCTGTGCAGGCTCAGAGATCCTGGGCAAGGTGCAGAACTCCTCCAGCAGTGCCAGTCAAAAGCATGAGCTTGAGGAAACCAGGCTGATAGTGAGGATATTTGACTGTGATGACAGATACTTAAATGATTCAGCTTCCTAAGATTTGTCTTTAGGTCTGGCCAGAGTGGGTTAGACTGAGAGAAGGGACCCTCTCAAATCCTGTAACCATCTTTGCTGCAGAGTAAGCAGCCTGTGCCACTTGGCCTCTGCCCTTAGGTGGCTTCACTGTGGCACTGTGTAACTGCTGTATTCTCCCCTTTTCTCTTATAGTGCCTCATTATACCTGCTCAAAGTGTTGAAAGGAAACACATCATCAACTCTTCCTCCCTCTGAGCCCGAGAAACAGAGTGACAGCAAAGCGAAGCAGGCGTGTCAGGTAAGACATGTGGCTGCTCCTGAGGATGGCTTTTGCCAGTAAAGCTGCATTACCTGGTTCTGCTGAGTGGGCCTTCCTTGTTCATTGTCACTGGGCCTGCTGCTTGCAGGTACCTGTCTACATGATTTCCATAACACTGAAAAGTTCCCCATCCCTTTCTGGCCCTCACCCTCCTGCCTTTCAGTGCCTCCTTGCCCATAGGCACAGGGGCTGCTGATTCAGTGGATCCAGGTTGATGTCCAAAGAAGCCTCATGTGTATTTGTGCTGTTCTCCTCCCTGATTTGCTGTTTTTTCCATTAAACTCCTGGCAGTCACTCTTGAGGTTTTTTTCCAGAGGGTGCTGAGGAGCAGGAAGAGACAGAACAGTGGTGCATAAGAATAAACTCCTATTCCCCTGAGGTTTGGGCTAAGGTGAAGAGTGAAGGGTGAAGAGTGTGTGGAGCAGCCCTGATTTTGGTGGTAGTTGCTTGGAGGGAGACTTCATCTGATTGTGCTACAGGTGTCCATTACTAGGAGACCCTTAGTCTGATCCCCTTTCACCTACTGTCTCTGCTGCATTTCACAGATCTCAGAGTATGGTGACCCTTTATATTGGGCAGCCCACTCCAGTCACCGCCACTAGAAACTTAGCAAACAGTATCTCTGTCTCACCAGCTGACCTTGCCTCTGAACCCTTCAAATGAGCACAGGAATTAGTGCCTTAATCTTGCAAGATTGGGCAGAGGTTCACTACTGTGGAGATTACAGCTTTTTCCTCCTGGGCCCTAATTTTTTACTCTTCCCAAAAAGCAGTACTTCCCTGGCAAGATGAGAACAGTCAGCAACGTTGGGGTGCAGTGCTCCACACTTGGCTCTTCAATGACTCCTGTTAGTTTAGATCCATGTAGGCTGAACAGGTCTCAGCTATTTGCTGTGTGTCTGGGATTCTTGTTCCCCACCAGAGGGGGATGTTGGAGCATGGACAGAGTTCTGGGCTTGCTGGATCCCTGATCAGTGCTAGGGCTTGTCTGCTGAGTACTTAGGAGTTCTGGACATATGCTAAGTTTATGTGGATACAGATATGTGCATACACTAACATCTACAGATACAAGTAGCTCTTCAACTGAGAACAAGCACCATGTGCCCAGCCCAGCTACTGCACAATGGGCTTGCAGTGCCCTGTGAGCCTTGTGTACTAGACATGCCAACCACAAACATGAAGCACAGCCCCACACTACATGGAGTGTGTGTAGTCCTACTAGGAAGCTGTGCTGCCCTTCAGTGACAAGGCCATATGGCTGTCAGGGCCTGGGACAGCATATCTGGGGCCTGCTTGGCTGTTTCTTCATGGTTCTGTGTCATATCTCGAGCATAACCAGTTGTTGGAAAAACCTCTTAGAACTGATGAATTTATTCGTTGTTAGTGATTCATTCTTGTGTTTCACTGGAAATGCTTTTGTTCTGTTTTCTTCCCTACAGCTTTTGAACCCAGGTTGTTTGAATGTGCAGAAGGTGGCTGATGTCTATCAGCAGGCACTGACCCAATTCCTTAGTAAAAGGAACAGTCCCCTCACATGCTCCATGTTCCATGATCTCTTCAAACGCTTCCCAGTAAGTGCTGCTGACTGTGTGCTATGTTGTCTTCTTCTGGCTCCAAAGTATGATTATAATTTTGGGGAAAGTAGGGAGAGAAACTTCTCTGCTTTATTGCAGACTTTTGAAATTGCTGTGAGGTTTTCTTGGATTTTCACCTGCTCAGACTCTTAAACTCAGTTTTTATAGCAACACTGCAGGAGGCCAGGATCTTATTTATGGTTTGGACTGGGATACTGCATGCAGAAAGCAGGTGAACAGCAGGCTGCTCTTTAAAACACAGCCTAAGAAGCTCTAATTTTTTACCAGTATTCAAGACAACATTGATGAGCAAGGTTTGCACAAAGGCAAAACAGATCACCTTGTTTGAACAACCAACGTAGCTCCTGTCCAGCTCTGCTCCAACTGCATGCTCAGTTTCTCAGTTTTCTTCCACGAAGGCTGAGGAGTATAAAGTCTAATTGGAATCTAATCTTCAAGCCTGATATTCAGACAGTGCAAGTGCTGAAATGTTTGAGGTATTTCCTGCAAGCTTGACCTATGCCTGGGGCTGGTCTCCTCTATGAGGACAGCCAGTTTTTAAGAAACAGGCCATGGGCCTGAATGTCATACAATTCTTCAGGGGTTTTTAGGTCAGAGCGAGCTAGAGACAGCTGCCAGAAGCCCTTTCTCAAAACCTTTTAGAATTGATGTCTGACGTGAGGGTGGGAAGAGATGGAGGCTTGTGTAACTGGGGGAGGATGCTTTCAGACTCTGAGGACTCCATCCAAGAGAGTTCTTTTGCTTGCTGGGTTTCTTAGGACTCCAGCCCACAATGGATATGTAAGTCTGAGAAATGGAGGGAGAGCAGGGCTGTGTGTTGCCCACATGGACAGCAGACTTAAGATCCCACCTGCAGGTTTCTAAACCCCTTGGATTCCATGTGAATGTTCCTTTTAGAGTTGTCTTTTAAAATCACCACATCCACATGTCTTTCTAAATACCTGCAGGGGTGGTGACTCAACCGTTTCCCTGAGAAGCCTGTGCCAGTGCCTGACAACCCTTTCAGTGAAGAGGTTTTTCCTTATACCTAATGTAAACCTCCCCTGGTGCAACTTTAGGCCCTTTCCTTTTGCCCTGTCCTTTGTTCCCTGGGAGAAGAGACCAACCCACACCTGGCTACAGCTCAACATGTTCTTCTTTGCCTGGGACTGGGGCTCTGCACAAAGTGAATTGACACTACAGAAAGTGTCAGCCAGATGCAGACTTTAGTTTTCACTTGGCAGAACACAGGGGGTGAAAAATGCTTGCCTGATTTTTCCAGGTGAAGAGAGGTGAAGAGATTTTCTGCTGTGTTTTTTGTTGGGATCAAGATTTCACTCAGAGTTGGTGTGAAAAAAGCTATTAATTTTCAAATAAACTGTTGCTGATTTCTGGGCATTTCTCTTTCTTGTGTCATTTTCTTCTTACTCAAGAAGCTGTGTAAAATATAGACTGTTTTGCTTGAAAAACAAACTTGTCTGTCAGCAAACCACTAATAAGAGACTGTCTTTCTTTGTTACAGATCATGTGTAAGCCATTAGTAGATACTCTTGTTGAGTTTATCACAGCAGCAGCCAGGCAACATCAGCAGGTAAGAATGAAAGTAAACAAAGCTGTATAACAAGTCAGTCAGAGAAGTAACTTAAACATGGCAGCTCAGGTGATTTTTAATACATTTATAATATGCTTTTAGGGCTGCCCAGTTTTGGAAGTGGCTTCTGGGGGGCAGAGCTTTTGCAGATACTGCCTTGCTGCTCCAGGTGTGTGAAGTTGTGGAAATGCCGCACAATATATCCACAATCATGGGGGTTCCTTGGTAGCATCTCCTTTAAAAACTGCCTGCAGCTTTCAGGGTTGAGGCCTGATTGTGGTAGGGCTTGACTCCAGTTGCTTATTCCTTGATTATTTCCTTCTTGGTAAGATGTTCCTCAGTATTAAAGGAGCATGCTGTAGTCCCTGCCTCCTCAAGCTACCTCGAGGTCAGTTCTTGAGTCTGTTCTGTGCCTTGCTGGCTGTCCTGCATGTCACAGTCTGTGTGCTGCTGTATTTAGTTTAAAACCACCTGTACCACACATCTGATTTTTGATGGTTGGTTGCCTGAGCCTAACACAAAATTAGTGGAGCCTTATCAATAAAACATTGCAGGGTGAGTGCACAGCTCAGTGTTGCTGGAGCAGGGAATGAGGCCTGTCTGGATTTTCACTGCAGTGGGGGGGCCTTCCACACAGTTAATAACCAAAACCCCTCTAGGCCAGTAGCACTGTCTCAAACTTTCCCACCCCCCAGCTGTACCCTGTGTCTGTCCCCTGCAGAAGTGCATCCTAGATTGATCTTCCTGTGTCATAAATAGCTGTTTTATTGTTTCTGATCATTGGAGGGAATGTGAAGGGCTAGGTATGTGTTTATAGTAGGGCTCCTTTACATTGTCAGTGTAAATTGTAGTTCAGACTGTTTTAACCAACAGGAATGGCTTTGATTTAAAAAAGACAAAAAAAAAGAGTGAATTAAGCTATTAATAATTTCAGTGGATGGTAATAAGGACGTGTTACACAAACAACAAATTAATTGTGAGGCACATACTTGTTCCTATCCTCAAGAGACCAGAAGAGCATCCCAAGCAGACAGCTCCATTATGTGGGTAACTTTGCTTCTCCACAGGGAGTAGCATTCTCCTTCCATCAGGGCTTCCACAAAGCTGCTTGAGCTTTGTTTGCAGAGCCTGTTTGCCTGTGGGTGGGAGGAGTAGGGGAGGACATGTGGAGTGTGTAGGAGCTGGGTACAGAACATGGATATACTGCTGTTCAAACAAAGGCACATGGAGAGTGAGCTCTGAAAGCCTGTGGAGCCTGGAGTTGCAGCTTTACATTTTTTATGCAGTGCTTCCTTTTCAGGATTTCTGGCTTCCCAGCATCAAATGTCCAGTTTGTCAGGTCTTCAGTTAAATTTTCCCACTGATTCTCAATGTAAATGTGTTTTGGTGGTACCCTAGTGGGTAGGGTAGAAGTCAGGTTAAGGTGGGTGTATGTGGCAAAGTGATGTGGGTAAAGCAGGGGGGTAACTTCCCCCTGGCAGCCTCTGGGAAAATAAGGTGG
Source organism: Dicaeum eximium (assembly GCA_013396995.1). Classification (NCBI taxonomy): domain Eukaryota; kingdom Metazoa; phylum Chordata; class Aves; order Passeriformes; family Dicaeidae; genus Dicaeum; species Dicaeum eximium. The sequence goes on along the minus strand of VWZP01007510.1, from coordinate 419,671 downwards.
AAGGACTCAGCTTCCAAAAGGGCTATACTAAATAAGAGACACACCAAAGCTCTCATGATACTCTGAATTTGGCCAGCCCTGGTGACTGAGAGGCAAGTGGGGGTGCTCTTCCACTTTTAACCCTGAATATTGACTTCTAATCATTAAACTAGCTTAGTCCCAGGGACTGGAGGTTTAATTTCTGTTCTAACACTCCTCTTGCTGATGGTGTGTGGTATATACCCATTGTTCTGGGTATGGCTGCTGCACCTGTATGGACAGCTAATCCCACTGATATTCTGACTTCTTGGCCCTGCAGATGGCTTTGGCAGGGTGTCCCCAGGGCCACACCAGGTGGGAAGAGCCATACTCTGCACAGGAAGGTGGAGGCTCAGCTCTGGGCAGGTGTCTTGTGTTGGCCTCATCATGAACCCTGGGGCTCTGGCCCAGCAGGACTGCTGGCCACTGTCCCAGCCAGCCTGGAGGAGGAGGAGATGTACCTTCAGGTTGAGCTTTAAGGTGGTTGTGAACAAAATGAAAAGTGATTCATGAAGAGGATGTGAGAGGCTGTTTATTCCTCCTCCCCCTGTGTACCTGGGAGATTTGTGAGGGCAGCATGGAGGCAGGGGGTCTGCTCCACATCTCCTCTCAGCCAGATTGGTCCCTATGTTTTTAGGGCCTCTAAGTAAGATCTTGTGGCCACTGGCCTACATGCCCAGCTCTTAATTCAAGAAGCTCTGCTCTTGCTGGTGTCTAGTGTAAAGCTAAACTTGATCAGTAAGTGATGACCCTGGACCAGCCTGGCTGGGGTGATTTGCAGAACACAGTGTACAGCAGGGCCTGGGCCTGGTTTGCTGGTCAAGAAACAGCAAACCTGAACTGTGTGTGCACTGTTGTTCTTGTGCCTGCTGCTGTGGGCTGCTGCAGGTCTGTCAAACTCAGTTTGTGGGCAGTGGTAACACTAACATTTCCTGTGGGAAATGCAGGAGCCATTCAGATGCTGCTCAGCTGGCACTGAGTTGGAGAGGAGAGGTCTGGCCTCTCCATTTGTCCTGAGGACCTCACTGTCTGCCTGCTGCCAGGTGTTTGTGCATTTATGTCACAAAATGGGACATGAGGATGATTTGGCTGAAAACTTATTATGCCCTTGCACACATAGTTTTTTTCTCCCTTTTGCCATGTTAAAGTTAACTTCAGTCAATTCACTTAGGGCAGAGGGCAGTCTCTTCAGGGGCAGGAGTGTCTGGATGAAAGCTGTGATTTATTCCATCAGAGACCGTGCTTATTAACATGAAATTATGGCTTCTGTAAAGTCACTACAAGAATATTGTAAAGGAGAGATTGTATGTGGGGTGTTGGCTGTAGCTGGTGACCCAGGCAGCTGGGTCTGGCACTGCTGCAGCCTTTCTGTGCATCCTGTCACCTCTAAAACCTGGAGAACAGCAAACCCTCAGAGGCAGTGCTGTGGCTTTACAAGCAGAGGTGTTTGTAGCTATTGGATGGGTGTTACATGCCTTTCTGGGAGGTACTTTTCTTTGGCCTGGGTGTTTGCTGTAGAGTATGATGTTTTAGAGATATTCAAAGGTTGCATCTTGATGCAGAATTTAGCAAAAGAAAAGGAAGCTTTTAACCTTACTGACATTGTCAGCCCTTCTCCCCTGACACTGTTCCTACAAGCCTAAAGGAACAGTGACGTTGTTCACCTCCATGTTGAAGCAGTTTGTGAGATAAAATAACACTTTGGGGGAGGGTGAGAGCTCTCAAGGTAGTTTTAAGTGTGGCTCACAGTGATTGGGTTGGTAGGTTTCCTTAGCAGTAAGCTCAACCTGTATAACAAGTTTTAAACTGGAAAGGTGAATTTGCAGTGGTCTTACTGAGACTGAAGCTTGTACCTGGGGCCGAGTTCTGCTCCTCTGATGTTACTGCTGGAGCACAGATGCCTGCAGGAGACAGAAATGCAGCAGTTTCCCTGGAAAAGGGAAGAGATGGAGAGATTGGTGTTATTTGGGAATGGGGAAACAAAGGCAAGGGATGTTTTAACCAGGGAAGGGGGGTTGTCATCCCACCCTGAATTAATTTAGTACCCATCTACATCAGAAAGATACAAGATTTGTGTGACAGTGGATCTGTAAAACCACCTTGTTCCAGGCAGTTCGTGCTTCTCAGCTGGACTTCTCACCCACTGTGAGATCCCACTGGCTGCAGGACTCTGTGACTCTGTTAGTTCAAATGCATTGTGCCTGTGGCAGCTGGTGCTCTGAATGCTCAGTGATATTGGCTGGCCTGTTTTCAAACTCTGCCTTCCTTCAAGTGGGAAATTTAAGTTCCAAACATGCCTGTGTGAAAGTTAAAATGCTTCAGGCTTTTAAAAAAATAGTGTTTGGTTGTCACTCATTTATTGAACTGAGAAATCTGGTGGGGTTTGTGAATATTTGGGTGGGGTTTTTTTGTTTGTTTTGTTTGTGGGTTTTTTTTTTTATTTTGGTTTTTTTTTTTTCTCTACAGCAGCAGTTCAGCAGTTGGGATCCCTTTCACAAACTTTTGTTGATCCTTGCCATCCCATATGTATGTTAAACCAACATATAACTTAAGGCTGTACTGTCTTCTCAGAATATTGCCTGCCTCATCCCTGCCATGTGTCCTTGCAGTGTTCTCTGTTGTAGAAAGAAGTGACTAAAAATGGTACAAAATCACCTGATTGCAAGCAGCAACTGTGAAGATTTTCAAGAGGACCTTTAGTATAGGAAAAGTGCTACAAGTTAAAGTAAAAAAAGGAAGAAAGAGGTAAAGAATGACTTTGTAGTGCAGTCTAGTCTAAGTTGTTGAATGCAGTTCTGTGGACTGAGGTCCTAAGAATCAGTCACACTGTGACCTTGTCCTTGCAGGAATGTCTTCAGTGGTAGGAGAATGGGGCCAGTTCCCACATCACAATTAGTACATCCAGGCAGATCTGAGAGCTTTCCCTTACAGACAAGGTGCTTAGAGCAGAGTAAGGTTCAGCTGCCACTCCTGGGGTGCAGTAACCAGGCAGGTCCCTGTCACACACCAGTGTTCGAGTGGCCCAGGTACAAATGGCAGCTGGGGAAACAGACCCCAGTGATAACTGGGATGGGAGAATGACAGGCCATCACAAGTGGAGCTTGCATTACTCCTTTGAGTTGTCCTGGTGCTAGTGCATTGTGGTAAGTGTCTGGCACAGATGATCTCACTGCCAGTGCAGTTAGCCAGCAGAATGTGTGGTGCTGACAGGATGGGGGAGGCTTGTTCTGTTTCATGGACGAGGATGTTCCCGTCAGCCTGATGTCTTCCACAAGCACTAAACATGTTCTCTCAAATTCTGTTTGGAGAAAAATGTGTGTGAGCTAGTCCTCACTTCCTCCTTTCTTAGGACAGTTCATTCTTACTGCTGCAGTCACTTTCCAGGAGACCTTGACCTTCACATTACTTCCTTGTGCCTGTTTCAGTGGGTGTAGCGTTGCTTTTTCAATATGCACAAAAGCTTGGTTTTTTAGTTTGTGCTGATGGAGCACAAACCAGGGATGTGTTTAATTTAATGATTATTGCATGACTTGGCTACATACCTGAACCCTCCTGAGCCTTAGGTGAGGAATGTCTTCCTGGTTTATTTTTAGCTGTATTGGTGTGATGAGCAGAGCTACAGTAACATCTAATTCTGTAATTGTGCAGTCCTGGGCTGTCCCTGGGCTGATGCTGTTGCAGCACAAAGCCCTCAGTGCTGCACTGGTAATTGTGGTGAGGTTCTCACTGCAGTATGCCCCCATATTCCCACATATGAGGACTGGGTGAGTCCATGAACTGATGTTTCTACCCTAAAGGCTCTCTGTGAGTGTGAGGATCAGGTGAAGAGGGAAGAAGCTCGTTGCACTGCAGTACCCAGGTGTGCTGCTGATGCTGGCTCCTGCAGGCAAGGGCACCTGCCAGCTCCCAGCTGGAAACAGCCTGAAGCACAGCCTCTCTGGAAGCCTGGCCTGGAACAGCTGTGCTTTTCCCTGAGAAGTCCAGCTTGTTGGAACCACAGTATTGGAACCAGTTTGGAAATGAGCACTAATAAATAAAGATTACTACTGCCAGGAGTAAGGTGTTGTCTCCATCTTGCTCCTGGCAGACACCTAAAACCTCTTCTAGTGGGAATCTTTTTCCATGGATTTACAGAAATGGTTTCATATCCATCCCTTGTTCTTTTCCTTTGGGAAAGACACTGGGAGTGTACACATCAACACAATTGCTAAGAGCCTCTGCAATTACTTTTGCACTGTGGTCACACATCAATTTGAATACATTCCTGCCTTCTTATTTACATTCAAAGCTATATTGATTGAGGATGTTGCAGTAGCTGGAAGCATAATGAGGCTATATTTGTCCATCAAGTGAGTTTATTTTCTGTGATTTGGCTGGAACTCTGCAGAGCTGATGTAAGTGCAGAGCTGTCATGAAACTAATAAAAGTAATTTTACTTAGTGTGGAAATGAGAATGGGCACTGAGACAGAGTTCAAAATGTCATCTTATGTCATACAGATTCATTAGTATTTCAGAATGTGTTTTTATAAAGTTGTCTGTAACAAGGAACCCTTTAAGATCTATCTAATAGAGAGTGTATTTTAGGTAAGTTGCTAATTAATCTTGGTGCTTTGGCAGTCTCCCCAAAGGGATCAAACATATATAGACATAATTTTACAGAACTGAAGCAGGTCTGTGCCAGAGCTGCTGTCACCAGAAGAGTAAAATATGATCCCAAATTCCTGCCAAAGAGATCTTGGCTGGTTGACAGTTGTCCTTCTGAACAGTTTATGTTCTATGTAAATATCTAAGTTAAAAATTAATTAAACTTTAATACAGCAAGAGCAGTAAAAGTGCTGCAAAGGCTCAGAAGGCAGCACCCCTCTGTGTGAGTGTTTGGGAGTATTTCACATCATGCTGGGGGAGATGAATGGATCCCCACAGTAATGCACTGTGCCCTGCCTGCATGCTCACAGATAGCTGCCAGCAGGTAGTAGAGGAAGAGCTTGTTATGGAACATTTTGCATAAGCTGTTACTAAAAACGAAGCAAAATAAACCTCCCCAGATAAGAACCAGCACCAGTTGAGCTCTACCTCTTTGCATGAGCAATGAGCACTGGGCAGGCAGCTGAGCAATAGGCCATGAGTGAAAGGCTCCCTTCCTTCAGAGCATCCTCTGTCCCTTGGCACAGGACAGACACCCTGTGCCTGTGTCCTCTGTGGGGATGTCACTGCTGGACAGACCTTCAGAAGGGGGGTTGTCCACAGGCAGTGAGATCCAAGGGATGCAGTGCTGGAGGGACTGTTGCCTGTTGAATCATCTTTTTCATCTTCCTTGGGTCAGTATGTGCCCTCTCCTCAATAAAAAGAAATCATTTGCAGCTGGAAAATCTATGTCAAACTGACATGCTTGGCTCCAGTCAGTGTCCAGTTCCTGTTTTTGTTTTGTGTAAGGTGATGGTCAAGGAGAGTCTCTGTTTTGCAAGGTGAAGCTGAACTATGGCTGGGCTCTTGGGTGTTTTTGATCTCTTTTATCACAAGCCAGCAAAGCCCTGTGACATGAACTAGCTCTAGATGTGTAAACTGTCCATGAAGGGAAAGCAGTTGAATGCTTAAATGCTTTGCTGGGTCAGAGCCAGAGTGCTCTACATTTTTGTGTGGAGATTTTTAGTTCCCAGACCTTTAGGATGGTTGTGAATGAGGATTGTTGCATCCCAACCTTGCATTTTTTAGAGTGTTTATTGCAGTGGGATGGTGCAGAAAAAACATTTTCTTTTGGTGGGCAGGAGGACATTGACAGCATCTTTAAATTGTCTCTGATGTTCTCTGAAAAGTTGTCTGGTGCCACAGCAAAATGTGTCTCCCTGAGGAGCTGCTTTCTAAGCTGTGTTTCTCTCTTGTGTGAGATGGTTGAAAATTTAAAAAGGTCAGTTTAAATTTTTCAGGTCCTCCTGACTGCATTTAAAGCTGAGTGCCTGAAATCCCATGGCACGAGTTTTCACTTGTATTTGCATTGAGAACTTGGTGTGCTCTTGGTGTATTTTAGTTGAATGTGGGACCTCTGTCACTGAACCTGCAGGGTCTCTTGGGAGCATCATGCATGTTGTGAGCTGTTTATGTTTGTTTATTTTTCTTTCATACAGTTTGGGGGGTTTTTTTTGTACTTCTTGATGCCTTCTAATGGCCTCTCTGTCTTTTGCCAGAAGTGTCCAGCAGACAGTTGCCTGCATTGCCCACAAACAAATCCATAGTGATACCAGGCATTAATTGACTGGCACAGAGACACTGCCCTGTTATCTTTATATTCCAACATACTCAGTGTAGCACAAGCAGAACATGAAAAAGCTTCTGTTTGCCTCTTTATTCTGATTCTGGACATCTAGGCTGTATTTATTCTGCTAACTGCTGTTCAGCTGATTGTGTTGATGATTATGTAGCAAATCCTCAGTAATGGAGGAAGTTCTAGTTTGTTGCTGGGAAGAAATAAGAAAATTAAAAGGTCACATGAACTTAAATTTTTGCTGTAGACAGAGCTGCTGGTAAGAGCTGTCCAAGAAGGGAAATGCTTCAGAGCAGTAACAGCCCTTTGTGTAGGCTGGACTTGCTGAGTTAGATCTAAACCATATTGCAGTGATTTTCCAACTCTGAGTAATTTCCTAGCCTACTAAATTAAACTTGCCATCTGACACATGGGGAATTGATAGTTTTAAAAAGTGAGTTGATAGTTTTTAAAAAGAAATTGAACCACCCAAGTGTGTTGTGCTCAGCCTCCCAAACACAGCCCCTCCAACAGTTTGAGGAGTAGGTGTTCGTGTAGAGCAAATGGGAAAAGTTTGCTTGGAGACAAGGTCATTGCCATGTATTTAATAATGGCATAACAAACACAGGAGGGGAAGAAGTGGCTGTGGTGTGATAAAATGAGCTACTCTCAGTCATATGGACTCAAGATATATTAATGTTGCAAAACATAAAAATAATCAGGGTAGAATACTGTTGAAGTTCCAGGGAATTATTTATGTTCTCTTTACAGTGAGCTGTGGGATCTTGGGGTGGGAGTACTAGATGTGTTGGAAGGGTGTTTTGTTGGCAAGCAAAAGAAGATTAGGGCTTCCACAGCATAAAGTGGAATGGCAGCCTGGGCTCTGCTCACTGACAAGGATGTCCCCAAGTGTTTGTGCTTAGTGGCAGGTCCATTTTTGTTGTAGTGTGGGGCTGTGGGAGTAGTGGGGTTTGGCTGCTTCTCTTTCTGCTTTCCCTTGGCACATATTAAAATGCCACTCTGCAAAAGTTGAAGCACAAGAAAGGAGTTCAGGTAGCTCTGCAGGGTTTCTCAGCAGCCTCCACACAGAGCAGGGTTTCCAGCCCTGTCCCTCTTCCCAAGGGCACTGTGCCCTCTGTCTTGTTGTGCCCCTCTCAGTGGATTCTGCAAAATGAAAAGAGGTCTGCTGGTGAGCATCCAAAACAATGAATCTTCAAAATTCAACCCCAGTACCANAATATTCCAAGCTAACAATTTTACTGATGTGGAGTACCTTTTTTTTATACTGCATGAAAGCTAAACTTCAGTGGCTGATGTTTGAGTGAATTTGAATTCTAATTTCTCATTATCTGCTGATAAATGTTCTCAAAAGATGAAAACCTTTGTTCTTGTAACATCAAGCCTGGTCTAGTGTATCAGGGGCAGCAGCTAAAAGCACACAGTGCCTAGGCAACATGGGCTTTTTTAAAATGTGTGCTGCCCTTAAATCTCCTAAATTATTAAATTAGACTTCAGCAAAGTCTCCTTAAATAGGCTGCATTATGCTGTAGCTTCTGAATTGCCTCAAGAAAATCCTATTGTGAGTCTCCTCTGAATTGAGGGCTTTGTTCTGCAGAGGAGACAACTGGCTTGGAAAGTGCTGGGAGGAGCAGTGGGGGTGAGGCAGCTGGGGGACAGTTTTGTCTTGGTCTTACCAATGTGTGTGAGTAATTGAGGTGTCAGTGGAGCCTCTTGGTGTTCAATACTACAATATAGAAATAATAAATCAAGTTAAATAGAAATGGACAAAATTAAAGCTTTGGGGATGGGTTGGTTTGGGATTTTTGGTTTTTTTTCCAAGAGGAAAGCCAGAGTTGAGAGAAAGAAGAGTGTCCCAGATGATTTCCTCAGAGGTTTCTTGGTCACATTTCCTTGAGCCTCAGATACTGGGATGTCCTGCAAGAGTTTTTGCTTTGATTTCTTAACAAAAGAACATTTCTTGCTCTGATGTTTAGAGTGAGAAACTTATAAAAGCAAAGTGGAAATGCTCCAAAATAAACAGGGTCGTATTAAGAAACCAAATTGTTTTAGATTATTTTTTAAAACTGTGACTGTATCCTTAACTGGGGAGTGAAGGAAAGTGGGCTTATTTTCTGATTATTATTTTTAATGTGGGAAAGGGAGGCTTGGTTGCATTGCACAGTCTATTCCTGTTCTTTTCTCCTCTGGTCTCAGTATGTCCCATGGTACCAGTGTTCCCCACCAGTGTTTCACTCCTGAAACTGAGCATTACAGGAAGAGCAAAAAAACATCAGAGCTCATGCATGCTAATTTGTGCTCTGCTGCTGATTTATCTTGTGTCCTCATGGCTCACTTAATTATGGCATCTTTTCATTCTCCAAGAGTTTAGGGTAATAACATATTGACTTTTGTTTTTGGAGCAAAATATTAAGAGTGATTGGCCTTTCTGATGTAAGTGGTTACCCCAGGGAGAAATGAATCTCTGTGTTGGACAAAGCAGCAGTCCAATATCTGGATGGCTGTGTCCCAAGGGTCTGCCTGTTGGCCTCTGTGACAGAAGAGCACGAGGTTTTCCCCAGCCCTGAATGCTCACCATTGCTGTATGCCAGTGAAATACTCTGAGCTGCTATCTAACACAGGACTCAGGGGTCCTGTGTATTATTTTATATCTTCGTTGTTTTGACTGCACAAATGTCCTGCACACCCTTAATCTGAGGCAGAAAACCTGCCAGTACAGCCCCGTGTTTAACATGCAGGTATCCTCTGAAAAACTGCACTGTCAGCTCTCTGGGTGTATTGACTCCTCTCTACTCCCTTTAAAATACAGCAACTTCTTATTTGTATCACTGTGTCTTGTTAGACTGTGGTGACCACAGTAGGAAGCTTTGATTTTTCTTTTTATTATTTGTTTGCCTCTCCCAGCTGCCAACAGAGCGGTGCTGAAGGAAGCAGCTGTACCTGTGCACACTTGTATTGGGCACAGATGTCCTGCTGCACTGAGCAGACTCTCCCACATGGGCCCCTCTGGTTAATCAAGTGCAAGTTGAGGTTTTTCCTTTGGCAACAACATCCTCCAGAGCACTGTTTGTAGGAGAGCCAAGCATCAGGAAAGTCCATTCCTTGGCAGCAGTGAAGAGAAGGTGATTTGCAGAGTCCCTGGTTAAACAAAGTAATGATGGTTTAGGGCATGAAGAAGCCTGTGTGTGAGTGAATGGTGTATGTATGGTCTGCAGGCTGTATGTATAACCTGCCAGGACTGCTAGTCCTGGGATTCTGCTGTCTCAAGTACATTTAAAGCCCATCTGTTGTGGCTGTGTCAGTGAAATCAATGAGTATCTTTACCTGGAGGGTCTAGACTGACACAACTTGTGTAGGTGCAGCTGCATTATATACAGGTGGTTTGTGCAGGGTGTAGCTCAATCCACATTTTCAGCCAGATTGAGCAGCAGTGGTTAAAGTGCTTGTCATGGTATAGCCATTTTCAGGTTGTGGAGGGAGGAGGAGGAGGAGGAGGATGTGCCAGTGTAACTAATGGGATAAACTTTGTGTTGTCTGGCAAGTCTTCAGTCACAGCACAGTGAAGTGAGCAGCTCGTCTGATCAATCAACTGCTGCTCTTCAGAGCCTGGGTGCAGAACTGGAATCATAACAGGCTGCTTAACTTCTCCTTGCTACTGCCTAGAGCGGGACATCTGAGCCACAAGTGAAGAGGTTTATAAAGGATAATAAAAATAGAGAGGAGAGGGGAGTTAGCAGGAGGGGTAGGAAGATGGAGATTCCTTCACAGCCAGTTTTGTCTCTGCTTCCAGGGAGCTTTGTTCATTTTCAGAAGAGAGGTAGCAAAACCTGAAACCCAAAAGTAGAGTATCCAAAGTAGGGACCAAGGTCTGATCTAGCTCTACATCCTGTGGTTTTCCTCTACTTGGAGGCACTTTTGCCATTCCTAAGTCTTGGTTTTGAGCCTTTCTCATGGAGATGAAGGATCCCGTGCACCTGCTACTTCAGCAGGTGATGAGCAGGTGATTGCTTTTCCATTTTTTCCATTGTTGAGCTAGTGACTGGGAAGTTGACCTGCACTGGGAATTGCTGTATGGATGTGTGTTCAAACAGTCCCAGGAGGACACACAACCTCTCTTGTTTGCAGATTGCTGTTCTGCATGTTTAAACCAGCCAGAGAGAGGGAGAGGTTTAGGAATAAAAGTTAAACCCACAGAGTTCATTCATCATCTTTGTGCTCAAGAAGCCCTAAACAGATCATGTATACAATGGTGATGGTCAAATGAGCAAAACATGTCTTGTATGGCAATTATATTCAATGTACTAATTGTATGTAAGCTGTTGTGAGAGGATTAAAGGTTCCTGCCAGATGTGTGGAAATCCACATTTTTACTGGGAAGGAAGAACAGGTAAAGGTGCCTGAAGCTGGGCTGCAGTGCAGCTTGGCTTGTTCTAAACCACTGAAGATTGCAAGAGCTTGATGATGTAGGATGTTTGGTGGGACTACACTGGAATTGCCTTTCTTGTCCAAGGTTGTAAAATGTGATTTAGGTGTCACTTAAATGCTTTACATGTTGTAATTAACCAGCCTTGCAAAATTTTTCTCATCCATTTGTCGCAGGAACTTAATTTAAACTGTAAAACATCGTTTGTTTTCATCACTTTTTAGCACAGAGAATTTTATTCCTGAGCTTGTAAATCACTTAATTTTTTTTTTTTTTTGGCAAGGCCAGACTGAGGGAGGAACCTGCTTTCTGCTTTCTGGCCCAGAGCATGATGTTTGGAGCACTGTGAAGGTGTGGGAGCAGGGGATGGTGGATGATGGCCGGGGGTTTCTGCTAAGTTTTTACTTCTGCATTCTTCTAGGATCTCTGTTTCTGGAGGCAGAAGGACAGACTAAGACACTGTCACTCTGTCACTCGTGTCCTGCTCGTGTTCTGCTGACCTTAGACAGCAATTTCACACCTTGTCAGGGCTGGCTGAGGGAGTGCATGGACAAAGCCATTTTGTTATGGGTTGTAGCAGGGATTAGTGAATTTGGCTCCAAAGCCAGGTGATCATACAGGAGATGTTTTTGTGGTCTTTGTGGGCAGTGTGAGCTCTCTGTGACTGTGCTTTCAGGCACCAGGAGTCTGTCTAGTGACTGACAATGTCCTTGTGCCAGGCAGGACACAGGAGCCAGCCAGGAGCAGGGTGCAGGGAAGGTTCTTGGGTCCCTTAATCAGAGGAATAACAGGGTAAATTTGGGGTAAAAGTTGATGTCTAATTTTTAAACCAATAAATAGTTGTGTTGTTGCTGAGGTGTCCTTGCATGGGCAGTTCTGCACAGCTGAACATGCCAGCCACATTCTCCTAACAATTCACTTATCCCAGAAGGTGTGAGCACTTTCCACACTAAAACCTTTTAGACAGCTACTAAATGACAGTCTTGGCTCTACTATTTGTGTGTGCCTTGTTTCAGTGGTGGTGAATAGGGAAAAATTAACTTTTGTTACCAAAAATAATTTTCTTAAGCCACACCAGGGCTTTGTCTTATCCTCTCTCCCTGCTGGATTTGAAATACATATGAATTATGTCTGTGTGCACATGCTGTGTGTGAGATACTCCAGTTATGTCTTGGGGATCGAGGAAAAGTGATTTGGCAAATGTTTCTTAAGCACCTCTGGCTTTCACTTTTTATATCTAAAGCATTCAAATAAGTTTTGTATGTTTTAAGTAAATAATTGATGTTTGATGCTTGTTCAGTGAGGATACATGTTAAGGATCTTGAAGCGTAATTTCTTGTTTGTCCTTAAATTTGGAAAGAATCCTGTTCTGTCCCTGTTCTCATCTTCCCCCCAAGGATGCTCCAAGGGCTGGAGCCCCTCTGCTCTGGAGCCTGGCCAGAAGAGTGGGGGTGATCACCTGGAGAAGTGAAGGCTCCAGGGACACCTCAGAGCCCCTTCCAGGGCCTAAAGGAGCTCCAGGAGAGGGACTGGGGACAAGGGATGGAGTGCCAGGACAGGGGGGAGTGGCTTCCCAGTGCCAGAGGGCAGGGATAGATGGGATTTTGGGAAGGAATTAATTCTTCCCTGTGAGGGTGGAGAGGCACTGGCACAGGTTGCCCAGAGCAGCTGGCAACACTTCTCTAGAAGTGCTCAAGGTCAGGCTGGACAGGGCTTGGAGCAGCCTGGGATAGTGGAAGCCCATGGCAGGGGTGGAACAGGATGGGCTTTAGGGTGTCCCACCCAGGCCAAACTGTCTATGATTGTATGGTATATACAGCATACATTATATTTACAGCTGTTCCCTCTGAACAGCCCACTGGGAGTTTGCTGTGTGGAACAGATCCATGGTTGTGGGTCTTACTGTCCCATCCCTCTCATGATTTGTGCCCTTGAATATCCCTCAAGGCTAGTTTCTAACTCAGTCTCAGCTGCCAAGCCAGTATCAGACAGACTTATAGCTCATGGGCTCAGAAATACTCAAATGGATGAATCAAACATGGGTGAGAAATAAGAAGCCCTGGAACTCAAGACTGCTCCATTGGAGCCTTTGTCCCCACCCCACATCCAATATGAACGTAAAATTAAAATATTTTTGCTGTATGAGCAGAAATGGGGGTAGATTGGCACTTGCTTCATGGCTTTGGATGCTCTTTGTTTTCTTTTAAAAAAAGCTTTAAGAGTAATTGAAAGAGGCTTTTGCTGTGGTGCTCTGGATCTGCTCTGTAGTAAAAAATGTCAGGTTGTTCTTCTGTAACCAGTACTGCTGTAAGGTGGAGCCTTTTGGATTTTGGAGTGGGTTGGTTGGTTTATTTTAAACATGTAATAAATTACAGATAGCTGAGGAATGTATTTCATAGTTTAATTACTTACTAAAACTCAAAGAAAACTTATTTAGAATTTCCCATATTCTTGGCCTCTGTTCTTTTACCCAGCTTTTCTGGTAGCATTTGTCACAAATGCAGCATGTGATTCATGAGACTGCAGTCTCAAAGGGCTTGGGAGGAGAGAATTTCTAGAAGTGCAATTATTTTTTGCCATATCCCTGTTGCTGTGGAATAGTTTTAATGCTGAGGATTACACACTGAGAGCTGCTGTTTTATGCTGTGTGCTGGCACTGAGTCAGATGTGCTGGCTCTGTACCAGAAGGGAGACATCAGTGCTCTGAAATACCAATGGCCACTGTGGTGTGATACCAGCTGGATATTTTTGTCTTCTGGACTTCCAAGAGCAGTGGAATGTTTATACTACTAAAATTCCTGATGCTTCTTCACTTCTAAAAATGTGTTTGAGTTGCACAAATGTGTAATTTTCCAGGTAAAATGTTTTCTATCTAGCACAAATATATATGTTGCATATATATATGTATATGTGTGTGTGTGTGTGTGTGTATACATATATATATATATATAAACATAAAGGGAATAAGATGCTCTTTCCACACTGGTGACATGTTTCATGTCTATTAACTTTGTTCATGCTGCAAAAAACAACAGGCAAAAAGACATCTTCATGTCTTTGCTTAGCATTTAAACTCCCCACTGCTTTTCTTTCAAAGTTTAAGGAGGTGTGATAAGCTCAAATACTGTCCTGGGTCAGATTTAATGAGAGTTTCTGTCCTGCCATGTGCTCGAGGCAGGCCAGGCAAACTTGCTGCTTCTTTCCTGAAAGCTGGACATGGCTGTCAGGGAATTTGGCAGGGTTGCTCAGCTGTACCCTGCAAACTGCTTTGGGATCACCCATCAGAACAGCTGTGTGACAACTCACTGAGTTGGGGTTTGGTGTGTCACACTGCAGGCACATCTTAAGGTTCCTGCTCTTCTGAAGGTGGCAGTGGTGGCTGCTGATTTCAGTGTCTTTTCTCTCAGGAGTGTGCCTGGGTGGCAGTTTTTTTTCACTGGTTTGCAAAGCCATCTCCAGCCCTATCCTAAACCACCTGGGACTGAAAAGTGTTTATTTTTGTATCAGAAACAAGTGTCCTTATATTAACAGAGTGCTTTTCTTTGGAAAAACAACTCTGAATTTAGGTCATGCCTTCATCTCTTCAGGATTGCAAACAGAATCTCTACAGTATTGCAAAGGCTTGTTTGTTTTGTTCTTTTTCACAACTGCAGTGACTGAAAACATCTCAATCTGTTCCACTCCATCCAGCTCACCTGGGAGAGCAACTTCTGACCTACTTGTGCTAGATGCCTGCTTTCAATAGCAAAACAGTGGCTGGATTGGTAGGGCTTTAATCCATTACCATATTTAAGGGTTAGGCCAGATGTCTTGTCCTTCCCTCCACTCACACTCCTTTTTAGGATCTGGCTGAGGTGGGTGAGCACACCTGGGAATTCCCAGCACATCTTGGTTACTGCAGTGAGCACACTGCCTGTTTCACAAAGAAATCACAACCATTTGCATGGAATAGTATTTTGTGTAATTGTTGTAGATAAGAGAGAAATGAACAAAGCCACAGAAAATCTTGGGGTCAGCACTGCCCTTAGTTATTGTTTGTTCTCTGCTCCCACAGGGATTGATAATGAGCCTTTCTGCCTTATTTAGTTGTGTTTGATAGATATATGTGGGAGTCTGTATGTGTATCTACTGTGCCTGCTTGAATAGACTTCCCTTGGTTTGTTTTTGTTTGGTTTTTTTTTGCTATTTTACTATTTTTACTCTTTTTTTGCTATTTTACTATTTTTACTATTTTATGGTCTTTTAAAAACCTGCCATTAAGGAGAAAATGTTTTGATTAGGCAACTGGGTGGCTTCTAGTGCACAGGATGCACTGCAGCATACAGCTCCCTTTAGAAAAAGCTCTAATCTGGCTGTCATCTGCTTGTAACTATTCTCACACAGTCTCATTTTAGAGACTGTGCATATGGGGGGGGTGACAACCCACTTTCCTGAGCTGGACTGGAGTTTGGTAGCTGGGACTCTTGAGTCTTCTGCTATTTTTGTCCATATGTGAAGTGTTGATAATACTTGGGTCTTTCATAGGGCTGCCAGGAACACAGCAGGCTTGAATTGGCACTGAGAAAATGCGGAGAATCTTCTGTGATGTTCTTGGGGACAGTATTGTTCTGCCAGCCTCCAAAATTGCCAAATGCTTGTAAGACATTCTAAAATACCAGGGGAGGGCAGGAGGGAGAGAGACAACTGAGTTGAGCTCCAGGTCTGTGCTGGATTTTGTGGAAGTACTCTCCAAATTTCACATTGCTGCTGGTGTGTGATTTGATGGTAAAACATGCAGCTGGTCATGTGTAAAAGACACATCATGAGTATGTTAAGGGTAAATGATGAGCTGTGAGAAATTACACGGGTTGAAAGTATTGATGCAAAAGATTTGAACTAGCTGGGGTGGCTTGGCTCCTCCTAAAATGCTCTGTGTGTGGTTTTGTATTCCAAAAGTCTTAAGAAAACCTCTGCATCACAAAACTGAACATAGGTAAATTTTGTGACTATTCTTAATTTCTGAAAAGATCTTTTTGGATTATTAGTATTGCTGCTACTGTTTGGTGGTGCTCCAGTGACGTGTGGCTGGGGATGGGAAGATCCTCATTCCAGGAGATGGCTGCAAAAGTCCCCTGAGCAGTCTCATTTTCTTTTTTAGGCTATTTTCATTAAATACATTGAGTGTTTGCATTCCCAAAAAGTGGGATGTGTTGAGATGGGCAGGAAAGTGGCTTGTGCTTTCTCTGAGTAGCCCTCTAAAGCAGGTATGGGGTGATGAACCTTCAGTGCCATGTGCATGGATGTCACACCTCTAACATATCTGCTTTCAGCTACATGTGTCCATGTATTTGAGAAGATAAAACAAGGAAAATGAAATGCAGCAGCAGAGCTGGTTCTCTGCCACCTCAAGGAAATGGCTCCTGAAATGCTGACTGACTTTGGGTCTCTGCTTACTTAAGCAAAATGCTCATGCTCTTAGCTCCCCTTATATTAGGTGATAAAGCAAAGCTTTTTTTGCCTGGTGAAGCTCCTGGAGGTCATGGAAGTGATTGCTCTTTGAGTGTTCAAAATCCTTTTTGCAAATCCTGCCAGGGACTATTCTATGGGGAGCTATTCCAGCCAGTGGTTTGATGGCTCTCAGCCCTGACAGATGAATTGTGGCTGAAAAGCCATTGCTGAGGACTGTTGCTTTCCAAGGGAGTGTGGCAGCTTTGTGCTGCTGGTTGCTAGATTGTTTTCTCTGGGTACATTTGCCTGTTAAGCAATCTTCTGATGACATTCAGGATCCTTCTTCATATGCTTATGGATGCTGTGAGTGACCTGTGATGGTTGCATCACCTTCTAAAGAAAACTTGGTGCCCCTCATGGTTTGGTTTGAATTTGCTGAGGTGGGATGGCATCATCAGGAGGATTGAGAAGTGTTGTTTCTTACTGGGTTTACCCTTGGAGCAGGATTGAAGAGCTTGATTTTAGTTTTGGTTCTGCCCCTGATGGTTTTGGCTGAGTCCCCTGATGGCAGTTCCTCTCCCTGTGGTTTAACTTTTGCTGTTGGGCTGTTCAGTTTGCTGTGAAAGAACAGCCTGTACAAGGGCTGTATGTTAATAACAGCTCTAGGAACAGAGAAGTCATTGACTCTGGGATGAATATGATAACCTTAAACTACAGCATAGCATGGTACTGATGACCCTGTGGTTATTAGTGTCATGTTTACTCTTAAGCCAAATTTTATTTCAACCAACAAGCAAGTATTTTATTTTTGTTGTTTCAAATGAGAAAAGTTGTTCGTGCTTAGTACTAAATTATCATTGCTTTAAAAAACAATCAGGAAAAAGAATAATGTTGAGTAGAGCAATAGCAGTGTTTTAATTAAGTGAAACTCAAAACATATTTTCACTTTACTGGAATCTAATGCACAGGCTGGAGGCGTGAAAGCTCTGAGTGTGACAGGATTACTAAAGAGTGCTAGCACCAGCCAGGACCCTCAGATGATTGGGTGTTCTGACTTCCTCATTTATGTCACACAGAAGGGAATCTCACTGGTTTGGGTTGGTTTTTTATCCCCCTTCTTTTAAAATACTTTTCAAGCTTAGTGCTCACTGAGGAGTGGGTCCCATTCAGGGACTGTTCTCAGTGCACTAAATGAGTCTCAGGTCTCCAGAGCTCCCATTCCACTGGAGGCTTTGATTTCCTTCCAGATCTTTTCCTCCTTAGCTTGCAGTGCTCCTGCCCACTGCTGACTGGAGCAGTTCCGAGCAGGCCCTTGGCCCTGGTGCCTCTGGAGTTAACCTGTAGTGCTGAGAGATCCCAGGATACCTGAACCTGACCCTTCTCTCTGCTTTACACCCACCTGCAGTATAAATGTGTTTGTAATTGTCAGAGCAGAGCTGGTGCCTGGAGCTTTGTGACCCTGCCTGGGCCTTTCAGGATGAATGACAGTCTTTCATCTGCTCTGAGGGTCACATTCTCTTTGTAATTGCACTGAAGTGACTTCCCACTACAGTTGGTGGACACATGCCATAATTTGTCCTGTAAGACACAGCCTCCCCATAATTACAAGGAAAATGTAAGCCTGCCTGCCTTGAAGATGGCATTAGGGTGTTCTCTCTCTTTGAATGAGCATAAATCTTCTGACATGGTCTCATTGGTTCCCTGCTGCATTTCCACCTTCCAGTACAGAACAGAATTTCTGTGTCTAGTGAAACCTCTTTCTGTTTGGATAATTCTCTTCACTGGCCATATTGGTGCAGACTGGAGGTAAGCTTACAAGGATGTGTGACATTATCTCTTGTGACACAGATGCAAGAGCTGATATTCTCTAGGGAGCAGCCTGTGTTCCAGTATCCCATCTGTCCCAGAAGCCTGGAATGTGTTGTATGGGGAACACAGACCTCCTTGAGCTTGTGACGTGTTCTGTTTGACTGCCTACAACTCTGGCTGCTCACACTGCTCTCAGGAGTTCAGGGATTTCTTCTCTTGGCTCACTGTGATTTATTCAGTAAATAGCTCCCTAGAAATGACCCAATAGATGTTTTTAGCCTCCTGCTCCCTGTTGTTCAGGTTGCTTCTGTTTGACCCAAGGGGTCCCTGGAGGCCAGGTTGGGTATCACCAAGTTGCTTTTATCCTTGAGGTCTCAGACTTTTAATCTCAATGATGTCTTTCATAAGGAGCTTTACAAACTTTGCTCATTTGTTTTCTGTGGTATGTGGTTAAAGAACAGCAGTCGTTGCTTTCTTTGGATGAGATTAGCTCTTGTAAATCCTTCTGATTTTTGATATTTGTAACTGCATTCAATTTTGGTCTGTGTGATGGCAGCTAGAGGCAACATTTTTTTCTTCATATGAGTAGAATTTGCTCACTAACTCCATGCTGCTATAAAAAAATTCCCCCTTAAATCCTCTAAGCTATTTGTACTAATCCTCATTACTGTATTTTGTGCATTTCTCTATTTTGCCTGTGACTAATGTTACATTTTTCTCTTGTACCTAAGAAAGCCTTAAAATAGGAATTCTGGAATAGAAAAGGATATGTAAGAAGATTGCAGATTACTGTTGGTTTTCTAGTGGCCATTCTTTTCATTGCTGTGTTAATGTAGAGACTTAATGAGCAAGTTTGGCTCCAGGGCAAGGCCAAGTGCTGCTCTGAACAGCAGTTCCCATCTAGTATTCCTCTGAAATTAAGCATTTGCTATCCTGACAGCTTTTATTTTTTATTATTTGTGCCTATTGCATTGGTCAGGGCACAGTAAAGGGTGCAGTCACTCAAAGGTGCTGCCTGAAATCTTGGGGAGACTGACAGTGATGCCCTTGGAGCAGCTGCTAAAGCATGTTTTGGGTATTTTGCCTAAATCTAGAACTGTAATGATCCCTCCACTCCCTTTTGACCTTCTCTTTTATATATGTGCATTCAACCAAAATCCACCACCCTTTCTCCTGAGGGGTGACTCTATAACAACTTAGAGAATGTTTTCAAACAGAGCCTTTTGCTGAAGGGGGCAGGTTTAGGTGGAACATTGGGAATAAATTCCTCCCTATGAGGGAGGTGAGGCCCTGGCACAGGTTGCCCAGGGAAGCTGTGGCTGCCCCATCCCTGGAAGTGTCCAAGGCCAGCTTGGATGGGGCTTGGAGCAGCCTGGGATAGTGGAAGGTGTCCCTGTCCCTGTTGTGGCTCCTGGCAGGGGGTTGGAATGAGTTATCTTTAGGGTCCCTTCCAACCCCAATCAGTCAGTGATACACTTGTTTGGTGAGGATAGGCAGCCTTTGTAAGCTGGCCTCCCCTAGATGGTGTGTGGAGCTGTTTACTTCAGCTGGGTATTTACATTGCTAACACCTTCCCTGGAGAGTTTCATGTTCTTCTCTCCCCTTTCTCTTTCAGGCCATGGCCTGTTTGCTTCTCCACAGAGTTCTGCTACTTCATGAACTGAAGCTCTTCGTTACAGAGGAGGAGTGGGAGGAATTGATCACCAGGAGCCTCAGCCAAGTGACAGAGGTAACAAGCTCCAACATGTTTCAAGCACAGATGGCACCTAATGGGTGCTGCTCTCATTTGTCTGGTGCTTGGTCTCAGAGCTGCAGTCTGGGCTCAGTTTAAGTGTTCTTAGAGACCTTGCACCTGATGGCACCAGCTCTGAGTAGTGCCTACCAGGCTGGCAGAATTCTTGTAACACCACTGGGATGTTCCTGGTGCAGCTCAGTGAGGCTGATCCAAGAGACAGAGCTTGAATTTTAGGGAATACACTCATACAGATCAATTTAAGGTGTTAAAAAAAAAAGAAAAAGAAAAAGAATGGTATTGTGAACATTAATTTCAGGACATGTCATGCAAGTTCTGGATTGGAATGAACTGCAGGGCCACAACAGTAGAGCTGAGGTGCACTGGATTTTTGACTCCTGGTGCATTGCAGGCCTTCTGGACCAGACTTCCTTGCTAATACTGTTCACCAGGGATACCTTAAAATACATTGGAAAATAATCTGTACAGAAGAAACAGTGACAGAAATTGCAGGCTCCTGAGTCAGTGGCAAGTGCAAATTGTACCTGAAGAGAATGTTTGGGTGCAGCTGTTATGTGGGAAATGATCTGTGGGACAGGAGGTGGAAGAAGCAAATGCCATTCACTTTTATTTTTGTGGATTGATGTGGGGGGAGCTAAGCAGCCAAATTAATGTTGTGATGTGGTGACTAAACTTGATGACATGGGAGATTCCAGTCTTGGAGTTCCTATGTAACTGTAATAATGACCTCTTGCTAAGGGTAGCTTTCATTACTTACTTACTCAGATGCTGGCTACATGGTAATTTAGGCTATTTTATAATTTGCTGTATTGGAACAGAACAATTAGATCTGCTTCTTTCTTCTGCCAAGGAGGGACAAAATCTAAGCAAGTTTAAAACAGGGGATTTAAAGATATAGTTTATAATTCTGGATCCTCAGTTTCATTGAGTACTTTTTATTTAAAGATTACGTCAGGAATCCAATGGGTGGAGTTAGGTATGATTTTGTTTCTCAGCTACATAAAACGTGCCACTCCTCCCAACCTGGTCATTTCCATGTTTCTCTCTAGCAGCTGAATGCATGCAGAACTCAGTGATTCACTGAGAAACCACAAACATTTACAATGCCTGTATGTTTTTCTTGTCAGGGAGAGTTTAGCAACTTGCAACCCATCCAAGATTCTAATGAGCTTTGCTATTAAAGTTTCCTCAGTGCCTATCATTTCTGTGGTCATGTGTGTTTAAAGAAAAATTCCTGAGAAATACTGTCAGTTTGTTTGGGTTGTCCAAGGTTTACCCTGTGGGCAGGAGGCCTCCCATACTGTGAAGTGCCAGTGGCATATAGCTGCTGTTTCTCTTTTTGGCCTGAAAAAGTCCTGAGATAACATTTTTACACACTGCTGTTGGTGTTCATACATGTGGGGGTTTTGTCTCCCTTCCTCCTGCTTCCCCCTGTACTTAACCCAGCTGGGGTGGCTCTGTGGGGCTGGGGCAGCTGCACATTAAATATTCTGTAGTGAGATGGGGTCAAGGACTTTATATTCTACATGATGGTATAATGGGTTTGATTCATAGCCAAAGGCTGGCACTTGTGCTGAAAGACTTTGTAAAGCTGCAAAAGGCATTCTGTGCCTCCTTGGTGGTGCAGAAATGCTCACTTCTCTGAGTAAGAGCTGTAAAAACTTGTAGTGGCCCTATGGTGTAGTAAAACAATATTCACAGTGTCTCTGATCTCTTTTTAAGATGGTAAAAAATCTCTTGTAGTAGTAGTCAGAGGCTGGGAACTGAGCAAATTTAAAATCTATAGAAAGTATGTATTTGTCAAAGAGACTGTTCCACCATTGAAGTAACTTACTGAAGAGTTCATTAGCCCTGAATCTCCAGGTGGAAGTTGTGCTCCAGGTGCTTGGCTGACAGAGAAGCTGCAGGTGGGGTAGAAGTTCCAGGCCTGATGTTGAAGTTTTTGAAGAACAAGAGCCCTTTCTGTCACTGCTGTCCTCACATGCTCCTGCTTAGCTGAAGGACTGGGAGGATGTTTGCAGAGCTCTGAGTTTCTCCTGCAGCTCAGAGCCATCCCTTTTCTTCTGAGACTTGTTTGAGAGTCTGGGTCATTCTAGGCCAGCTGTGATTTTAGAAGTGAGTATGTAAGTGAGTGGATGCTGGCAGATGTGGGTGCTTACCTATGAGAACCTGGACTGGAAGCTGTGGGATGGTGTGGAAAATGATGATGTTTATTGTCCCACCTCTGGTGGAAATGTCTGTATTTGTCATTGGCCATTCCTGCCACTGTCCCTCACAAATAGCTGTTTCAAGAGGAAAAAATGATAATTGCGAATTTTGTACCTTTCTTTGATGCAGGGAGAGGTTTGCAACTCTTTAACTGATGTGCTCCTGTAATCCAAGCAGTGCTGTTGCTCACAAGGACACTGTCACCTGAAGGCTGTGCCACACTCTGGGTCCTGGTCACATCTGCAGCTAGGAGGCTGTAAATCCCCAGGTGCAGGATTGCCCTGGCAGGCTGAAGGCTGTCAGAGAGGACAAGATATTATCTCCTGGTGTCTGCCTGCTTATCCTGTCTTGCCTCAGGGATTGCATTGCATGCCTGCTGAGATCCCTTGGTGAGGAGCATCCTCACCAGGGAAATCTGGGATGGGGTAGGCAGTGATAGGAACTGGAACTGGGGAAGAAGCAATGTGAGACAAGTGCAGTCTTGGATATCACTGAATTATGCAGGCAAAGCTAAGAGGCAGATGAGGGAGAATCAAGGGCCAGAACATTAAGTGAAGAGACAGATTCCTGAAATAGCAGCTCTGGCTGCTGCAAGGCAATGGCTCTTGTGCTTACATAAGCTAACTTGACCTTATTTGTTCCCAAATTGCTTAAGCATGCTTATAAAACATACATCAAAGCCATGAGGGACCCATGTTTGCCCTTTCCTTACTGTCAGTGAGGCAGGTCTGGATATCCCATCAGCTACTTTGGAGTTACCTTGTGTGAGAGCCCTGCTTGCTGTAGGTGCTCTTGGCTTGTGCTGCTGGGTCACCTGGGCAGAAAGTGTCATCCACAGCCCTGCACTGCAAAGGTGAGGAAGCAGAAAAACAGCTCTGGCATGGGTTTGGCCTCCCAAATCCTATATAGTTACCTTACAGAAAGCAGAATCCTGCTACAGTTGTTGAAGTCTGTTCTAACTGGGGATCTTGGGCTCAGTTGTGTTCGTGGTATAAAGAAATAGTGTGTTGTAAGGGACAGAGCTCACCTGGGATGCTGGAACATTTGACAGAAACATCTTCCTCTTGGAGAGCTTTGTTCTTTATCAGTTGGTCTCAAAGTGCCTTACAAAGGAAGTTCAAATCAGTGAGTTGTTGATGTAATGGAGAAAGTATTTTGCAGAAGTCCAAGACATAATGGATTTGTTTGCTAAAGCTGCTCATCCTGTTTTACAGGTGACACTCTTGGCTGGGAGCTGAGCCAAGAATCAAACTTGGGTCTCCTGAGACATCTCAGAGACCCTTTTTGTGCATGGACAATCTGACCATCTCTTAACTTGGCTTCAGAACATCCCTGTGTGTTGGACAGTCATCTCTGCTGGCTGTTGTGAGGCTGCCCCAAATAACACAGTCAAGTAGTTGCAGAGCCTGAGAGATCCAGTTCCCCATTCCATACAGGAAGCTCTCACCCAGTTTTGGTGAGGGATCTCTGGGTTTGCTGCTAGGGCCCACACACACTTTTTTACTGCATCCAGGATATCTCTGTTTGATCTTTCAGTTCTCCTGGTTGTCACTGTGGGCACGTTTTGGTGTTTGCTTCCCTTGTTAGATATATTTGTGTTTTCTTTTTATATGTTACAAAATTGCTGTCTTGGCTTTGGAGCAATCTTGAACTTGTACCAATTTTTCAGTTACTCACTGACAGATTCAGGGCAGGAAGTTCCAGGTTCTGAGTACATAATTTCATTACCTTTTTTTGTTATCCCTTTCCTAGGGACCAGCTTGCCCTCCTGAACTGAGGTGTTCTGTGTAACTCCCAACTTATGCTGAAACTCCCAGTTATGATGTGAAAGTCAAAGGAAGTAGGAATAGTCCAGAAAATACATATTTTGATGGCTGTGAACTTCAAAACAAAACAGCCCTCAGAAAACTGTTGTTAAAACTGCTTTTTCTGGCTTGAACACAGTGATTTCCTGAGGGTTTCCTTTGTCTTTCTTCTGCAATAAGTACATCATAAGAAGAGACAAACTTTACTGCTGATTTTTCCTTTGCTTGTTTTGTCAGTGTCATAAGGACTGGGCTGAGCAGACAGTGTTCAGTTGGCTGTTTGAAACCCAAATGGGACCATCCTGCACTGTAAAAGCACTGACAGAATCCAATACCTGGGTTCAGTGCAAGACCAAAGCAGTCACCAGTTGTGGAGGCTTTCAGATAATTACACATAATCCCAATGAGATGCATTGGATGCCTCCATTCACTTAGGGCATTGCTTAGGCTTGGACAGGGCAGGCATGAATGTAGACAGACAGGGAATTCCATGGCCTGGGAAAGGATGGCATAGATAACCCAAGGCCTCTTTTCCATGTCATGTGGAAGTCACTGTGTGCTCCCTGTAGACCATTGCTGTACAGCATTCCAGGGTTTTGCTAATATGGTGGTGTTCAGCAAGGGATTTGAAATAACTAACTGGAGCTGCTGAGAATGTGTAGGGGAGAGAGGGATACACTATCTGGCCTTCCAGTGTAGACATGCCCTTAATTCTGAAGGGCATCACATTTGATTATCAGTGTCTTAATTTGTAGTGAGATAAATAATTTAAGTGACTTTATCAAATCTCTAAAAAAACCATCCTTCAATTTTTTTTCCTTGAAGATTGCCTGAACTTTTATCTGTCCATCTTTATAAATTCTTAATTCATTGCCCTTTCTCAGCCTCTTAGCTTGTAAAATGAGGCCAGTAGTGATTTAACTGATATCTTCAACATGCTTTCAGAATACTGGATGTCTCTGTGGAGACTTCCTTTTCCTCTGTTCCCTCAGCTGTCCTGTGTGGTTTCTCCCTGCTGCATTTTCATATGACCTTTGGGAAAAAAAAATCAAGCTCATTAAACTTGGGAAAGTGTTGACATTTTCTCTGAGGATGGCTTCTGGATTTTTTTGTGTCCTCGCTCTAATAACTGCCAAAATAAACACCACCAAAAATGTTTTTATTTACACCCTTCAGCATGTGGGTCTGCTTAGTCCCCTGCCTTCCCTTCTTCTCAGTCAGGGGCAAGCAGAGACTTGGTGGTTCCACCCTTTGGGAGCATTTCTTCATTACTTGTTTGTGTTAGAGATGCAAAGAGGTAAGTTTTGAACATTTATACTTTCAGTCTTCAGAAACTTAGTGTAAAAAAATGGATGGAGAAGGGACTGTCAGTGCTTCTTTTCTGCCTTTAAGTGCTCTCAGCAGCAGCTGCTATGCTGGTCAGGTGAGTGGTGTGACAACTTCTCCTTGTGTGCCTGTACCTGGTGGACATGGAGTTGGGAATGGATGTGGCCCTGTGGGTAGATGGAAACTGGAGTGAAGAGACATACTGCTCTTCCCTCCTCTCTTCTTTGTCTTCCATGGTTTAGCTCAGAGTTCTGCTTTGGGATCTATTGTACAGTGAATATTATCAGGAAAGGAAGTATTTGGGGCTGGCTTGGCTGGGTTTGGGAAGCTCAGAGTTGATTCCTGGCTCTGTCAGTTTGTGTGGCATCA
The DNA here is from genome assembly GCA_013396995.1 of Dicaeum eximium. Lineage (NCBI taxonomy): Eukaryota > Metazoa > Chordata > Aves > Passeriformes > Dicaeidae > Dicaeum > Dicaeum eximium. The sequence goes on along the minus strand of VWZP01007510.1, from coordinate 394,276 downwards.
TGTGACTTGGCCTCTGTGAGACAGGGGGAATGATGCTGGCTTTCCTCTCTCCTCTCAGGAGAAACACAGGCAGGATGACAGGTGAGGTGAGGAGATACTGAGCATCCAGTGCTCTGTGTGCTCACATGGGATAGTGACAGGAGCTGTGAGCACACAGAACACTGCAGGCTTTCAGCTGCCTGTCAGCTTCTTCTCAGCCTCCCAACAGCACAGGAAGGCTCTGCCCTTCCTGAGCCTCACCTGTCTGGTGTCATGGGAAATCCTGTGCTTTGGCTCAGGTACTGGACACGGCTTGTAGGACCCCAGATGTGCTTGCTGGGCCCCTCAGGGTGTGATTACCCCACAGGGACCTGAGCCACACCACCAGCAAAATCCCAGCTGTGCCATTGCTCTGGCACCCTGCACGCAGCACGGAGCTGAGCACAGCTGGGATCTCAGCACTTGGAGCTCAGACCTCTGGCACTTCCTCCTTGTGCCTGGGGACATCCTGTGGGCTGGAGCCTTTGCTGAGCTCTGCTGCTGGAGAAAAGACTTAAGCTGAGGAGCCCAGGGCTGTCCAGTGGTGTGAGGTGGTGGAGGGGTGTGTCTGCAGAAGGACTTGGTGCTGTGTGGGAGGAGGGGACGGGTGGAGGTAGCACAGTGTGCAGAATGAATGTGAGCTTGCTGGGCTTCTGCTCTCACTGAGGGATCTGTGGGGCTGATCCCATGGAGGGGAAGGGCTGTTTGTTTCAACAGTGGACTAGGCTGAAGGACATGCTGGGAATGCATAAATATTAAATGTATGCATTCATAAATGCATAAATTTATGCATTCAGCTGGGAGCTGAGCTTGTCTCTGGTGGCAGGGCACTCTGTGGCACTTGAGATGCTGCTGTGTCTTGTGAGTCTGGGCTGAGCTGGTCCCTGTGAAAGGGGCAGAGGTGCAGGCAGGTGTGCTGTGGAGACTTGCAGAAACACTGCATGGCTCCATGTCACAGCACATTGCCATGTCCCCTGCAGGGAAGCCGGGCTCTGGCTGGGATGCTGACTTTGGCTCTAGGTGTGCATACAGCCCTTCTGCTGTGTGGTGGGTTTCAGGGGAGTTTTGGACTTTGAGCTGTGTGGTTATAACTGTCTGCCAGCTCTCTGTCCTACCTGTGTGACTGAATTACTGCAGATATTCACCTCCTGTGCTCTGACTCAGTTGTCTTTGTGGAGATGGGGGATGCTGTGAAGTGCAATGCGACATGGAGCGAAGGCTGGATCCTGCAGTAGTTGGGATATATTCATGTGTGATACAGCAGTGAGTCATATAATAAAACTCACTGATTGTTAAGATGCTGGCAGTGTGTAGTTCTTCTTGTAGAAATCTGAGAAGCAGAGAACTTTGGATTCAGGAGTGCCCTCCTCCAGAAACAGCCAGAGGCTTTTGGAAGCAGCGTGTCTGACACAACAAGACAAAACCATCTCTGCCAGCTGAATCCACGTAGGGTGAGGCAGGAGCTGTATTGCTGTGTTGGCTTGAGGTGAGATGGGAGTTCCAGCTGTGAAAATTGCCTCCATAGTTTTTCTTTTTGGAAAATGACCTGCCCAGATCTGCTGACAGCTCAGATGTGCAGACATGATTAACTATCACAGGTATTGCTGAGCTGGAGCTGTAACTGAGATATCCTGTGAAATGGGACTGGCTGGTCCTGAAGCAGCAGAGTAAGAAAAGCAGAAAATGGGAGAAAGGCAACATAAATCAACAAGTGATGCCAGTGTAGCTGTTGGATATAAATCCTGTGGTCTCTCTGCTTTTAGTATTGCATAATTGGGTTGCATGACCCTTAGGCCAGGGAGAGAGGGAGTTGGATACCTCTGGAACAGCACATGGCAGAGAATCACACAATAGGTGGTTAGACAAGTTCTTCTGGGTTTTTCTTTAATTCTCCATCACTGACCTGTAGCATAGCTGGAAGCAAACCCCTGCTTTGTGCCTCAGTGTTGCTATGTAAAACACATCTTTACCAGCCTTTTGCAAGTGTTTGTGATCTGATCAGTGTTCAAGGCTCTCCCAAGGGTGCTGCAGAGGACTGAAATACTGCTTCTCTTTGTAAGGCATGTTTGCCATCTGTTATGTAATAGCTTTTGCTTTGATTTTATGGTTGGATTGTGTACCTTCCCCACATAAAATCAGGCTAGGCCTGTGAGATGATTGACCTCTGCAGTTGGGGTGGCACAGCTGATTTAATCTCTCAGGGCCCTGAGTGAGTGAGCAGAACACAACATGCAGGCAATGGCTGGTATCCTATGTAGCAGGAAGTTTTATAATTACTTGATATTAAGTTATATAAATTCTTGGGAAAGCTGCTTTTGACTTCTGGACCCAGTTCCCATTGAAGAGGCTTTGGATTTCATTCCCTGGGAGCCATTTCCTCAGGCTTGCCAGCAGTTCCAGCCCAAAGTCAGCTTCTTTTACATAACCAGTGAGGAAGCATGTTTGTGTTGATGTCTCATGCTAACACAAATAACACAAATCCCATTGAAGTAAACAAAGAAAATAACATAGATCCCATGGAAGCAAATGCTCCATTCTGTGTACTCCTGCTGTTGGGGGGAGGAGAATGAAGCAAATCAGAGATACCATCTCATGGAATGCTAATGGAAAGTGCTCTGAGTGGTGAGATTGAGATAACAAGTGACTCTGGGCTGAGCAGGAATTGGGCTCAAGTCTTCAGGGAGGCTTGACTGTCTCAGCCTACCACATACAGAGGTGGTGGTGCTGGCTTTGTGCTTTAGTAGCAAATTTGTTTTACACCCACTGTAGCAGAAAGGAAAGGGAGAAACAGTAAAACCTTATCTGAATCCAGCTTCCTTAAAGGTAATCCTTCTGCTTCTGGGCTAGAGCAGATTGTACAGTCTGTAGGAGTGAATTATCTGCTGCTTCTTTGGCTTCTCCACTCCCCCTCCCTGTTCCTTCCAGGTTTTTGAGAGCTGTTTTAAAGGGATCCATTTCAGCAGGGAGCTCTTTGTTTGCAGAGCATCTAAACTGTACCAGTTTGCTTCTGGCTATTTATACTGGTGGAAGTGTGGCTGTGTTTCCAGATTCATGCAAAACACTGCTTTAAATATAGATGTTCATAGTCATTAGACTGGGGGTGTTTTCCATCTCCAGCTGGGCCAGCCACTCTTTTCTTTCCCCAGCTCTGCATGAGTTTGGTTGGGTACCCCCCACTAGATGCACGTCCCAGTTTCCCCAGCACCTGAAAACTTGTGTACTGCTGCAAATCAGCCCCTCAGGTGTTGTTTCAGAGCTATAGGACTTTTCTGTTGACTTCAGTAGGATTTATTTCAAACCCTTCAAAGTGTCAGGGCAGCAAGAACAGGCAGAGCCAAGCCAGCATGAGATAAATGCAGTTGTCTACATCACTCATGTACAGTGAAGAGAAAAATGCAATTTATTTTTAACACCTTTTAATTCTAAAGTGTTTGTATATTGAAAAGATGAAATGACAGTTGACTTCACTTTGGCTCCATCTCACAGTGCTGCCCTGAATCTTCTTGTCCCAAGGAGCTGACAATCCATGCTGATTTTCTCATCCTGTGAACTTGTGCAAAGTAAGGATCTCAACCTAATATCTCTCTGAAAGGTGATCTAACCACAAGGAAGACCATTAGCCTGGCAATATTTTGTTCTTCAAATTACAAAGAAAATGTTTATGTAAACCAGCCTTTTTTCTTTATTATTATTTTAATGTTGATGGTAAGCCTGATAAACTGAATGTGCCTGACCCATGAGGTGTTACATCCTAAATGTGAAGATTTTTTTTTTCCAATCACACACCCTGTATTTGTCTCTCTTTTTACCTGGGAGACTTCATAACTGTGGAATTGTGTGACCTTGTAGGTTAATGACAGCTCTGGAATAGAGTTGCAGTGCATCTGTCCATATCAGGAGAGAGTAATTAGCAAGTTATTGATAGTCAGATGAAGTTGCAGCTTGAATTCCAGCCAGCAGAATGGCTTTCTAATACAGGGCTTGAGTGGACCATCCTGAACAGGAAATAACTGTATCTTTATTGTTTAAAAAAGATACTCCCAGGGTGTGGAGCCTGTACAGACTGTCAGTAATTCTACTTGAAGGCTGCTGGTTTTGCAGACATGTTATCTTGTCTCCCCACTTTCTATCCTGAAAGTGTTCCCTACACTCCTGTTGGGCATCATTATTTTTGTTGTGTGTCATTGCTGAAAGAATTTGCTTTGGGGAATAGATTTCCTATGTCTCTCAGTGTCTGCAAGGATTTTTTTATTTTATTTGCCAACTTTATGCTGATGTAGATGGAGAATAGTTTGCTGAGTCCTTAAATTGTTTCCAATCTGATTGAATACAGGATCTGTGAGAGAACAGTGACATTTCAGCCTGAGGAACTGAGGATGCTGAGTATGGAGTGGGGTTTGCTCCGTGGCTGTGTTGAAATGTCCAAATTCCAAGGAAAGGAGGGCTTGGCCACAAGTGCAGCCTTCTCTAGAGGAACAGGCTTTGATGGGACATGCCACTGCCTGTAGCACACTTTGCAAATCCTACTTCATGTTAGTGTCATCTGTGTGGGGTTTGCTGTGGTGATTGTGTCCACAAAGAAATAGAGTGGGGAGGAGCAGGACCATGTGAGCAGGGATGAAGGACCAGCTGCAGGCAGAGGATCAGTGCCCCTGAGCCACTGGGCTGCCTCTTTGATCCAGCTGCCTTTTTATGGCTATTTTCTGCCCTTTTTCTAAATAACTGGCTTTTATTTGACCTATCTTTGCCATGAGTTTCCTGTAAGCCAGACCTTTCAGTGTCTCAGAAACCCTGCAGCACACAGAGAGAACACAGGGGAGATTTTTCCCTCAGTTACTTCAGTAAGAAGAATTTAAGCTTGGCAAGCCCTGTTACAGGCTGGCACCTGGGATTTCCTGGGACTAAGTCTTAATGGATTTTTTTCAGTAATGCTTTATGTGTAAATCCCAGCTTCTGAAGCTGAGTAGCTGAGGTCCATCAGGTGTGTCTGTTGTCTGGCAGCTTCTTGGCCTTTGCAGGGTGGGGTCAGGGATTGTTGTAGCTCTTTTTCTCCAGGAAAACATCTCCAGTTGTGCTTTAGCTTAGAAACTATGGACAGCAGCAAGGCTGTGCTTCTGTAATACTGCTTGCTCTTACTTTGTCCAGTTGTTTCTTAATTAAACTGGGTATCAAAAGCTTTTACCAAGTGCCTTCCTGAGCCCTTCCAGAGTTTGGTAGGGTTTGTGTTCCAGAATTACTTTGCTGACAGGTGAATCCTGCCATTCATTACTTGTTTTCTTTCTCCTGTGAAGTGTGATTTGTTTCCCCATCTAATGTGTGTTTGTTCTCAATCTTCTAATTTAATTTGCAGTGTTTGAAAACACTTGGAAAACCCATCATGAAGGCTGAGAAAGAGAAAGTTGCCAAGAGCTTGGAGCTGTTGAACTTTCTCCTTAAAACTGTGACAGGGCAGGTGAGTGTGTGACCCAGTATGTGACAAATGGCTGTTTTCTGAATATCTTTTAAATGTCACACTTGGATTTTGCCATGTGATTGCTACATCCCACCTCATTTCCTACCAAAAGTACCTCTAGAGGGAATGCCTGGTTGGATCTGAGGGCAGAAGAGCCCTCCTGTCTGAAGGAGTGATCCATAGTCTTCATGAGCTGGTCTCCAGAGGAGAATTTGTGCAGTGTTCAGCAAACACTTGTGGAATCTGCTTTCTTAGCAGCAGAAATACAACCTGAGGTACAGTGAGGGTGGGTTTTATCCCAGGTGATTCCTCTTTCCTCTCCACTGAACTCCAGAGATCATGATTCCCAAAAAGAGATTTAATAGCTTTAAGAGCAGAGGTGAAGCTTTGTTCTGTGGCTTTCTTTTCCCTAATAAAAAATTACTTTTTTGAGCATGCATAGATTTTCTACAGGTGACAAAATATGTCCCAAATGTGGTCTTATTTACTGGAGGAAAGCACCACAAGCAGCAGAATTGCTGAAGCCCAGTTTCCTACTGATAAGCCCAGAGCTCAGACCACAGCCTGCTTCTTTGTGAAGCCCTAATAGGAAAATGGGTGGAGAAGAGAGATTATTTCCAAGGCTCTTGTAGGAGCTGAGTAGCCTTTGAGACACTTTCTGCCTGGCCTGACTGAGGTTATGCAGTGGGTTACAGAACAGGGTGCCAGATCTCTAGAAACCAGACTGAACATGCTGCTGCTTTTCTCCTGGATGGGTACATAGTCATGTGTCTCCTTTTCCCTGCTCCCAGCCATGGACAGGAAAGGAAAGCAGACTGAAGGACCCTCCAGTTCTTTTTATGCCCCTGCAGTTCTGTTAGACATGGTAGAAGCCCAAGTTTTCAGGCAAACCCAGTACCTGATGGGGTGGTGTGACTCAGCAGTTTCTGCCCCAGGCTGAAGTGGTGCCAACAGACTCATGGTGGAGCCAGGCAGGACTGGCAATTCCTGCCATAGCCTTCCCCTAGGAATGGCTGTGCCCTGCTGCTGTGAGTGCCCCTCCCCAGTTCACTCTGCAGGTTGCCTCTCCTTGCCTCTTGCAGAAGCTGAATGTGAAGCTGAAGGAGGTGGAGAAAGTGCTGCTCACCCTGCAGCAGGTGGAAGACATTGGGAATTCTCCACGGCTCGACTCTCTCTACTGGAACGCCATGCGCTGGCTGAATTACACGTAGGTGTGCCTGGCCTTTGCCTGCTCTGGGGCTGCCTGCCTCTCCTGCTTGTGCACCATGATGTACATGGGGAGGGGGGAGGAGAAAGGAAGCCAAGGCAGCAAGTTCAGGGTGGAGTTCAATGGAGCTCCTGGCTGGTGGGGTTGAGACCCTCATTAATGTTTGGAATAATACAAATGCTTGTTTGGGCTCATTGTTCCGTGTGCTTACATCTTGGGATTTGTCCCTGATGGGAAGGGGCTGTGACACGTGACTGACATGTCTGATGTCTGATCCTGTGCTGCCAGAAGAAAGCCAGGGCCACAGGCAGGCGTTATCCCACCTGCACAGGTAATACTCATCCTCACAGCTCTCATCCTCATCCTGTGCTTCCTGCACCTTTCTGGTGCTCCTGCCTGTTCATGGACTGCCTGGCACATGGATCACACTGTTCCCTGGCTGTAAATTAAGTTTATCTTGATTTTTGGCATTCTCTCTGCAGGAAGCCCAAGAAAGAGAAGACAGCCAGTAAGCCTGCACAGGGAGCAGAGCTGCTGAAGCGGAAGAAGAAAGGCTTCCTGCCAGAGACCAAGAAACGCAAGAACCGCAAGAAAGGTGTCCAGGAGAACGGGGTGGGGCCAGGGGAAGATGGAGAACCAGCAGCCCCAGAGGAACAGCCCCTGGGAACAGAAACCCCCAAGCATAAGAAAGGCCTCGGGCCTGGTGGCAGCAAGAAGCACCCGGAGAGGGCGGGCAGGGAGAACGGAGTGGCAAAGGCGGGCGGTGGGGAGCCCACTGCTAGTGAAGGAGATGCTGTGGCTGACAAGAAGAAGAAGAAAAGGAAGAGGAAAAACAGAAAAAGAAAAGGTGCTGCAGGCAGTGAAGCTGAGGAGGTTCCAGCTGCAAAGAAAACCAAGGGGAGTGTTGTCCAGGCGACCCAGCAGAAGCAAGACAAAGCCAAGAAGAAAAGAAAAGAGAAACAAGCTCCAGTGCTGCAGGAGTAAACTCCATGGACTCAGCCAGGCCTGGCATGGCTAGCATGGCTCAGTAGACTGATGAAATATCTTTAATATCTATAGTTTTTATCCTCTCCATGACTTTTAAATAAACCTTCCATGATGCTGAGCTCTAAAGCTGTGGGTCTGGCTTGTGTAGAGGATTCAGCCTAGAGCACAGAGAGCTTCAGGAGGTTACATTCCCTCCAGGCTCTGGGAGATGCCCACTCTCTCTTCTCCAGCAGTGCCAGAGAATCCTGTCTCCATGATTTCCCAAGGCAGAAGCAAGAGTCTGGTTTGGATACCTTGAAGAGTTGGGGTGGATGTGCTGGCACTGCTGAGTTAGTGACCAAGCCCGTGTGGGAGATTCAGAAGTAACTCCTAAAGTCTGATCTCTGTCCTGCCCAGGCCCAGCAGTGCTCACAGCCTTTCCAGTGTGGGAGATGCAGCCTCCAGAATGCCTGGGGTTAAATGGGTTTGCCCAGGCAAACTCTGGGCTCAGCCATTTCCAGTTTGACCACCCTGGTATTGTCCATGACTACCACGATCTGCTTTCTCTTGCCTTTTTGCTGCTGGGTGTGGGAGGGGTCGTGGCCCCTGTGGTAGTGCAGGGACATCAGTGAAACAATTGAAATGGTTGATTGATTGATTGATTGATTGGCCACTGTGCTGGGCTGGCAGCCTGTGTGCAGCCATGCAAGGCACCTGGAACAGCAGGCCTGCAGCAAACAGCCTGGGAAGGTGCCTGGAATTGCATCTGCAGCAAACAGCCTGGGAATGTGCCTGGAATTGCATCTGCAGCAAACAGTCTGGGAAGGTGCCTGGAATTGCATCTGCAGCAAACAGTCTGGGAAGGTGCCTGACTGCCTGGAATTGCATCTGCTAATTTATCCCCAGGCTCCTCAATGCTGGAATGCCATCACCCCTTTGGAGAGTGCCAGGACCAAGTTCTCCCATGTGTTGGGTACCTGGTCCTTGTTGAGAGCTTGAGGCTTGAAATGCTGCTCATGCTGTAGTTGCCACCAAAGCCTCCCCTGCTCCTCCCCACCTGCTGAGCACCCTGCTCTGAATCCAGAACATGGGTGCTGGTGCCTGGCCCTGACTCCTCTCCAGCATCTGAGGGAGCACTGCTGGATTAACGCTTGGACCTGATGATCTTGAAGGTCTTTTCCAACCTTCCAACCCACAGTGATTCTGAGATTCTTTGAAGGCCTCACTGCTCCCCTCCCTACTGCAGAGGAGTTTGGTGCTGGCTCCTGGCAGAAGCTGTTGCTGGCAGAGGGAAGAGCAGGGCTGTACCACCAGGCAGAGATAAGGGCACTGGAAATGTCAAATTGCTTTTGGAGGGGCTGAGAGAAGAGCTGCAAAGGGCTGTGTTTGCCTGTGGCTATTTATGTGCCTTTGCAATGGTTCTCTGCTCAGATGGCACAGAACTCCTGGGAGACAGCAGCTGGCAGTGGCACAGACACATCCCACTGCAGACCCCTGGCCTGCAATTCCATTGCAAACCCACAGCTTCCACTTTCCAGTGATCCCACTGAGCTGCACATCCAAGGTGTGTGCTGGCTCCTGTGAGCAGCAGGTGACAGCTGGAGTTTCTGTGCCCACAGTTCAGCAGAGAATCCTTCCTGTGCCTGCCTTTCACTTCCTGCCCCCACAGCTGGCTCCCTCAGCACTCAGGGGAGGCAGGACTGAGGGGCACTGTGGTGCTGCCTTGGAGGACACAGCCCTTGTGCCTGCTGGATGAGGAGTTGGCAGGCTCTGGATTCTCCAAGCGAAGAGTCTTTCAAGTATTGGCACAGATTAGGCAGGAGCTGAAGGGCAGCTCTCCTTGTGCCCACCCTTGATGACTGTTGGCTTCCAGCCTCTGAAGGGTTTGCAGAGGTACCCAGCCAGGATGGAGATTTGGGCTGCAGGTGTGTCACCAGATCAGACCTGCAGGAGGTGGCTGGTTCCTGCTCTCCATGGTGTTCTCACACTTGTCTGAGCAATTCGGGGCTGGACTCACCCTGCTGGACCTTTTCTACCAAAGCCCTTATTCATCTGGAGGTGGCTGTAGGCTGTTCACTGGAATAGCTGCTGTTGCAGCCTAAAGAAGAGCTGCAAATCTCTATTCCCAGGCAGAAGGTGTTGGAAATTATTGCCAATCCTGTCTCCAGGAAAAAGGCACCTCTGCTCCAAATGAGCCTGGGGATTGACACTGGGGATGCTGCCCTGCCTCTGCCATTTACTGCTGAAAGCTGGTTCATTGCCTCGTTAAAACCTCAATCCCAGCTAAGCCCCTCCAGCTGTCCCCAGTGATGACCTTTCATGTATTATGCAAATGCAGCACACAGGAGGCCAGCAGGTCACTGGTTTAATGATCCAGAGGGGCTCCAAAGGGGAAAGGAGCTTCAGATCTGAAGTGTCTCATTAATGATTTCTTTCTTTCTCTCTGTGCCTGTAAAGACATCCTGGGATTTTGTGCCTCTCCTGCGTGGAACCAGAGGAGGAGCAGCAGGCAGGTGTGGTGGGTGGGAAGCAAGAGTGAGCTGGATGTCCAGGCAGTTTAGGGAGGGAACCTTCACCTGCCTGCAGAGAGCACAGCTGTGCCACCAGAGCCACCACGCTGAGGCCACAGAGCCTGGCTGAGCCACTCTGGGACGCCTGCCAGGGTCACTGCAGTGAGGAGTTCGTGTGCATCAGCTTGGCACTGTCATTTTGGGAAGGGCAGTGCACGAGGCCAAAGCTGTGCCAGCTGTTGTTTCTGACACAAGGATGGGCACTGGGTAGTGGCAGCTGTCGGGCTGCAGAGGTTGACTGACCTCTGCTTTCTGTGCTTATCACTGTGTTTATTCTCCAGGACTTGCAGAGTGGGGAAAAGGGACAGGAGAGCTGCAGGGCACAGTGCGAGTCGTGCTGCCCTAACAACTCCTTTGCCAATTAAATTACCTGACTGTAGGCTGGCTTTGGTGCACTGCTTACAGAATGCAGTCACTAATCCAACAAGTCAAACTGTGTTTCACCAGCACTTATTTGGGCCCTTTAATAATCACACAGGTTTAATTTAACTTGATTTCAGGTCCTGTCTGTTGCTCGACCATTAGGGCTTTAGCAGACTGAGCGTGCTCTGATTTAAACGAAGCCTTTTCTTCTCAGCTCTCCTGGGCTCAGAGCTCAGAGTTATTCTGGATGGAAGAGAACAGCCCCAGGCCCTGGGACACTGAGCTCTGGGGAGGGATACAACGCTGGAGATTGGCCAAAGCCATGGGACAAATCTGGGCACGTGGAGTCCTGTGAAGGTGGGGATGCCCTGGCACAGGGTGCCCAGAGCAGCTGTGGCTGCTCCATCCCTGGAAGTGCCCAAGGCCAGGTTGGACGGGGCTTGGAGCAACCTGGGATAGCGGAAGGTGTCCCTGGCCCATGGCAGGGGGGTGGAATTGATTGGTCTTTATGGTCCTCCCAGCCCAATGATTCTATGATTTCTGATGTAATATCCTGTAAGTCATACAGAGATTTTGCCAGGGGCTCTGGGCAATGTTGGAGTTGCTCAGGAGAGGTTGCCGTGCAATCAGCACCTCTTTGTACAGTGTGATAAATGTAAATGCACCGGTGACACCAGGGCACTGCAGCACAAACATAGAGACCAGCTCAGCTCAGGACAGGGTCAGGGTAGTCACCCTGTGCCAGCCAATGAGGCTGTCGTTTGTCACAGAATGGGTGGCCCTGTGAGAGCTCTACAGGCAGTGAGGGGAGGGTTTGTGAAGCAGGGATGGGGAGTGAGCGAGTCTGGGGCACACACACACACACAGACATAACACACACAGACATAACACACACAGACATACACACACACACCATACACAGACATAACACATGCATACATACACACACCCACACACACACATGTAACACATACACATAACACACACACACACACACATAACACACACACACACACACACGCACACACACGTGATCCAAACCCCGAGTGGACAGCACACTCTTCTTAGCAGTAGTTGATGGATGGAAGCTAAAGCTGCTGAGCTTCAAAGCTGATCTATCTTCTGGAACATCAGAATTTGGAAAATTATTCCTAATCAAGTAATTTACAAGAATGATTAAGCTGAAAGCCCCGAGAGGCACTGACAAAAGGCCATGAGGGATGATTGTTTTGGGTGACAGAGCCTTTGCTGTTGCAGTTTGCTGAGGACACAAGGGAGCCCTGCAGGGTGCTGTGGGAGGGGTCTGTCCCAGGTGTGTCTGTGCCATGGCAGCCCAAGGCTCCCCGTGCAGCAGGACCAGCCCCTTCACTCCTTTGTTCCTCTGAGGTTGGTGGGCGTGGCTGCTGCAGGGTCACTGGGGAAGGGCAGCCTTGATGGGACCACTTGGGAATTCATTTCCTGGCCTCCTGTCCATCTGCCCAAGGCTCCTTCCCCAGCTCTGATCCTGGCTGGATCCAGCTCTGGGGGAAAGGAGGCTGTAATGCAGCACATTCCCTGCTCCAGGTGGCAGTTCTCAACAACCCCCAGGCAGGCCCTGGTGTCCAGGGAAGTTCTTGGCAGTGCTGTGGCTGCTGGAGCTTGGAGCATCCTTATCCCAGGGACCAGCAACCACAGGAGTGCACAGCCAAGGGGTGACACAAGAAAAGAAGCCAGGAGGTACATTTTAAATACTTTTATTTCTTAATTTACATAAAGGTATATATTTGGCTTATCTTTTTTTATACTCTGAGATTCACAATCAATTGCTCTTAAAAAATAAAATAGTCATTTGCTTCTGAAAGAAATCAGAAAACTATTTTATACTCCTCCCTTGTATAACAAGAAAATATACTAATACTCCCATACATCACGTAGTAAAAGTGATTGTAAGTGCTGGTTTACCAGACAATAAAGCAAATGGAGAAGAAAACAAGCATTTGGGGTGGAGCTTGGAAGAACTCTGCTTCCCAGAGCACAGCCAGACATTTATGGGGTTTTGCACCCTGACTGTAGGGGACAGGCTCCTGGGGCCACCCAGACCTGCTCTGGAGCAGTGGCAGCAGGAGCCACTTGGCTTGGCAGCTTGCTGCCTTTTGGGTCATTCTCTTGCCTCTCTGGGCAGGTCCCAGTGCCTCAGTTTCCCACACTGTGTACAAACCACCTCACTGCCAGTGCAGATCAGCTGGGGGACTTAATGCTTTAAAAAATCCCCTTTATGAAGTGGGGTAGAAGAAGACCCTTGTTATTAACTGAGGGGCAGCTGCAGCCTCCCTGGTGCCTCTGGACGCTTGCACAGACCCTGCTGAATGCAGCAAGCATCTGAAGAAGCCTGAGCCTCCCTCTCTTAGCCTGGAACATGTGGGATTAGGGATTCAGGGATCCCTTGGTGAAGGTAGGACTCATTTCTCATTCCTTGTTTGCTCCCTTCCCTCTGTCCTTGTTTAAACAGAACCCACAGCATTTCCTTCATGTGCACAAAGGATGAAACCAGCACCTGGCTCGGGCAGGGACTGGAGCCTGTCACAAACAAGGATTGCCAGTGACATTACAGAACACTTCAGTTCCCTTTTCATTGTTGACTCCTGAGAATTAAGTTTAAGGACAATTCCTAATCTCTGAATCTTAGCAGAAATGTTCCATTTTGTTGACAGTAAATGCTACAACAGAGAGCCTATCAGAAAAGCAATTTAGGAAATGTGGTTAATCTTCTTTGGTCTCTGAGATGAAATGACTGATTGTTGAGTTGCTTTTTGTTTCTTTTTAAACAGCTTAAAAAGGAATTTCTTAATGGGAATCAGAAATTCATGTGCCTTTAAAGCCAAGTGTTTGGCTCCCAGACTACAGTGGCTGTGTTTCCCCTCCAAGTGTAAATAGTGGCACGAGGTAGGAAGTGAAGCATTGTTGGGATTTGCTTTGCTTTGTTATTTCTAGCACCTGCTTGCTCAGGCACTAGAGGAACACTTCTGGCTCTGGTTCTTTAGCCAAGTCTTAGAGCTACTGTTAAGGAATTTCAGGTGACAGAACCCTTGCAGAGGGGTTCTGTGAGGTCTGGGGAGGAGGAGAAGCTCTTGGGATTATAGGAATCCCCAGCCTGGGCAGGGACTTGCAATGGGGTGAGCACTGGAGTCAGAACCATCTCTGCTGCAATGCTGTGCTGTAGGTCCCAGCACATCCTGGCAGGGAATGGAGACAAACCCAGGTTTACTAACAGTACCTTCTGTGCCTGAGCAATCTTATGGCACAGCCAGGACAGCAGCTCCCAGCCTTAACTCACATCTAGTCCTGGTCTGACATCTCCTGAGCTGATTTAGTCCTCCTTGGACCCAAGCACAGTCACTTGTGAGCCATGAGCACAGGAATGAGCTGCTTTCACCTGCTCAAGCTGTGCTGAACTGGAGGGGGATCTGAACTGTGAGAGAGGGCTCAGAACAGAGGCAGTGGGGGCCTGCTGAGCAGTGCCCTCCCTGTGGCAGTGCCCTTCATGTGGCAGCCTGGTCCTCTTCAGGACCTGTGCTCCCCTCCCTCCCCCCATCCAGCTGACACAGCATAAATTTGGCTTGTGGAGGCCAAGTCCAGGAAACAAGACTCCAGTGGAATGACACCATGAGATGCTTCTGCAGTGAGCCTAACCCAGTTCAGGCACTGGCCTTGTCTCAAAGCTCTCAGATGCACCTTTGTAAAGGTACAAGTGACACCCCAGTGACAGGTCAGGGTTGGGTGTGCAGGAACCCCAGCACTGCTCTGAAGGCAGAGTGTCAGCCACCTGCTTTGGAATATTGTCAGGGAGAATTAGCATTGACAGTCTGAGTGATATGGTATCATGTAAACAAAGCACGAGGTCACTGGCACAGCAGTATTGCACTCCCAGGCCCAAGGTACAGCCATTCAGCCAGGTGGATTTTGGTATTTTAGAAGCCTGTGAACCACCTAGGAAGGCTGAGTTTAGCATATGGAAAACTCTAGAGCCTGTAGGGATTTCTGTCCAACTTTCTTCTGGGCCTTTCTGTGACAACCACCAGCATACCCAGTGAAGTGAAACTCTCTCCTCTGTCCCATTGCTCAGTCTCAGTGACAGGTAGGTCACCCACTGGAAGCTTTCCTGTGGTGCCCTTGCAGGCCCTGGCACCAGGGCACTGAGAGGAGGAGAGTGTGGACATTATTCATGTCTGCTATGGTTGCACAGGCAGCTCCAGATTTCAAACATCTAAATAAAAACTTCATCTAAGTGTATATATATATATATATATATCTCATCTAATGTCTCCAGCAGAGATAAAGCATCTTATAACATATTTAAATAAAAAATAATAATCTGAATCAAGCCTTCAGTGTCAAAGAAAAGGTGATGTACAGAACAGGTCCTCAACTAGTGCAGTCTGTGGGAGTGCTGGCAGAGCAGCAGCATTCCATAGGACACCAGCTGCCCTACAAACAATGTGGACTTCATTGGCTACAACTAAAACCATTTACACAATCTAGAGTTGCTCACTTGGGCAGCTTTTCCTGGGTCCATGGCACAGTTGGCTCCACGCTCAGGGGACCCCGTGAGTGTTGCTGTTCCAGAAGTTGCCGTGTTCCAGCTGCCCTGCTCATCTCCGGGTGCCTGACCCCGCAGGCTGGAGCGAGGGGATGGATTTGGTGTAGAGACCCCCCCTGGGATGTGGAGCTGCAGGATCCACTGATATCCAGCACAGGAGGGCTTCCAGACTGAGATTGGTATGGTGGGAGCAGGAGTGCACGTGTCCTTCGCTGGCAGCTGCAAACAGGGAACAGAAGGTGGTTACTGGGGAAGCTCCAGGAATGCTCTGGTGATGGTGCACCCCTGCTCCTGTGCTGGGGGGGCCAGCCTAGAGACCCCTGGTCTCTGTGCAAGCAGGGGGCTGGCACAGCCTGCCCATGGTGGAGGCAGCACTTGGGGATGTGCTGAAGCCATTTGGAAAGGGAGCAAAAGCACTGTGATCCTGGCCCAGTCTGCTCCAGGCAGGTGTAGCATTAAGGGCAGGTGTGGAGGCACAGCTGCCCCTGGTGTGGGCTGAAGCAGCTCAGCACATTACAGCTCCATTTCTGCAGACTGTTTTTGACCCCCTCAGTTTACTAAAGAGGGACTGCCCCGTGCCTTAAATTGCCATTTTAGAAAGGGCTCTCCCCTGAGAGCCCAGCTCAGGTGTCAGCCCAGCACAGCCCAGCTCAGTGTGCTGCTGACAGGGCAGAGCAGGCACTGCTGGTGGTTCATGCTGCCTTCAAGGGGCATGTCAGCACCTCTCCTCACTCTGAGGTGCCACTCTGGTGGCCCATTTAGCAGCCACCTGCTTTCCTAGATAACGGGGCCAGGATAACCAGTTTCCTCACTGCAGGATTTCCTGTGCGAGGGTCTGTGCTCCATGTTATGCAGGAAATTGCCCCTGACCTTAAAAATACTGGCTGCTCCATTACAGAAAAATTCCCCTATGATGGTGCCCTGCTTTCTTTCAACCTGTATAAAACTGGACCAAAAAAGAGGAAAGTGCAGTGAAAAACCTTGGTGTGCCCAGGATGCAGGTAGTCATTGGTTTATAAGGCAAGTTTCAGCACCAAGTATTTCCTACCAGATTTGTTGATGGCATCTTTTTAAAAAAACTCTCCAACTTTATCTAAAAGCTACTGTTGAATAATACTGTATGAATACACATCCAGCCCAGAGCCTGCAAACTCTAGGCTATGCCCAAATCCACTCCCCTCTGTGGAAATAACACATCTGCTGTGCTAGAGATTGCATTAAATCTTTTCCCTCAAAAGGCCATTCTGAAGTGTCTTATTCAGTTCTGATTTTCTGATTAGTCTTTCAATGCATTTAATTTATGGGAAAGAAATCTGCTCTTCAAAAACTTGCTTTAATTAATTTTGGCTCCAGTAAAGTGCTGGGAAGTGTTTATCACTTGTGGCAGCTCCAAGCAGCAGTGCTGTGGCTGTGGGGGAGTGATAAGGACACAAGGGACAGGGTGGGCAGCAGGAAGGGGACGGTCCCTGGTCCCTCCAGCTCAGAGGTGTCACCCTGGATCAAGGGTTGCAGAGGGGTCCAGCAACAATGCAGGGCCAGGTGCTGCCAGCAAACACCTTCTGCAGAACATCTGGACTATGCCAGAAATGGTGGTTTGGGAGCAGCTCATGTTTGACCCAGAGCAGGGCAGCAGGAGGTTTTGTGAACACCGAAAAGTTTTCAGTTCTGGCTTGGGACAGTCACACTGGTGGTCAAGGAGACACTGCTAACATGGGCTTTTCTGCTCAAAGAAGGTTCTGGAAGCAACTCCCTACCACAAAGGACACTTGGCCCCTAGTTTCCCTGTTCTTGATTTGCTCTGCTTTTGGGCAGCATAAGTTCAAACCAGAGCTGGCTAAGGAATTCCAAAAGCTGGAATAAATTTTCCTTATTCTCTGCAATTCAAAAGGAAAGAAAGGGGCTGACAGGGGTTTGGAGCAGAGCTGTAGCCTGAAACCTACTGCTGGTTTGGGTCACTCACCGTCTCAGACTTTCACAGAGGCTGGTGGCATCACAAGCTGATTCACCCTAGTGAAGAGAAAACAAAAGTATTGTGTGAGAGCTGCAATTAGCAAAGAAATGGATTCCTAATAACATACCAGCCTGGTAAATCCAGGTTTTGGTTGTTTAACAGTGTTTAAAGAAGTGGGACATTAACAACTGTCCTGCACAATGGTATAAAGCTGAAACCTTGTCACACAGGGGTGCCTGACAGCAATGCTGACAATGGCTGGAACATGCCAAATAACATTGCTGGCACTAATTGACAAGGATTTGGGAAGGTCTCAAAGGCACCCAGATAGCTGCTATTTCCCTAAGCCAGTACAAGATTGTACAGTCGCTGTTGGTGTCCTTCAGCTTGACAGCACAAATGTAAACAGTCAGCACTGATAAAAATTAAATTAAGAAAAAGTGAGTCTTTCAGTTTGCAGTTCCTGAAGACCTGCTGTTGTTCCAGGCACCTGCTCCCGGGTGATGGACAGCGTGTGGCAGGGAGTGCTGTGTCACCAGGCAGGAGCTGTCCTGCGGCCAGGGGACAGCTCCTGTCTGCTGTGGGGCCCAGGGACAGCAGCAATAGTCCTACGAGTCCATCCCTTGCACCTGCTGCTTGTCCTCGCAGTACATGCCCTGGAAAATTCAACCTTCCTCAGCAGCAGCTCCTCTCCCTCCCCTCCCACGCTGCTCTTGTTACTCAGGGACAGGAGCGAGTGCCTGCGATAGTGACACACACGGCAGGGCCCCCGTGTGAGCTGTCAGAGGTGTCATCCTCGCACTCCGAGACCTTTGGAACGTGCTCCGATGCTCACTGACCTCAGTGGGAACACCTGGATTGTTACAACACTGCGAAACCCCCAGCACACCTTCACCCAAGGGCTCTCTGGCTGTACTTGGGCAGTAGCAGCACAAATAAATCTGAGTTACAAAGGGATAGTCTCCACCTACCAGTGGAGGTCGGCTGTGCCGGTGTTGGGGTTTAGGACTTTTCGTTTTGTTTCTTTCTCTAAAAGAATTTTCTCCTGTATGTGTTGCTAGGAGACAATAATGACCGGGTACTTAAAAGAGACAAAAGAAGTGGCCACAGCTCAGGAGAGGGGTCCAGCTGGCTGGACATCTCTGTTTACCTGTGGGTTTCTTTGGGAGAGGCAGAGATCCCGGGAGAACTGGGCTGGGGAAGAAAAAAAGCAGGGGGCTGGGGCAGCTGCGGGCTCTCTTGCTCTTCGGAGGATGGAGCTGCTGTCCTGGGCAGGGAATTCGCTGCCACCGCCGGAGCCCAGCCCGGTCCAGCTCCTTNCCAGGGTTTTTTGGTACATTGTGGCCCACACGCCCTGCCTGCCGAGATGCCCCGCGGTTCTAGCTCCAGCTGCGGAATTTCTGACACATCTCATCTACCACCCCGGGATATTGCTCCTCCCTGCCTTTCCAGCTTGCTACTCCGAGGCTCCTGCTGCACCTCCTTTGCTGTTCCGAGGGGCCGCCAGGCTCGGCTGCCCCTGAGGGTTCATCAAGTCCCTTCTCCAGCCGTCCCAGCGGCTGCCATCGTTACCGTGAGGGGGACAACTGAGCCCGCCACAGCGCCCCCTGCAGGAGCGGGAATCCTCGCAGCCGCCCTGCCCAGCGGGGGCCCGCAGCGCCCCTGCCGGCCGTGCCCGGAACTGCAGGGAGGGCAGCGCCGCTCTCAGGCAGCGGGAGAGGCTGAACTGGTGTGAACTGGGCTGAACTGGTGTGTGCTGGTGTGAACTGGTCTGAACTGGTGTGTGCTGGTGTGAACTGGGCTGTGCTGGTGTGTGCTGGTGTGAACTGGGCTGAACTGGTGTGTGCTGGTGTGAACTGGTCTGAACTGGTGTGTGCTGGTGTGAACTGGGCTGAACTGGTGTGAACTGGGCTGAACTGGGCTGAACTGGTGTGTGCTGGTGTGAGCGGGGCTGTGCTGGTGTGAACTGGTGTGAACTGGGCTGAACTGGTGTGAACTGGGCTGAACTGGTGTGTGCTGGTGTGAACTGGGCTGAACTGGTGTGTGCTGGTGTGAACTGGGCTGTGCTGGTGTGAACTGGTGTGAACTGGGCTGTGCTGGTGTGTGCTGGTGTGAACTGGGCTGTGCTGGTCTGTGCTGGTGTGAACTGGGCTGTGCTGGTCTGAGCTGGTGTGAACTGGGCTGAACTGGTGTGTGCTGGTGTGTGCTGGTCTGTGCTGGTCTGTGCTGGTCTGCGCTGGTCTGCACTGGTCTGTGCTGCTGCTGCTGCTGCTGCACACTATGAAAGAACTGGGATTCCTTTCCTCATGGCTTTGCCCGAAAGCCCCTTATTTTCAAAATATACCAGTTCAGAGAGAAGGGAGACACATTTTCCATTCTAAGGGAGGTTCCTGCTTTCCTTTCCTTTCTTCCAAAACAAGACATGTGGCTGCAGCCAAGAACTGCAGTTCCCAGCACTGGTTGGTACCGGTGCTGTCAGAGGCAGCCTCTCTCTGCAGCAGTGAAACCCTCGGACAGGAGCACAGGGGACATCACAGAACTGCCACTGCCCGAGGCCCTGCCAGGTGACAATTCTCAGGAAACATCACTCTCCTTTGGACAAATTAAGTCACTTAGTTGTGACTCTTCACCACACCTTGTACCTGACCCAGAACACTGGTTTTTGCTGCAATGGATTTAAGCATGTTCCAAGCTAAAAATTCGAACGGTCCAGTTCAGTGCACAGCTCTTAACTTCACACCAACCCCACAGGTCTGCAAGGTGCATAAAAGCCTCTGTGCTTTTTCTGCCTTTCCAGGCTATAAACTGAAATATTTCTGATGGAAGAGTTGACCCAGGTTTCTTCGTACAAGTCCCATTCTTGGTAACCCCACTGCACTGGAAATCACTTTGTATTGAATACTGGAATTGTGCAGAATACATCAGAGAAAACTACCTGGGAATGCTACAGCCAACTTCAAAAGTAGGAAGCAAGCTATGGGATGTCACAAAACTATCACAAAACACTAAAACTCCCGAGGTTTGAGTGAGCCACAATGTTTGAAATTCCTATCCCTTACCACAGCATCCCACATTCCTAGAGGATAGAGAATCTACACAGAAGAAATTTTGCCATGACTTTAGCATGGACCTGCATTGCTGACACAACTGCAAACAGACACAACTTTCCTGCTTGCATAACAATTCAGCCTCCTGTGGATAAAAGGTACTGCCCTTTTATTTTACCACATTTCTCTCAAGTTCTGCTTTATCTCTGTTTCACAGATGGGAACAGAGTCCTGGAGGGGCTAATCCTGAAATGTTTTTTGAAGATTTGATGGGAAATTAGACTGCACATGACTTGTGAACCTGCTGGGGAAAGAAATTACTTTCAGGGATCACACAGAAAGCTGGTGGACAGGAGAAAGAACTGAAATAGTCCCCAAATTTGGGACAGTGCCTCCTCAGTCCCTCTGAAGCCCCATTGTTGGCCACTGCCACAACCAATGGCAGTGGGGCTCAGCTTATGGGTCAGGTGGGATTTTGTTTACTTTTTAAAAAGCAAACCTACAAATAATAACATTTAAACTCTCTTAGGTGGCAGAATGTAGTACATGGGCTTAAAATAACAAGGCTCAAGAGCATCTAAATCCCTCATTAAAGTACCACTTGCCTTTCTAATAATGATAATCCCACACTCAATGGATCACTGAACATTGGCTCCTAAATTGTTCTGTTTTCTCTGCAGTGTTTTTTTAAGATTGTGAATGTTTTCATTCCTTGAAGAGAGTAGGGTGGGAACCTGTCTGTTTTTTCTGGAGGAGGAGGAAACTCACCCAAATTGCCTTTTAAGAACAGAAGTTGTAAACTTTTTTGGTTTTTTTTTACTAGCAGTTAAAAATGTAGCTGATTCTCTCCAACTCCATCACTTCCTCTCCTGTCAAACCTAAATATTTCTCCTAGATCCTATCAAGTCATTTCCATGTACTGTGACAGCATCTATAATTCTGAAGTATTTATAAGACTGTCTGTTAAATATTAAACTACATGCTCTAGAGCTGTTAAATATTTATGCTATGTAAAATGGATCTAATTTCACTGCACCTCAGCCAGTTAGAGACCTGCATGAGGACAAGACAGCCAATTTAAGATAACAGATGACTGGCCAGGATCTTTTACAGGTCAGCTATGCTCTATTTCAGGAACTGGGCAGGATTATTCTCCAAATGCTTTGTCCCTTCCAGCCTTGCTGGTCCCTGAACCAGCAGCTGATGGAGATTACAGGTTGTGGTACAGCCAGCACGGCTGGGCAGTCCCAGGGATTTGAAATTCCTGCTGCCCACATCCAGTGCAAGAATGTTCTGCTGCAGCCTGGGCCAGCAAGGGGAGAAGGCAGATCCCCCTTCTCACCTGCAGCTCCAGGTGTCACCTCTGTCCCTGAGCTCCTGCCAGGAGCAGGGTGTCAGGGAGGAGGACAGACCTCAGTGTGGGAAGCACTGCTGTGTCCAAGGCTCCAGGAGAGGCTGTGCTTACAAAAAGCTTTTGGGAATGCTGCCAGCCCAGTTAATGGCAAGTTTCATGCCCAAGTTAAACACCACCTGTATTTCAGTATCCTGCAGCTTTCCCAAAGCCCAGTTTTCTTGCTATCTAAACAAGCCAGACTCTGGCTTTTCTAACTGAGAAGCACATTAGGAAATGATGTGCTGGTTTTTACAACCTGCTGTACTTGACATCACTTAATTTTTACAACCAACAATAAAATGCTTCGGTAGGGTCCTTCTAGCTTGAAAATAACTCAGTTTTTGAGTTATTGAGCAGGAGTTCTTTAGTATTGAGTTTTTGAGCTGGACCTCATTCAGCAGACAGAAGTACTGGGGCAGCTGGACCACTGGACTTAGCAGCAGTTCCTGCCAGTGATTAAAGATCCTTTTCCTTAATTTCAGTGGAGAGAATTCTGTGTTTCTACTGCATCGTGCCCTCAGGTGCCTGTCTGAAGCAGTGCTTTAGGAAGGGACACAGGGGGACCAGCCACTAATGGCAGCCCCCAACAGATTCCTCCTGTCTGAGCTTCCTCAGACATTGGGAGATCAAAAACATCTCCAAAAGGCCTTGTAAAAACACTGAAACCTGAAATTTTAGGTGATGAAAAGTTCACAGCCAGACATCCTTGAAAGGTAATGAGACTTTATGGCCTTAATCTATGAAAACCAAATCTATTTTCAAATACAGCCAGTTAAAGGGTGTTTTTTTGCATCAGAGCAACATCACCCTCCACTTGTGTCTCAGGGATGATGAGCAGCCCAGCCAGATGCAGCAGTCTGGAATTCCAGCTACTGAAACAGCAGCTTTCATAGCTGATGCTGCTGCCTGAGATTGGACAAGGAAAGCAGAGGTTAAGGATGGTCATTTGTAGCTCCACACCTGTATGACTTCAGCTGTAAGAGTGGAATTTATCAACTGATGTGTGAACACAGAAGGGACTTGCATTGATGCTGCTGTTATCACTGATTCCTGCAGGTAACTGATGTAAGAGTTATGGAGTAGGGGAGCTGGAGCAGCCCCTGTAACAAATCAAACCCAAGGCTGTTCTTTCACTATTTTGCTCACTGCAGAAGCCAAAACAAACCAGAGGTCTCTCAGATGGACTCTGCCACACCCTGAGTACAAACATTGGTCCCAGTCCTGCACCACTTTTTCACCAGACACTTTAGGAGGAGCAAACCCAGCAGGCTGGACCTCCAGTTCAAGTGTGCACCTTCTTTGCCCTTCATCATAGAGTTTTTGATCAACACTGCAGCAGGTAACTGGATTAGCCATTGCTGCCCTGCAGTAGCTAAGCACAGTTCCCATTTTCACCTGCAATTGGAAGGAGATGGCTTTGGTTCTGCTCCACAGCAGTTCTCCTGGGATGCTGAACGAGCTGCCACAGCCTCCAACTCCTCCCCAAAAAAGGCTGCAGAACATCAACCCTCACTACAACCTGTTACCTTGGGTAAGAACAGTGGAATCAAGGATTGCTCCCAGAGAGCAGCTCCTGCTCTGACTGACCTCAAGCTGTTTTGATGCTGAAGTCAGTAATTCTGGGACAAGACGTGACTGACAACATGAATTCCTGCAGAACTTCAGACTCCAAGCAGGCTGCAGCTGGAAACAGTGACTGAAAGGGAAGGAGAGCAACAGTGATACATCAGCCTAGAGAGCTCCCAGTGAGTGGCACAAGGATAGGATGGCACAGTTAAAAATAGTCCAAACACTGAGCTTCCTGATGCATCTGACAGGTTATCCAGCCTGCAGGAATGGGCTGTTGATGGAGCTGAGGTCAGTTTGCTGAAGGAAACAGATGCTACAAGAACTCTAACAAAATTCAACCAATAATCTGGCACTGGCTGAGTTTGCTTTGGAGCAGGAATAGTGCTCACTGAGGCTGCTGCCTGAATGTGCCCTCAGTGCCAGCCAGGGAGGGGGCCTGGGGCTCTGTGCACCTGCAGCTCTCCATGCCAGGCTCCCAGAGGAGCTCCCTGGCTGTGCACAGCCCCCCTGCACATCTGCCCTTCCCTGTGCATCGCTCAGTCGGAGCGACAGCAGCGACAGCTCTGTGGGGACTGGGGCTCCTCCAGCTGCACTGAAGGAATGAATTGGCTCAAATCCCCTTTTCTTCCTGCATGTCAGTGGGTTTAGCAAACAAAATATGATAATCATGTACAGCAAATATATTTCCTCCTCTGTTTGGTTCAGCCCTTTAAAGCTGAACAGACTGTGAGTATTTTCCATCTGTTCATTTAATCCAGGTGCTGATTTGTCTCCAGAGGCAGGAACATGGGTCAGCTTCACTTTTTCCTCTTACACACATCTTTACTGAGGAGAAAACTGGCATGAAGGAAAAATCAATAACCTTCCTGCTATTTTCCCAGGCAGCTGCAGCAGAACAGATGTGAAGATGAGCAGTTAACAGCACCAATCAGGGTCCCAAGGACCTGGATGGAAATGAGCTCAGAGGTCACCAGTCTGTGGGGGTACTCGGACATGGACCCCTGAAGTCTGTGAAGATGCAGGTCTCAAAACTTAGTGCCTGAGTCTGTCTCTGTAAGTATAATTCTGCCAGATATTGATGGGCTCAGTATTGAGGTGGAGGGTTTTAATGCCATGGAAGATGTGTGTAACAACATACACTTATGTCCTCTGAAATAATGGAGAAAAGAGGCAGTGGAGTGCCTCACTTTTGATTGAATAATTGGATGGCAAGGGGGAGAAAACATGACATAAAAAGCAGATAAGAACAAATTAAATCTTAAAATAGAAAATCCTGTAGAACTTCCTGATGGCACTTGATTAAAAACATACTTATCCTCCAAAATAACTGCCTCATGCTACAGCTCTTCACCAACCTCTGAGCTAGCAGGTGTGGGAAATAATAAAACCATGGAAGGGGTTGGGTTGGAAGGGACCTTGAAGACCATCTCATTCCAACCCCTTGCCATGGGCAGGGACACATTCCAGTAGACCAGGTTGCTCTGAGCCCTGTCCAACATGGCCTGAAGGAAACATCCATTCATTCCCCTCCACTGTAACAGTCCTGGCAATCCCCAGGACTTGTAGCAGTCTGCCAGAAACTTTGGGAATGACCAAGCCAGGGCACTTAAGACACTCCTTACTGGAGCACTGGAGGTAATACCCAACAGTTTGTCCCCTTTTCTCTAAAAGATGTAATCCAGGCTGTGCTGGCTTTGGCTGGAGTAGATTTAATTGAATTTTCCTCCCAGTGTCTGGAGTGGGGCTGTGTTTTGGATTTGTGCTGAACATGGGTGAGAATATACAGATGGTTTTGTTATTCCTGAACAGGGCTTGCATGGAGCTAAGGCCTTTTCTGCTCCTTGTCCTGCCATGCTGATGAGGAATTGGTCCATGGGAAGCTGGGAGGAGATGCAGCCAGGACAGGAGACCCAAACCAATATCCAAACCTTAGGATGCTGTGCTCAGTATATAAAGTGGGGGGAAGAATGAGGAAGGGAGCATGTTTGGAGTGAAGGTGTTTGTCCTTGCATGTAACTTGTGTGTAAAGGGCCCCTGCTCTCCTGGGGGATGGCTGAACACCCACCTGCCATGGGAAGTGGGCAGTGAATTCCTTGGTTTGTTTTGCTTTGTTTGTGGGGCAGATTTTGCTTTCCCTATTAAACTGCCTGTGCTCAACCCACTCAACCCAAGGGTAAGTTTTTCAGCTCTTACCCTTCCAGCTCTCCCCAGTGTGCTGGTGGGGCAGGGAGGGAGTGGCTCTGAGGGACGTGCTGGGGTTAAAGCCTGGCCTGGGTCAAGGACTCAAGCACGAGTAAACTGCTCTAACACACTCACAGTCACAGTACCTGCCCTGCAGACTGCTGCACAAGCAGAGGTCATTGCTGCTTATAAAAGCCAATACCTTTGCAAAATGCTCTGAGATCAGGAAACAGCAGGGCTGAATTTTTCATGATTTCTTCCATTTCCTTGTATCAGAGATTGTTCCTTGCTTGGAAGGCTGCTGCCTTCTGCTCAGTGCTCCAGTCACCTGCGTGGGATCTGTTCAGATTTTGTCTCTGTGCCAGGGCAGCCTTAGCAAAGAATCTGTCTCAGTGAGAATTTAAAATCTCCTCCTGCATGGCAAAGTTCCTCTATGCCAAGAATTCTCCTTTGCAATGCCAGTGCCTGTTGACATGCTGAGTCCATTGGTAGCATGATTCCAGTGCCCCTTGTACATTGTGGGAAAGTGCCTTCAATCCTATTTTACAGCTGATGAGCATTTTAGGGACAACATCTGACTTCTTGGGGCTCACAGCAGAGAGTCAGTAGCCAAGACAGCAGGAGGACTCCCAAGTAATTCTTGATCTGGAGCTCTTGGAAAAGCGAGCTTTGGCTTTCCTATAGCATAAGGCACATGGAGAAGTTCCATTCTTGCTGTGGGAGAGCACTAAGTAGCTAGGAATAGTGTAGGAATATTGTTTTCCTTTCCCTGGCACAGAGGATGAACCTGGGAAGGTCAGTCTGGCAGGGAATGGAGATTTTGGAGAACCCAGAGCTCTGCCCACAGCTCCTTCCACAGCTCAGGGGCTCCCAGAGCTGAGCCAGCAGCAGCTGCCCCATCCTTCTGCCTGGGCAAAGCTCCTGCTGCCAGTGCTGAACTCCAACAGCACATTTCAAACACCCTGGAAGGACTAGCTGAGCTCACACTGCCTGTGAACAGCCATACTGCCCTTTGACACCTCCTATCCAACCTGAGGAAATCTGCAGGGGAATGAAGTGACACAACAAATCAGCAATTGTTCCCTGTGAGACTATTTCCCATCTGCATGACACCAGCAGCTCCCAACTGCAGCAGCAAACCAGCAGTTAAAATCCAAGTCCCAGGCTGTTACATTCTTGGTTTTGCTAATTCTGTTTCAGTAAACAGGTGAGAAAACCAACAGCTCTACAAGGAGCTTTTTCAACCAATAATAGAAGTACTTATATTTTCACCACCTCTCCCCTTTGTATTCCTAACACAGATTCCATATAAACCATCTAATAGTCTAATCTTGTTCCATCTGCAGGCTGTGAGTTTTTATCATGCCACTCTCACATACTCAAAACTCACTCCTTGCCTCTCTCCTTCCATCACCACAGATCCTGTGCATCTCACAGGCTGTTTGCTGTAAATTTTTGTGGCTTCAAAGGCCAAGGATATATCATCTGGGCTAAAAAAGCATCGTGAGTTTCTACCACTGTAGGAAATGTTTAATTATTGTTCTTTTGTAAACTCAAAACAAGTGAGGCAATGATATTTCTCCTCATAAGTAGCTGAGTATCAGCAGTGAGCAAACTGGTCTCAAATATCCCTTTCTGGGAGTTGTTAAAATCCACTTGCAGCTCCTGAAATCCTCAAATCCAAACTCTGCCTTAATGCAGCACCTACACATCTCTCTAAAATAAGTGTCCAGCCTCTCAAAACCCCCTGTGATACAGCTCCAGCTATTTCAGAGAAGGAATGTTCTTTTTGGCAATGCAAACTACCAGAATGGAGCACACTCAGCATCAGTCAGCTGCCACTTTAATACCTGGGAAACCATTAATGGAGGGGACTCTGGGCTTTGCTGGCAACAACTTCAGGTCACCTGGTGGGTCCTTTCTGTCTCCAGCTGTTACCACAGAAAAATGAGAGAAAGGGAAGGTTGACAACTCTGTCAGTCCTTCCCCTGTCCCACATAATAGAATCTGCAAAGCAAAAATAAGGTCAGACACTCTCAAATTGCTGCAATAGGAGAACTGGGAGATAATTTTATATCCAGTTCTGCAAAAGGCTAAAAATAAGCCTGATATAAGGCAGAAGAAAGAGCCTGGAAATGGATTATTCTCATTTTTCCTGTAATGTAATTTGAAGATGTGCCATGTTTAAGACAGCAGAAGTGTCTGGACTAGGGATGGTTCTTTTTGTGGATTTTGTTATCTCCTCTGTAAAGAGTATTTTTTCTAGTGTTTGTATACAGCACTTTTAAAATGAAATGTCCACCAGCACTTCTACTCAGCAAGAGCTTCCACATCTGATCAAAGGTGTTAAGAGTAAAATTTTTTTATTAAATGTTTAATTTTCATTTTAGGAGAAAAGAAATACCTGCTTGAAGTGTTTAAATAATCTGATTCTAAATTATGCAAACAAAGGCTTGCAGGCTCTCAAGTGCTGAGTGGTCACTGGTTAAAGACTTAAATTCTTTTGTTCTGAATAGCTGCATTGGTGCAGCTGTTTATTCCTGCTCTGGCTGCACCAGGGATCCACCCTGCAGTTGCATCCTGCTGCCTGATCTGCATTGCTGTGTCCTTGGTGGAAATATCCAGCCTCTATCATGCAGAGAGGCACTGAGCCATTATAAAACTTGGACACCCATCCTAAGCATCTTTTTGTACCTCTGGAAAAAAAAAAAACAACAACAAAAAAACAAAACCAGAAAATCTAATGTTTCCAGGTGTAAAACCAGGGATTAAGTTAAAAAAAACCAAGTTAAAACAACAAAATCCTTTGAAGAGTAGAGTATCCCACACCTGCACAGGGTGATTTTTCAGGAAGAATCCAGGTGAATTTGGTTTTCCCTCAGCAGCAGCTGGGAGTGGCCATGGCTGGGGACAGGGCTGCAGGGTCACTGCACTCACTGCCCAGGAAAGGATCCTGATACACACTAATTATGGAGATTTATATCCCTGGTACCCAAAAATTGTCACAGCTTGGGAAAATGACTTTTTTGAATCCCTTTTCATAATTAAAAAAAAAGGACATTTTTCCTAATTACTGATGGAGCTTCTAGCAAGTACCAAATGCAGGCTTTTCTTCTGCAGCCCTCCAGGGGAAGCTTTGTTTGTCCCATGAGAGAGGAAGGGCATGGACACAAACACAGACACAACTCTCAGCAGTGCTGGGCTTTTACTTCCATTGAGTGAAGAACCTGGACTGCTCCCAGCCCTGGGAAAGGCTCTCTGGCAGGGCTGCACAGGTACCTGTGACGGAGCTTGAGGATAAAGGTGCAATTATCAGATTTCTGATCCACTTCAGGGGCTCTGCCATGGCAAGACTGTATTGTCTTCCAGAGAGTCTAAAATCTAGCCTGGATCTCACCAATATTCCTCAAGCAGGTAAGAGAATTACAGTTCAGAGTGCTGATGTTTGGAAATAAAATACAGCTGCCTCAACTCTCTGCAGAGGTGCAGAGCAGGAAAGAAACAACAACACAGTCAAGTGATACCACAGAATGAATTGTAGTTGAATGGTTTAAAAAACAGTTAAAGTATTTATCATTACTAGTGCCTCTTATGGAACCCATTCTTAACTGTTTTCTTTCTCTTATCACTTTGGAACGGTGGGATTAAATTTGTGTTATAGAACTAGTCCCTAAAATGATTGGATTATTAGCAGAGTGAGGTACTCTATCCTATTCTCTGCTAGTACTACATTTTCCAAAAGCCTCTTTAAGATGTCAGTCTTCTGAAGCAGCATGAAAATGTTAATAAAAGAATTGTGTTTAAAAATAAAATTGCTATAGAAAGAATTTTTTTCATTAGGGTTTTGTGAGCAGCCTTGTTGACTGGAATTCCTGTGCTAAAAAAGTACAAAATATGCCAGGAATTGTGGCAATTATAAAAGTAGTGTGAAAGCTTGGAAATTCCTTTTTTGAAAGGAAGCATGGTGGAAACTGAAGGAAGCTTTACAGGAAAGAGTTGCTATCCTGGTATCCGCCCTGCCTGGAAGAAGAAATTATCTCTAAGCAAATGCCCAGAGAGTTACACACAGAAACAAACAAACACAGAAATCCCAGCAATAAATCCCTGAACTACATTTCACAGAAGTGTGGGAACTGAAGCAGGGACAGCTCAGTTTCCATAGGCTGTGAGAGCAGAGTTCCACTGCCCTGCTTCCACAGGAGCTCACTGAGGGGTGGGTGAGCTGCCCTGTGCCCTGACCCTGGCAGTGATGGATGGCTTCAATCTGTGCCGTGTGACACCGGCGCTCCCATTCCCGCAGGTTAATTGATTTCTTTTGGCAAAGCCCCTTTCCAGCTCCTGTTGTCTGAGCAGCAGGACTGACTGCAGAAGGAAAACAAGGCATCCTGAAATAGAAACTCCTCTGTACCCAGCAAGTTATAGGTAGGATGGAGGGGAGGAGGGCTGGGCAGAAAGCAGCCTCTGCCAAAGGTGTGTGATGCCAAGTGCAGATGGCCTGACAGGTGGGAGCTGGGGTCCAGCACGGAGGTTTTATCTACTAATAGCAAAATGCTCTGTTACCTTTCCTCTCACAGGCAAGCATGGAGATGCTAACAAATAAATCCTGCCCCATAAATTCTGAGGAGCCACTGAAGCTGCTGATGGGGGCAGACAGGACCTGGCTGACAGCACAGACTCTGCTGCACATGGATTATTACTCCACAGCCTCCAGCCTTGCTTCTCTCTTACTTCACTCTCACTCTCAGTAACTTGAGTGAAGCTGCACTCCAGGAATCTCACTGCAGGATGCCAGGGTATTTTTAACATAGGAGTGGGCACACCCCAGAAAGAGTACACTTCCTAGGATTCACTTGAGAAAAATTATTTTGTTAACCATTATTTATGACAATTGCTCTCCCCAGTTTGCAACACAAAATATCTGTGACTGACTAATACAAAATTCATAAACAAATGTGAGTCAGGAAAAGGAATGATGCTAAAAGAGAAAGAGAAACAAAACCAGGTTTGCCACCTGAATGTTTTTCTTCTAAGAATGGAGCAGTGGCTGTTTGGGAGGCTGGTTGCTCTGGATGTGCATAGAGTACAACCAAAGCTGCTAAGGGTGGACAGCAGTGGAGGAATAATCCCTTTTGTGCAGGAGCAATGAGAGGTGTGGATGTGATCTCCCTCCCACATTAACACTGCTGCAAAAGCTGGGGCTTTGGCAAAACAACTGTGTAAGACACAGCAGTGCTGGCAGCCAGCAGAGTCACCCAGACAGTGACCAGCCTGTGACCTGTGGTGTCTCCTGAGCGACCCAACAGCCTCTCACTTGGTATCTGCACTGGAGCTGAGAACAGCTGGACACCACAGGGCCCTGCTCAGCACAAAAGTCCAGCAGGTCCTTGACATGCTGAAGAAATGGGAGTGACCTGGAATTTATCACTATCTGAATCCTGAGCCCCTCCTTCACCACCTGAGGTGCTGTCATGCCACACTGGCAGCATGTGTCATGCAAAGGGGCACAAATCACCACAGTTAGAAGTGGAACGAGCACTCTCCTCTCTGAACACAGAGAGACAAGCCCTGAAGCTTTCCTGTAATCAGGTGAGCACCCTGAGCAAAGGACAGTGCTGCAGAGGGGGTGTAATCTTCTGCACTGACACCAAGTAGAACTTTTGGCTCCTTGCAGCAAAAAAAACACCCTGAGCACCCAGAAACTGATGTTCATCTTGCCATGTCTCCAGGTGGTCACTACCTGGACTGGCATGTACAGCTTATGTGCACAAGCACAAAGCAGGGCTGGAGAGCAGATCCATAAGCTGGAGACAGAACATAAACTGGAGAGCAGATCCCACCTTCCTGCCTCATGCCATGCTGGGGAGGCCAAACAAAGAAACAAAGGACAGCTTTCATGTCTTCCCCAAATAATCTGCTGTAGGATTTACCTCTTTTTTCTCTTAGGAAGTCCTTCCTAGCATCTAATCTCCAACTTCCCTTCCTGCCATTTAATATCCTTCTGTGCAGATAACAAACCAGGCACACACGTCACGTCCCCAAAGCCACACTGAAGTTCAGCTCTGTAGGACTTCCCATCCTTATGACTTGAGGTCTTATTTTTCCACCATGTTTAAACATCTCATTACAGAGGAACTTCTCCTTTCTTTGATATTTATGTATGCTAGTAAAAGGAGGGTGGAACTGCACTTACAGGGCCACAGCACCATGTGTGGCACTGCTTCCAAATCTTTTTCATCCATCTGGTAAGACAGTGTGAGCCAGAAAGTATCACCCAAACTGTTCACACACTTATGTCAACTCCAAACACTTAGTTTTCCTTCTACCTGTACTATACCTAGAGTGATATTCCAGGGCCCTTCTCCTTAAGGTAAATCAAGGCTCCCATTCTCCAGTGGGGGAAAAGCAAAGGCAAGTTACAGTCAACACCAGACTAGTCACCTACCCACATATTCAGCATGACATTACACATAGTAACTCTTATTTTGCAACAATGATGAGAAAGAGACTAACCCCAGAAGTTTGTATGTCATGTGGAAGCGTCTTCTGAATTACTGTAGTTGCCAACCGTGAGATGATCCGAATCGGTTTCTTTACTGAAAAACAGTAGCTTTTTTTTCACCAAGCTGCGAGAAGGGACTGGCAAAGACTCTTTATCATAGCAACCCTTGAGTGCACATGTTCCCACACACAGCTTGCTTCCTCCTTGCCTCATGTTCTCGACTGCCAGAGGTGGTCAGAGGGGCTCCGGGGATGGAGGCGGGCGGGTGCAGCCTTGACCACCAAGCTCTGGAAGCACCTCCTGCTCCTCACCTCACACTCCACCGGTTCCAGCACACAGCAGCCCCTCACCATGGACAGCCTGGGCTGTGACATGCTCAGGCAAGGGTGTAAGGGGCCTGTGCTCCCCTCCGAGCCACGTGGCCACAACTGAGATCCACCAGAGCAGAAGCGTGTGAAGGATGCCCAGCCAGCATGACCCAAGCCCCTGTGCTTCGTGCAGCCTCATGCACTCTGCTGAGCCCAGGTTCTTAACACACAACCCAACATCCTTTACCTGGAAGGGCCAAAGCCAGGGGAAGAGTACAAGCACAATGTTCAAGAGAGCAAACAGAGAGCAAACAGGCTGTGGTGCCTCCCCATTCACAAAGGCCAGGCTACTCACTGTTGTTCAGCTTTAGCTCGGTCACTTAGGAAGAAGAGGGCTGTGGCCAGGAAGAACATCCCTCCCAGGACAACGACAAACGGGCAGAGCATGAGCGCGTAGCCCAGGCTGAGGAACTCCCACACCGGGGACTCCTTTGTGCTTTGCCGGATCAGGTCGGAGATCTGAGAGAGAAGGACAGAAAATCAGTCACTCAGATGAAAAAGAGATACGGTAATAGTGAAAGGAATGTGATTCCTGAAACAACCACCCACCAAACACGTGTGAGGTTTAAAATGGAACAGTGTGTTCAGCAGAAGCTGAATGTCCCTCGCACCCTTCAGCCTTCCAGGAGCCTGGGCAATTTATGCTCTGAGGCTTGGCAGGGGTTCTCCTCTAGCTGTCACTCTTCTGGCCTGATCTGATATTATTCCACAGCCCTTTCCATGTTCTCCCAGGCTGTCAGTGACAGCATCTGTGGGTGTCTGACTTTGCTGTGCTGCCCAAACACCCTGGGGAGCCAGCAGGGCCATGCTGGTGTTGCTCAGTGGGTGAGGGAGTGATCAATCTTCTGCAATTCCTATCAAGCCCTGCTTACTCCCACACCTGATCTACCTTTCAGCAAAGGGAGGTATTAAATTCCATTTCTGTGGGAAGGGGGGAAATGTTTTCCAAAGAACAAAAGACCAGAGATTCCATCTGGTTTGGGGGAACAGAACTTGAACATGGGGGTTCATGCCCATGTCTGAGGTATATGGGGCTCATTCCTTCTTCCAACCTCCCAAGCTTGAGGTGTAATTGTGTGCAAGATGTGGCTCTGTCCCAGGCTCAGACAGAGGGCTGTGCTCACACTGCACACCACCAAATTTATGGATTAAGGCAGTCCGCACCTTCTGACAACCAAAAAGCATCATTACATGAAAGTATACACAAATTATTTACACCTACACAAAGGAGCAGAGACATGCAACAGCACTATTTAGCTCGTTATGAAAAGATTTTGCTACAACTCAGTAAAATGTAATGCATGTCTGTAGCTAAAACGTGCACATTTTATTATTTATTGCCCAGCAAACAACTTAACTCTCCATAAATCCAACAGAGAGGTAGCAGCAGTTGGGGTGGGTCTCAAGGCATTGGGTATTTAAATGTCCAGCTCTGTTTTTATCCATGACCTTTTGTTGGGGGAGAAACACAAGTCTTTTATACCAAAAGACTGCAGGGAATTTGCAACATAAAATCTACTGCTGTGCACACACACACATCAGCTCCAGAAATAGTCAAAGCTTGTGCAGCAACTTCAAAACTGCCACATCACTGGTAATGGAAAAGTTGCAGTCAAACACAACCTACAAGCAAGTTCTGACATTCAAGGCTTAAATCTTGACAGTGGAAAGAAGAATTGTCACCTGCAGGAGAAATCACCAATTCACACTCTGCAGAGACCTGGAAGGTAAATGTGTGTGAGGAGATGCCTCAGCAGAGCACAACAGGAGGTCCCAGAAGGATGATGCTCGTGGGGACTCACAAGAACAGGTCAGTGAGTGTGTTTAGCAGGGAGACTCTGGGGGTCTCAGAGTGTTTACAGCCCTCTCACAGCTCAGCCTGGCTCCCCTGAGGGATGGAAAGGAGGAGCTGCCAGCCCAGTGCTGGAGCTGACACTTTGCACATGCTGGAGCTGAGGACTGTCCTACAGGATGGAGCCCTCTCAAATAAGGGGCAGTGAACCAACACTGGAGGAGTGTGACTACAGAAAGAATTGAAGGGTTTTAGCCTGATTTCTCTGTTTCATGCCCTGCCCTAGAAAGAATGAGGAGAAAATTTCAGTGCTTAGGTTATAGAAGGGTTCTAGTCCTCTCAAAAAATACCTTATTCACAGTGTAAAACCCATGAAGAAAAACAAGAGTGTTACAAAAAATTCTCATGTGAGACTGAAGGCAAATAAAATTACCATTAGTTGGAGAGATGTATTAAAAAACAGCAACAAGACTTGAATGTGAACAGAATGCACCCACAGAAAAGTAGCAGAATGTGCCCTGCACCCAGGAGACAGGGACATCAGCTGGTCATTAATTCTCTTTTATATCCAGACACCTTAATTCCAACTATTTCCCTTACTCTTCATTATGAACCAGAATTTGGCATGGAGTCAACGTCTCTGTCAGGCTGCAATAGCCAGAATTGAGGATATTCTAAAACAGAAATCTAGACATTCTAAACCACTTTTCATTTTTGGGAATGGATACAATTATTCTCTAAAAGGACCAGACAATAAATCACTTGACAAATTGACATGATAAGTCAGCAGCAGAGGATGAAGAGCCATGCATGTGCTCCTGATTGCTTTTTCCATGGATGACATGACATTCTAGGCTAAAAACCAGCTTTGAAAGTGTAAAGTCTCCAACAAATAAATCTCCCAATGCAGTTTGTCCCACACCTTCCCTTCTAATGCATTGTGTTGACCTTTTATAGCAACAAATCATGTTATTATTAAAGCTGCTGTATATTTAATTTTTAACCAAACACAGTCTGTAAATGCACAGTTTAGGAAAAATGCCTTTCCTCCCTTTCAAGGTATAATTCTTTCCACCAAGCCTGCTGGGCTTCCTTACCCAGGTTCCATATAATTCCTTCCCCAGTGTCTTCACCTCTTAACTCTAGAATTTATCGGGGTCCATGTACATGTTTTTGCTGTTAACAGCCATGGTTCTCTGTTAGTTTGTTCCATTTGGTTACAAACCACCTGCTAAGGCTGGAACTTTGGCATCTCCTCTCAAGAGGACACAGGACATAATTACAGACCTAGGCTCCAAGAATGACACACCATTTGCCAAATGGTCTGCTCTGTACTGCCAATTTTGGCCTTTCCAGACTCCTCGCAATGACAGCATCCTGAGCTGGCCAACTGTGATTTGGCAAGACCCAATCAGGAATAATTTTTGCTGTTTTCTCTCTAACATGAGTAACAAACTGCGGGGGCTGTGCGTGGCCGGTGCCAGCTCTGCAGCACGGAGTCATGTGTGGGATTCCTTCCTTTGTTCCTCCAGCTGGGACGTGGCAAAAAGCCTCAAAACATGTATGCAGAACGTGGGGGTGGGAAATCAAGAGGGAAGTCCCGTTGCTGCTCTGCAGTCTAATCACAGGCCTTTGATACCAACCTAACAGTGAAAGTTCACTTCTCCTCCCTGTGTGCAGCACAGAGCTCAGAGCAAGAGGAATGACTGTACTGAACAAACCTCAGCTGGAGGCATTTTACAGCAGGAGCAGCGTGTGCTCAGCCAGTGGCAGCCACTTGGAGGGTGTCCAGCTGGAGACAGCTCCTGCTTCCCAGAGAAGCAACAGTGCAGCTGCAAGGGGCAGGAGCCCAGCCCAAACCCCAGGCCTGTCCCCATCTGAGTGCAGGGGACAACACAGGAGCAAAGGGAACTTCACTGCTTTCTGGGGAAGTGTGCGGTGTGTGCTTTGGAACAGGGGACAGGCCACTCATACAGTAGATGCCAAGGTGGGCTGAAGCCCAAGGAAGACATCTGGATTCCATATTCTGTCTCTCCTCAACAGTCTGGGCAGGTAAATTAACTGATTTATTAATTACACAGTGTAAGGATAACAACATCTCTGAAATAATTTAATTTCTCTCTCTTGTTGATGAGTCAATATCTTCATTCTGCATCTGCACATTCTGTGCAATTGGCTTCTCTAAATTTCTGACCTTGCCACTTGGGCACAAATCCTGCTACATAAAAGGGTATTTCTAGCATAAATATCTGATTTTCATGATTACCAGTTTGATACAAGCCAGGTTTTCCCTGGCTGATCACTTCAGCACAGCTCCTTAACACAGTATTTGGGATCCACCCACTCTGAAGTCAGTATGAATGTGAAAGGTTTCTTTAATTTTCTAAAAAAAATGGAATATGAATGCAAATGAAGCTAAGAAAGCAAAAAGGAGGGATTTTTTAAATTTGCTGGGCCTGGGGGGAGCAGAAGCATTTACACTATGCTAAACAGCATGAGGAACACTTTACAAAAGGAGGAAGTAAACCTGTTTTCTTAATGGTATTTTCCCCCTCCCAGGATGACCAGGCTGCATTAAATATAAGGTGCTGCCTTAACAAAGGCTACAGCAAATTAAGATGCTCCAAAGGGATGCTGCTTGCTATGCCTGCCAGAACCTGGACTTGCTATGTCAGAGCAATATCTGTCCCTGGAGAGGGTTGGAAATCTCTTCTCTTCAAGTCATTAACTGCCTTTCTCTCCAGTCTGGTCTGCCCAGGGATTTTCTAAGTTAAGACTGGACTTGTCTGATCCCAGAGAGAGATGCCTCATACCACGGGGGATGTGAAGGAGCTCCCATGAAGGGCCCAGGTACATGAACAGAGGGATGGGGGTGCCCATTCCCATGTGGAAGCAGGTCTGTGGCACAGCACCTTCAGCAGCATCCCTGGCCCCAGCTCTCCTGGCAGCACAGGCCCCTTCCCTTCTGCATGTCCCACGAAAGCAAAGTGATTCCTTGTGTTGAAGAGAATCTGGACACATTCTGAAAGGTGCTCAGCACCATGAAACTGCCCATCTTGGGAGCATGCAGGATCCTTGGCAGCTCAGAGGAAGACAACATTTATTTAAGGAGGTTTGCAGTGCACAGGGGAGTGACAAAGCAGATGAGACAGAGTTTGAAGTACTCGAATGCAACAACGACCTGCTTTGGATTTCTGGGCTTTTCTCTAATGAGATACTTTCACCTACATTAAAGATTTACCAAAAATACTGAGTACCTGTACATCTAACAAAGTCATGAACATGACAGATGCACAGAACTCTGAAAGAACACCCAAGCAGGCTGTGAACCCTTGGCACAGAGCATTTTAGAGATGGGAAGTAATTTGGTATTTTATTGGCAGACTTAAATTTTATCTGTTCCTGACTCATCAGAAGTGGGAAGCTTGTTAGCTCATTGCAATGAGGAGATCAATCCCATGAGGACTGGTCTCCAGGTGGTTAATTCTCTTATTTTGCAGCTGACAGCTATGTCAAAAATTTGGCCTTTCAGTGCACTATGAAAAAGGCTTTTAATTACTCAGGACCAGAGAAATCCTCAACTTAAAGTCACTGCTTGAAGAAAGAGGTAATAAGGAGGAGGGGCTGGAGGTTCTCATCCTCACATTATTTCCCTGGGAAGCACAGTGGATGTTCAGACTGGCAAGGCCAAGTTCCATTTTACCCACCACAGTGTGGGTCACACACAAGCATGAATTTGGGAATAACTCTACAGGAGGAGTGATGCCATCAGGGCTACACCACACCTGTGGTGAGAACAATAAAAACCATCAATGTGTATCACATTTCATCTCCCAGCTCTATTAGGTGATGGGAGATGCTGCTTATACAGGCTCAGGTTTGCTATATTAGAACATGCTGCAAAAGGCAACAAGACAGAGATCTCTGCTCCATCCCCAACCCCACAAGAGCAGTGGAATATCTCCTGATGGTCCATGAAGCAGAGAGTGGTGCCAGGAGGGTGTTTTGCACATTTCTGTACAGGACATTGCTGCCCTTTTGACCTGGAGTTCATCTCTTACCCTGCTTTGGAGGAGGGACAGGACTGTGTAAGCACCAGCAGCACCTGGTGGGCCATATCTGAGGAATGGCTGCATGGGTCAGACAGGGACACAACACCCAGCCTGCAGCATCACATCCCAACCATGCACTTCACTGCAACACCTGTTTGTAAGTCAGACAGAAGTGCATCTGACTCCCAATGGGCTGTGGCCTGTTTTAGTCTATCAAGCTAAACTGGAAAAAGTGTTCTTCCAGAGAAAGCATGTCCTACTCTGAAGCAGCCACAGCACTTTAAACCATAAAATATGAATTTTAAATCATAATAGATGAATTCTACGTTCTCAGGCAGGCAAGTCTTTACACATAGATCTACTTTCTATACAGATATACTTGGTTAGGTAAATACCTTCAAACCAAATCAAGAAAAAGGTTGTTTCAAACTGGGCCAAGATGCTGTGAAATCTGCACCTCCAGTTACAACTTTCATTAAAAAGTATCTTAATTGCTGCATTTACTACAGTTTTTCTTGCCTTGCCCCTAATGAAATGCTGATCTGCCTGCCCTGATACTCTGCACCAGGGATAATTAACACTGCTCTGCTAACTACGTGCTATAGGAAGGTCATTAGTATTCTCACTGCTTAAATAGCTCATTAGATTTATTCACAGGAAAGCTGGAGAAGGGAGAAAAGTGAAGGGTGCCAAGGTCCCACAGCCCAGCTGGCAGGAGGTGGTGTCCTTCCAGTAAAACTGAAAGAGCCCAGGAGGGCAGGAAAGATGGGAACAACCATCAGAGGAGTCCAGGGAATAGGTTTTAGCCCACCAAAAGGGGCTGGTGGAGGACAGCTCAGCCATCTCTGGCACTTCAGAACATCCTCCTCACAGGTTAATGTTGCCAGGTACAAGGAGGTTTTCATGCTCAGACCTCATGAACAGCTGCACAGAGAAGATGAGGGAGAGTTGAAGCAAACAGGAGAGCAGGCAGCAGCAGGGCAGTGAGGACAGGCTGTGCCCACAGCAGCACCTGCCCAGCACACACAGGGACAGCAGTGCCTGCAGCAGGTCCTGCTGATCACAGTCAGAGCTAGGCAAGGTGGAAGAGGAAAGTGCTCAGGTAGGAAGCAAATTACAAAGTTGGAGGAAGGAAAGAAAAAATCCCAAGCCACAGCCTTGAAATAAAAAACCTCCTTTTGCCTGTATTCAGATTTCCAGAAGCAGAACAGCAGTCAGGAAGTGGAGGGGGACACAACAAGAAGGGTGATGTAAACCCTGAGCAGGTAAAACAGGTTCATCCATGCCTGTGCACAGATGGACACAGGAGCATGGACTTACAGTTGTTTTATTTTAAAGGGCAACCAAGATCAAACCAGAATTAGTGATACAAAGAGCTGGAGTTGTGATGCAGCCTGAGAAGAGTTAACTATTTCACATGCTGCTGCCACTGCCCTCCCCTTGCTCTTCCAAGTCTGAAATGCTGTCTAGGGCAGCAGTTGAAGACCTTTATCTGATACTCAGCATTAATGGTGGGACTTGGGGCATTTCCCTTAACACTTCTGTGCTCCAGCAATCATATCTGCATAGTGGCAGTGGTCAAAGACAGAAAAGTACTAAACAAATTTGGGTGTAATGCCCTGAGCAGGTGAGCAACTGCCTCAAGAATAAAGTGTGGAGTGACACTGGAGTTGTTGAAAAGGAGTTATTTAAACTACAGGTTGGTTACCACAAAGATCCTGAAAAAAGTTACAGCTCTCTAGGAATAAAAGCTGTCTCATTACTGACATACTGCAGGAATGCCTATTCTTATTTGGAAATGAACAGGCAGTGCTGATCTACAGTAATTGATCTCAGAGCTTGCCACGTAGTAAAGCTTTATGCAAATTACAGCTGCCACCCTAAAGCTCTATTTGCATAACTCCTTTGCAAGTCTATCTTAAGCCTTTTTACCATAATAAAAGTTATCAATATTTAAAGAGACATGAAAAATACCCCCACATGTGTGCTCCCTGCCACTTAGCTTTTAAGCACTAATGTGTATTTGCTGCTTTGGGTGGTTTAAGGAGCTGCAGTGCAAGATTTGGAATGGGGTGAAGTTACAGAAAGTCTGAGTGTGACCTTGAGCTCTCAGGACACACCACAGAGCATGGCAGCAATTGCACACCTGGGGCTGTGGCTGATCAGCACCTTCTCTGCTCCACAGGGGGATTTTAAGATCAATACAACATTTATTGGTATCCAGCAGAGACAACTGCCTGCCACAGCTCGGTCCTACAAGGACAAGGGCTGCCAGTTCTTTATTAAGAGCACTGCTAGAGGGAATCTCACTATAAATTCACCAAAACCATGTAGGATTCCAGCCCTGTTTGATCAAAGCACTGATCATTTAGTGAGGGAACTGATCATTTAGTGAGGGAATTCTGTAAGCAGGTGGATCCCAGGTGAACCCAAGTGATCAGGAGGCTGAGTTTCACCCTTCTGAGCCTGCCTGTTACTGCAGCTCACAGAATCATTAAGGTTGGAAAAGACCTCTGAGATGATCAAGTCCAACCTGTCACTGCAGAGTGCCATGTCCAGTCATTCCCTGGACACCTCAGGGCCTTCTGCTGCTCTCCTTCAAAACCTACCCCCTGCTCTTGGTCTGCCTCGTGAAGGGTCTGGAGTCCAGCAGTGGGAGTTGATGCCCTCAGGGTGGGGATTCCCAGAAGAACTGTGGGAATCAGGTTTCCAGATTTCCCTTTAATCCAGCAGGAGTAGGTTGCTCAGCCCTCACAGATTGCCTTGAAAATCCTGGGCAGAATCTGAGCCCCTCCTGCAACCTGCCCAGGTGGGGTTTCAATGCTGCATCAAGGTCTCCATCCTGCACTGCAGCTGGACAGTTCCTGTGGTTTTTAGTACCCAGGTTCAGTGCTTGCCTTAGCTCTGATGCAGAAGTTGGCTGTCCTTTCACTTTAAATAGTATTTGTTTTCCTGGGTAATGTGGAGCTGTAGCTGACCTTTCAGTCCTGGCAGCAGAGGGAGGATGAATCAGCCCAGCCAGAGAAGAGGCTGCACAAAGGGATGCAGGCTCCTCCCATGGCATGAGTGCTTCACTCCTCCTCTTCTGCACAGAGCCTTGGACCTGCATCACCTCCTCCCAAATCACTACTGCACAACAATTACAGCATTAGAAAAGGATAATTCAAAATAATACTAGTATTTTCCCAGTCTAAAGAAAGCCTATTGCTTTGCAGCTATTAAATTGGGGCAATGCATATTTCAGCCAAGAATCTTTAAGTAACTCACAACTTGCTTGATCTCTGAATACCAGGAAGGAAAGGCACATTATTTCTACAACCAAAGACTTTTTATTTTTAATCTATGACATTGAAGAGCCCCAGGCAACTT
The DNA here is from genome assembly GCA_013396995.1 of Dicaeum eximium. Taxonomy (NCBI): domain Eukaryota; kingdom Metazoa; phylum Chordata; class Aves; order Passeriformes; family Dicaeidae; genus Dicaeum; species Dicaeum eximium. The sequence goes on along the minus strand of VWZP01007510.1, from coordinate 352,903 downwards.
TCAAGACTAATCACAATCACTCAGGGTCCTAGGTATTCCTCCTGGACATCCCTCTTAGGTAAGGAGAAGGATGAACATGCAGCAGAGTCACCTGAGGCAGCCTGGCCTGCCCCAGCCCTGCCCTCATCTCCAGCCCTGCCCTGCCTGGCTCCTCCTCTCCCACATTCCCCACATCACCTGCCCTGCATGAAGCAGCCTCTCCTGCAATTCCTTTGTTCTTGCCACCTTCAAATCACTTCTAAAATAAGATTGTTTCTCCCCAGGTACCCAGAAGATTGAAGTAAATTAAGAGTTAAGCTAAACTGCGCATTTTTATCCTCTTGAGAGATTTCTCATTTCTTTGGTCTTCTCAGTCTTATCTCTATCTGCCTTTTCCCATGTGCATCAGAGGGCTACAGAGCAGCCACAGCATTGCCACTCAAAAGTAAACATTTATGTATATTTAAACAGATATACTCACAAAATTAAATACATATAAATAAATATGTGTAGCTACACACACTGGTGTCTACAGGATGAATAAATGAGCAATGATGTTAGTAAAAAATAAAAAAGCCCCACAGCACCCAGCAGCTGTGTCTGAGCTGGAGCAGCACATCAAAGCCCTGTATCTCAGGTGACAGGAGCAGTGAAGATCCCATTACATCCCTGGGTAACAGCACTTTCAACACATCAGGAGCAGGATCACTTAGGGATTTCTGTGGAGCTACTATATTTTATAAATGATGATCTGTGGTCTCTGAAACTACATGCATCAAACTCTACTGAAGGAAAAAGACATTTCCTCAGTATATCCAGATTTCTTTTCCTCATTACGTTTCTCAGGCCTTTTATTTTCAGCTGTGAATGTTCTCTGACTGCCTGATTTTGGAGCTGGGTCTCTTGTTCTGTTCTGCAGTAGGATAATGGTGGCATAGGGGAGGTCCCCACTCAGACCAAGGCCAGCCACTGAAGCAGTCACAGAAAGGAGCCCAAAGTGAACACCCCAGGAAGGAATACTAATAAAAACCCCTGCTTGGGCACTGCCCAGCCTCCCCAGGGAATGGTCATGGCCCCAAGGCTGCCAGAGCTCCAGGAGCATTTGGACAATGTTCTCAGGCACAAGGTGGGACTGTTGGTGTGTCTGTGCAGGGACAGGAGTTGGACTGGATGATCCTTATCAGTCCCTTCCAACCCAGAATATTCTGTGGCTCTATGATTTGCTATCAAACAAACCAGGTACAGCTGTGCTGCCCATAAACAGGTATTTGGTTTCTGAGGTCAGTTAACAGCTAAACACACAACTTACTCTCTTCTAAACTAATTTCTGTCGGCCCTGTGTCCACACCACAGCAATAACACTCTCTCTTTTCAGAGTGTCTGTGAGCTTTATAAACACCTTAGGCTAAAAAGATGTGGAAGCTTATTTCCCACAGCCAAGTAGACCCCTGGGTTTGAAGCGCAGCTCACAACAACCCAACCAGGTAAAAAAAAGTGGCACTGCTCTGCAGCACTTCCCATTCTGCTGACAAACACAGGCCTTCCTTCCCAGCAGGATCTAACCTGGCATTTCAGAGGAGCAGTTTGGAAACAAGAGCAAGCCCTGCCAGGGCCTGCTGCGAGCACTTACAAATCCAATGAGATAAGGACTGCCAGCATCTCCCAGGAGGTGTGAAGTGAAACTCTGCAAGGCCACCGCGGTTGCACGGCGAGTTGGAATGACCACGTACTGCAAAGAAGGGGAAAGAAACAAAAATAGGTAAAGAAGCTGAAATAAGAACCTGCCCATCTGTCTTGTACTGCTCAGTTTATGCCTAGGCAGCACAAAACAAACCAGCCAGCCCAGACAGAGCCATGGCCAGTCCATGGCTGGCTCAGGGGGCTGGGAGCCTCAGATACCCTTCCTGCTCTGGAGTTTTCCTGTTGGCAGGTGCTGAGGGAAGGAAGCTCTGCCCGCTCTGCTCCACTCTCAGCACTGCTTGGACTATCAGCTTTGCCCACAAGACACTTAGCTGTTGCTCCTCAGACTGTATTTTGCTTTGCTGGTGGGGAGAATGAAATTTAAAGTTGCTCGACACCATCAGCCTTCCAATCAAGGGCTGTGCTGTAACCTGGGATATTTGGTTTATTCCATAACAAAAGTTATTTTGTTTCTTAAACCATCAGCAATCCACAGCAGTATGAAAGGTCATGGTCATGCATCCTCCCTTCCCACTCCATCTCTAGCCACTTTACATTTTTCTCAAAAATTTGTGATTCCATTTGTGAAAAGTGACAAAGCCACATTAGGAAAATTTTCCTAAGCCAAGATACTTTATTATCTTCTCCACTCCTCTAATAGGACATGACACCCTTAGCCAGGTCATGCAGAATCAGTCAGATTACACAGGAGCAGTGGAAAACACAAATTAGTTCCCCATGAAGGGACCAGAGCTCACAGATAACAGAGACCTAACCACAGAAAGGGATGAAAAATTAAAAAATAAAAAACCCAGCAACCCCCTGTCCTGTGGAATGACCTTAATTTTATAATACACTTTTTAGAGGCAGAAGAAAGTAATTGTCTCTTGCATAAATTGTTAAAGATGCTGGCTAAGGACATCTGCATCAAGTCCACATATCCCAATTTATGAATTGATCCTGTCTTGATTGAAAGGCTGGAAGTAATGAAGAATTCAATAGGTCTCCAAATCCAAGTGAGCATTGTTTCTGCCTGTAAGCACTGAACCTCACTGTGCCTTTTCCTGTGGCTCTGACAGGAATGACTCTTGCTCAGCTCTTTGGAGACCATGATCCCATTTATTTATCCACCTTCCCCCTGATGGGCTGCCTTCAGTCTTTCTTTAGAAGTCCTGCCTTGCCAGGATCCTTGCAGTCCTTTCCCAAAATAATTTATTAATTAAATGTGACATTTCAGGACTGGCCCATCCCCAGCCAGAGATACACAGAGATCCTTTACCTGAACTGACTGCAGGGAGGACCCACTCAGGGCACAGAACTAAAATACATTGCAGTGCTTGAAATATTCCTCACAGGGAAGGGGAGTTGCCCTGTCTGCAGTGGAAAGAATTACCATAAAAACCATAAACAAAAGAAAGAGCACTGAGGAAATCCACACTAAAAGAGAACTGATGCCTATTTAAAATTATCATCTCATTCCAAGCACAGGCAGTTCCAAATTATAAGTAAAATTAGATTAAATGCTTTTCCTTAGGGTTTACCATGTGTGTTCAGATGACCTGCCAGTTCTTTCACCCCTGCTTTGACAAAGCTGCAAATGCACACTGCTAATGCACTTTCATGCCATGTATTAAAGCAGGCACCCTGTTCAACTTCTTTTGTGCAGCAGAAGAGCAAGATATGTTCAGATCCAGAGCAGCTGCCTGGCTGGGGATGTCAGGCCCTGCCCTCCTTTTGCATCCAGGAACTCAGAACATGACTTGAAGAAAGAAATCCCAAGAGGAAAATTAGCTCTAAACTTCATTAGAGACACAGAAATGTGCTGAAGGTCAGGATGTGAACAGCAGGGGAACCCCACAATTCATTCCCACTCCCCAGAGAGGCAGATAATAGATGCAACCTGGATAGACCAGACAGAAGAAAAGAAAAATTAAGAGTGAGTTATTTTTGTTCTTCCTACCTGGCCCAGTTCACACAGGGGCAGAGGAGAAGCATTTTGCAAGAACTCTTTGGGAAAGGGCATCTGAGTACATAAAGGGAAATTCTACCTAATTCAAGAGTTGTGCATTAATGTGAAACACGAAATTTAAAACCTAAAATATTTTTTCTTTCTGTAAAGTTTGTGTTAACCAATCTGGAGAAAAAACCTGGTTCTGTATTCTATCCATTTTTGTAGCAAAAGGACAAAAGAAATGGCACATTTTTTAAAAATCTACCACTTTCACAGAGTGGCAGTGAATTGATGCTAATTAGAGGAAGAAATCTTAATGATACTTGTATCATATGTGTGCATGCATATATAAATATTTATACACATGAATACATACACATATATTAGATATAATTTTACATGTGTAGCTATATTATGCAAACATAGTTTTGCAAGTAGGAGTGCAGTTTCCAGCTTAACTGAAGAAATTATTGATGGTTGAAACACCATGAAGTGCTAAAACTTGGTATATTTGGTCTGGAATTCAAGAGACAAACACCCCCTCAAAGCAAAACCCAACATGTACCAAGCAAATGAACATGATCTCTTTGAAAAACATATTGGGAAAAAAAAAAAAAAGCTTAAAGCAGCACCTCCAAAAAAACAACAAAAAATACTCCACCCTATCCCTACTTAAAAAACATTTTGTTCCGATGGACAGGAAGCAGTTGGTAGCAAACATCTTACTGTTCTTGGAAGACAGAAGTAAATTACAACTCTAAATGGGCATTGCAGTACTAAAATAGACCTAAATTCAAACCATGCATGGCCTGGTTTGGACACCCCACAGAAACTGGAGGTGGCAGAGCCACAGCAGCCAGGGTGGAAGCCTGTGGGATTGTCCTGGCTCATCCTGAGCCCAGGTTCAGAGGAGGCAGCACAGGATGGGCAGGGTGGCTGACCAAGCAGCTCTGGAAACCTCTGCTCTTTAAATAGAGGTTCAGAAAGGCCAGGGATTACTGCTGACATCTCCTTCCTGTCATGAAACCAGCAGGAGGAGTTGGTCTGAAAAAAGTTAATGGGGAAAACCGAGGAGAGATCACCCTTCTCCCAGGAAAAGGCCACGTGCCAAAGAGCCAAGTTCTGATGTCTATGTCTAAGCTTTAGTAGAACTCTCTCCAGCACTCTGCTGCCCTTTCTGGGTCAGGACAATCCATACTGGCCTCTTTCAGCAGCAAAGACAAAGAAAACATGCACTAATGCTGTTCCAGCCACTGGCAGAACCTGGGAACAGCCCAGTTGTCCGTGCTGTTCAGAAAAGGGAAAGGATCCAGAGAGACCCTCCACAAAAGCCAGGCAGACACTCTCTAAAAAAAAATACTCCTAAATGAAGTGAAAGGCAGCTGCTGTGGTCTCCAGTTCCCAGCACAGAGCAGAACACCTGCACCTGCAGCCCTTGGACCAGCTGTCCTTGGATGGTTTGGAGTGGGCTGTGTTCCCTCATTCCCAGGCATTCCTCACCCTGCCTGCAAATCTAACCTGAGCACTTGGAGTATTGTGTGGAGGCACTCGGAGCAGCAACAACGAGAACCTCTGGAAATGCAATTTATCTCTGGCTATAAAAATAGGGCAGCATTTTTGTACTAAATAAATAACTGGGTTTTATTTTTAGGGAAGGTAATCAGAATAAAAGCAACATTCCTACATGCCTATGGCACAGCTGAGCACCAGCCTGTGCCTGTTTCAAGCCTAAAGGAAGACTCTGACTTTACAACAAAACATCAAAGCAGCTCCTCCATGGCAGGTCATGACCATTTAGAAAAAACTAATGTTTTAAAAGAAAACAAAAATACACAGAGCAATTTTTTGCACGAATGTCAGGAGTATGCATAAACTGGAAGATGGTTTTTCTCAGCAAAGACCTAAAAAGACTGTGATTGAAATAGAAGCACTTTAAATTGCTTCATGGCCCTTACACAAAAATTCCAAGCCCCTGTCCATCATCTCTGTTTTTGAGATGTGGTATGGAGGAAACCCCCACTATTAGCACCAGATTCCCACAAAGCCCCACACACTGCATCTCAGAGTGTTACACACTTGCCTGCTGCATTGAAGCTCATTCATTTTTGCTGTTACGAGGCAGTTTTAATGCTACTTTGGGGTTCTGGCAATTTTAAGGCCAATTTGCAAAGATGGCTGATGAAATCTGTTTCATAATTAGCAAGCTCCACACAAAACATCCCTCCTTCCCCCAAGCACCATCTGAGCATGTGCCTGGGAGGAGATATGGAGAGCTGTGCTCAGGAGAATAAGATCTGTTTTGTACAAATTTGCATTCAGAACAAATCTCAGCCCTTCAGAATCTCAGGCAGTGCAGAACTCTGCAGCACTGACAGTTTATCAGAGCCAGCTCTTGGCACCTTGGACTGCAGAACAGCCAGGAGCTGTGTCAGACCCTTCTGCAGGAGGAGCAGTGGATGCAATGCAACCACTCAGCTAGGGAGAGCCAACAATTAAATTGGAAGATAATAAACAAACATCCTTGTTTTGCCATGGAAATTAAACTTGCAAAACCTCTGGAGGTCCTCAACAACTTGCTCGATAGGATTCTTAAGCAGACATGGGATCTGTGAATCTTGGGAAAGCTGTGAGAAATCATCTGGCATGCAGTTTCCAAAAAGCCTCACTCCTGGCATAATGAAATCGGCAAGAACGGTGTTCAGCCAGGATTGAGAGCTTTTATCCATGAAAACAGGGTAACATTTATGTATATTTATGTATAGGATGAAACTGTTGTTAAGCTTATGCTAATAATGCTTTTAAACTCCTTCCCAGCCTCAGGCAAGAACAGACACACTTCTGATTACACCAAATAAATAGTCATCAGTAAAATTAATTTGCCAAACATATAAAGTGCATCTGCTAAAGCATTTCCACATCTTTCTCTGGCAAGGCCTTCCCACCAAGCTGTCTGTCAAACGTGGCTGTGGCCTTGGCTCTCACCTACTGACAGCCTAAGCCCCCTCTCATCCCCTGTGTGATCTGTCTGCACTTCAGCCTCTCTGCTTCCAGCCCTGTCCTCATCTAAGTGTTGTTTACATTTATTTCTTTAAAACTTTCACACATCCACTCATGCTCTTAACGCATCAAGCTGGGCATTATATAAAACACTTAGTTCATTTTCCTAAACAGACCAGAGAACAGTGAGCTGAAAAGTTGGCAGCAATTAGCAAAATCCATTTTTTAAAATGGCTTTAGTTTCTTTCCCATGTTTTGGAAAATTGAGCTATTATTTCCAATAATTTCCTACAGAACTCTTTTGCACTAAAGCAACATAAATAACTGCAAATGCATCCCTACAAAATACAACTGACTATAGGATGCTGGTAAGACAGATGGCAAATCCTATAAAAGCTGTTAAAAAGCTACAGGATATTGAAGTCACATTGAAATCAACACAAAAAACCTCTGTAATTAAATGGGACAATGATGGCAGCCCTAATACCCTTGATATAACAGAGCAGTTGGTTGAAAATATCTTTTGGGGTTACCTTGAGACAACACCTTGAGGTCAAATTTCAGGTCTGTCTCTGGCACAGATTTTCTGGAGGACCTTGAACATGTCTGACAGGATCCTCCCTCCTGGCAGCTGGGACCACCTCAGCTGAGCCCTTACCTGTGCCAGCCAACCTTGATAAGGGTATAAAATAGCTGCTATTTAAACTCTTTACTGATTCTGAGTGGAGAGAACTGGGATTGCTCCTGGGAACACCACAGCCAGAGGCAGGATGCAACAGGAAGCTCTGGCAGGAGGCAGGAATGAGCAGCTACACATATTGTACTGTAATTTCTTCCTCAGCACAGCTGTCTCCAGGCTGCACATCTGTGCAAGTGTTGAGATACCACATTATCAATGGCCACAGCAGCCTTTAACTCAGCACAAGCTGCAAAAGCCATGGAAGTCCCAGAGAAGCCCCACAGAGCTCTGTCCCACCACAGCTGACCTGGCAGGAGGAACTTTGGGAATTAAAAGCCATCCAATGCCACCAGAGCACACTGACAATCTTTGTTTCTCTGTGCTTTACCCACACCGAGAGGAGTGGATTTAACCACCCCACCCTACCTCTCAAAGCATTCCCTGCACAAATGAGTGAAAGATGGAAAGTTCATCAGGCAATGCAGTGATGGCAACTGCAGAGCTACTTTAAAATATAAACACAACCTTGAACTTCAGCATAAACAGAACTTAAGCAGAGGCTTGAAGCTCTTTGCTGAATCAATACATCAACATAATTATCTTTACATCTAAGAATACTGAGCCCGATTGTTTCCTCGCTGATGTTTGCATAACCAACAAATGCAAGTCAAGGGAGTTTTCTATTGATGCCAGACTGATTATATTTTTAGTTCTGTCAACAAGCTGACAAAAGACCTCAGGAAAGTCCTGTAATGGCTCTGTGCCTTAGTGCCTTTCTTTCCATACAATTAGCAACACCTCCTTCACAACAGGGTTCCAACATATATTATGTTTGATGGGCTCTGATGGAAACCTCTACAAAACAGAGCTCTTGAACAAATGTCCAGACTATTTCATGTGAAAATGGGGCTACTGAAGTCAACTTGCTGATTTGAAAGACTTAAAAAGCTCTGTGGTGGAGAAAGAATGGAAAATGAAGGACATGAGTTGCAAAGTCCCTGACAGTTTCCTCTTGGACAAGGTGAACACAGTCCAAAAATTCTTTCTACTTTCTTTTCCTCTCTGCTCTCCCAGAGGTGGGTTTCTATTGTGTGTGTGTTGAATGGTAGGTAGATGGGCTGCCTTTGTGGTCAGAGGAGAGAGGGAGGGAGGAAGGGAGGGAAGGATTTCCTACTGCAGAACAAAGCTGAGTTATTGATAACAAAGCCCACAAACGTGCTGACTGTAAGGAAATGCCGCCTGAATTCTGTGCATGTGGGGTTTTGCACAAACACTTAAAATTTTGGGAAATTATATTAATTCAGAAATGTTGTCCTTTCTGGATATCTCTCCCAGATGCTCAGAACAAAGGACAAAAAGGATCTTTTTTCTCTCTTTCTCCCTATGTCACTTTTCAGTAAGCAAAAATAATAATAATGAAAACCAGAATAGGCTAAAGTAGGGATTAGGATCTGGACAAAATTGTGAACTTCAGGTTGTTCTTGCAAGTTGACAAACTGCTCTGAACATGGAAAGATGCTGTTCCAAAGTGCACTCACCATTAGTATGTCTGCTGTGATAGCCCAGTTTGAAAACAGAAGAGTTTCTCCGATAAAAATGCAAATCTGTTGTAACAAAACACACAAAAAGGAGAAGATTTATTCAGTTGACATTCAGAGGAAAAATAACCTGTCACCAACTTTCTTTTGTTGCTTATTTTTCTCATACCTACACAGCACACTCCTTGTTGCTGTTGTGGTTTATCCTGAACATTAATAAACCATAGACTTGTATCAGAGCTCTAGAGGGCTGAAATCTTGTTATTGTAAACTAACTTTATGATCTACAGAGCAGCTAAATTAAAGGCTGACGCATTTGATTTTAGAAGAACATGAAAAACCAACATGAAGAGACAGCCCCAGGCTTGCATACTTAGAATCATAGAATTGTTGAGGTTGGAAAAGCCCTTTAAGGATCATCAAGTCCAACTTGCACTATTCTGTTCCAAAAAGCCAGGTAGAAAAGGCAAGAAAGCCACAAGTCCCCAAAGCACAGCCATTTCCATTCCTGGGAACCAAGCTGTGTATTCAGCTCTGTAGCAAACCAGCTGAGGCTCTCTGTAGAGAACAGAGGATCCCTTCCCTCCCTGACAGCATTACATGGGTAATATCTGTCCAGTTGAGACTGGAATTAACTGTGGCCTTTGCAACACCAGTGTCTTGTGGTGAAATACAATCCTTGGCTCTGTGGAGATGGTCAGCAAGAGACATTAAAAGCCACAGAACTGCAAGAGTGGCAGCTGTGACATAATGTGACCACTCCCACTGTCTTTCCCACACATCAGTTGAGGTTGCCTAAACCCCTCAGACCACCCTGTTACTGCCAGGAATAATTTGCTTTATTTAGCAAATCTTATCCATTGACCTACAGAAGCTTCCTCTATTTGCTTCTAAAATTGTCTTTGTTTCCCAAATATTTTCCCTCCCTATCCCCTTTTTCTGTGACTGGATCTGCTTCCTCTGTGATGGTGTCCAAGCCAGTCCTTACAGCCCAGCTGGTCAGTTGGGAAATCTCTATTTCCAATTTCCCATTGCCCACTGGTCTGCCTTGAGACTGGCTCTCCCTGGAAATGACAACTGCCAAGGTAAGAACACATCCAATAAGCCAAGGTGCTGTCAGGAGTTGAAGCCAGGTGTCCCATGGGTACCAGACACGTACTCAGACCTGCTCTGAAATCTGTCCTGCTCCAGCTTTGCAGCTGCTCTTGCTGGGGTTCTGTGGCTGGAGAGACTAAACTGAGCTTGGGAACAATGGAACCACACTTCTCAATGCAGCATCAACGTGCCCTGCCTGCTCCCAGCACTGCAAACAGGCAACTGCTTGCCTTGAGCTGATATGAACTGCACACATTTGAATTGCTACAGGCAGCAAGAACTTGTCCCTTGTGCAGGAATTTAGCACTAGTCCTTTAAATAAATCACTGAAATGCTACAATCTTCAGAGCACACCAGTTCTGAGCTGATAAATGTGTATTTCAACCAATGAAACATGAGATTAATAGGTGGGTACTGGTAAAAGGAAAAGAGGAACTAGGGGAAGATCAAAAAGTAGGATAGAAGATACTGACATTAAAAAAAATGTCTGTCCTTCAGCTGCTGATGGGGGCTTATAAAAATGAGTTGACCCACTGCAAAGGGGTTTTGAGGATATGTGGCATTTCTGCAGAAGGGAGGCTCTAGGGAAGCTTACAGCAAATAGGGCAGCCCCAGAGCAGATAATAGCTCCTGAAATGCTCAGGGTTTTGACTCCTCAGACACTTTTTGAAGCCTCATTTTACACTGAGACTTCACCTCTACATACACATCTGTCTCTGACTCCAGCTGTGCTGTGTAACATCTCACCATGTCCATCTGGTGTCTGCTCATCTCTGCTTTTCTGTTTCAGTTAGCCAGTTCTGGCTCCCAAAATTGATAAATAAAGTAGGTTTCAGAGTGGACACAGCAGCAGCTCCCACAGCAAGTTCTAAGCAGGTTACAAATGCCTTCCATGACTGTTTGCAAAGGGTGTATCTGTTGATACCTTCATTATTTGTATTTCTCTCTGCAATGGTGGGTAGGACACCCTCATGTATCCCTGAATTTGGAGCAGTTTTAACTCCAGCTCAGTTCTGGGCAATATTGATGCCTCAGAAGTAGGCAGGTCACCAATGACATGACAACAGAAAGTCCCTGGGGTTGAGACTAAGAGGCTGTAAAAGCTCTCTGGCAAGGTTTTACCCTGGGATTTGCTGTTTCTGCAAGATCATAAAATGCCTTTGAGGAATTGAAATAGATGTTGAAATTGAGGAATCTGGAACAGTGTCAAAGTAAGGCAAAGCAGAACATCTCTCTCCAGTCACTTGGAGATTTAAACAAGTGTAAAATCTGCAGTTGAAATGTCTGAGCAGTGTGAGATGATGATGCCACACAAATAATGGGTTTCCAGAGACAGGTTTGAAAACCAAATTTCAAAGAGATTGTATTTCAGAGGAAGATTCAAAGATTGTATTTCAGAGGAAGTGGGACTTGCAGATATGCAAATTGGTGCTTTAAGGAGCTGGATTACAACACACAAATCCACACATTGCAAGGAAAACTGAGAAAGAAGTGATTGGACTATACAGCCAAGCAAGATAGTAAAAGACAGAAATACAGGTGTCTAGGCAGCTAAATTATACAGAATTGTTGTTTTAGTCCACCTTGCCAGCCACTTTACCACTGCCAGTAATTTACTGGATCAGTATGAAAAGATTGGCTGGAAAAAAGTCATCTGTCTACCTGCCCCAGATGGGAGTGGCTGCCACAGAATGGGAGCAGCAACTGCCCCCAGGGACCAAAATCACTTACAAGAAAGGACTGAGCAGGAGAGAAATAATACATGTGTCCAGGGGAGGAAGAGAGCAGACAGTACACACCATGTAAGAGACAGGGTGATTGTGTTAATGGAAATGCAGGTCTTTTCCAAAAATATAAAACCTATAAACCCAAGAAATTAAAAAGCAAGGGCTCTGCAGGTTCTTGCTGGAGTGCTGAACATTTCATTTAAGCTGATGCCTGTGTCAGTCAGCATTAAAGCTCTCGACTGTTAACTAAAGCAGGGAGGGAGATGGTGATCTGGTGGCCACAACAGCTCTCTCTCAGTGAGGGAGAACATCATCTCATGGGGACCCACCTAATTGCTTGGAAGTGAGAATTGTAAGGCACTGAGCCAGTGAGGGTTCCAAAAACATTCACTGTCAATTTTTGCATGGTGTGATCCATGACAGTCCCAGTACAGAAGGCTGGCAAATACCACCATGCTGGGGGGCAGACATTGCCTTGCCTTCCACAGACACACAACTCAAGGCTGTGAGCCAGCACAAGCTGTCAAGGAAGATATCAGAGACAAGAAAACCAACCCATAAATTTTACTGTATTGTTTCCAGGAGGAGATTTTATCATGGATTTTGAGATAAGGAAGACAACATAGCCCATTATTTTGTCCACAGCCACAGAACACTCCCCCCTTCATTATGGACCAGTGAGACTTAAAGTGCAAGGAGAAACTGCTACACCATGCAACCTGGCAATGCAGGTCTCCTACTCCTATTCTCCTTGAAATACAAGGGAATTAAACTCTCTGGAAGTCTGCAAGATTGAAACAGCTCTTTGAATGGCATGGAAAAACATGAGTTTGTGTTAGAAACTTGCCTTGGGAAGTCAATTCAGTGTGGCACTGCCACAATAACACCTTTTGTTGTGAGACACTGGTAGCTCCAACCCAGACCTGTCCTCTCTTTCTGGTATCAGATTTCCAGCAGCAGAGTATTCAGGGCTATGGAGAGGCAGTGCTCCTTCCTTCAGCCTAACAGCATCACAAACAGGCTCATATTCCCTATACCCCCTCCATATGCAGCTCTAACTTCCTTTGCAAATCACTGACTCCTTATTAGATTTACTGCTCATCCATAATAAAATAAATTGTTTCTAGGATTGTTTAAATGATACCATCTATATTTATATACTTAAACAATGCAGAATAGTCACGTGGCTACTTAAAAAAAATAGAAAAAAAGATAAAAAATAGATTAATAGCCACCTCCTGCTGCACAATTTCTGAGAACAGTATTTCCAGCCTAGAAAGGGAGAAGTTTCTGTATAAAGAGACTGAACACCACAAATGAGCATGTCTGTCACTAGGTCTGGAAAGGAGAAAATCACAGCTCTGTCTGCACAAAGAGGTGGAGGGAGCAGGTGGGGGGGTGTGATAGATCAATGAAAGGAGGGTTAGTGATTCACCAAGCAATGACAACCTCTCACAGATTGTCTGAGATGATCATTCTTCTGCCTGTTCAAATGTTAATTCATGGCCACAAACCAGAGACCTGAATCTTAAATAGCCAGAGGAGCTATTCTTGGCTTTGTCTTAATGATTTTGAACTTCCACTCTTTCTGGTTGTGCCTCCCCATAACTGTGGCAGCTGCTGAAACACTCAGTAGATACTCATGGCCAGGCCAGTGCTCGAAATACAGAGAGATGAGGAACAGCAGTTGGTTACTTGTAAAGGAATTCTCCTTGCTGGAATGACCTGTGCTGCTGTGTGGAAGTGAAAGGTAGGTTTTCAGAAGGGATCCCACTTCTACAAACATCTCATGTTTTCCCTTCATAAACTTCTCCCAGGTCCCAGGCTTCTCTCATACTGACATTAAAAGGGAACCAGAGACTTGTTCAGTGACTGGATTTTTACTCCCTACTGAAAGCAGGATTCTAGCCTGAGGCTGCATTATTATAGTTGAGCTTTTCTTTTTCCCTTCAGTCCAACTAAAGGAGGGCTGGTTTAGATGAGATGTAGGGAAGGAGTTTTTTACAAAGGTGGTAAAGCATTGGCACAGGGTGGCCAGGAGGTGGTGGATGCCTCATTCCTGGAAATATTCAAGGCCAGATTGGAGGGGGCTCTCAGCAGCAAGGTCTAGTGGAAGGTGTTCCTGCACAGTGCAGGGGGGTTGGATTACATGACCTTCAAAAGTCCCTTCCAACCCAAACCATTCTATTTATCTGGATTTATTTGTTATCTTTTTATATAATTCAATTATAAACACTCAGGGAGGGGCCACATTTTAATCTGCATTTGTGCAGCATCAAGTAGGTTCCTGGGCTATGGTAATACAGATAACAATTTGAAATTACTGGGTTATTAATACTGGCCTGGTGCAATCCACCTAGTTAAGGAAATGAATGGTACTGAAAGGGAGCCAAAAGCTTGCCCACAGACAAATTACACTGTAATTGTCATCTGGTACCACTGCAGCTACATTACCCTCACTGCAAGGGAAGTGCTCAATTTTCCTGTACCAAAACATTAGGCAAGAGCAATACAGGTGTGGATTGAGGTGCAGATAGAGCAGCCCAAAGGCTGTGGGTTTCCATGGAGCTCTGAATTCTGATGGCAGCAGGGATAAGCAGTTGAGATTTCAGGCACACTTAGTGCTAGAATGCCAAGAGGCAACAAGAAGGACATTCAGAAGGGCAAAGGCAAGAAAACATCCCAGGCTTTCTGCAGGGGACAATGCACAGAATCTTGTAAGGAGTTTGGTAGGGCTGGCATATGGGAAGGATTACACTTACATAGGCTCCCACAATGCTGCTCTTGGCTGCCACGAAGATCAGACAGATGAAGATGGCTGATCCCAGCATTCCAACAGCACAGACGAGAGGATCAGCTCGCTGCGTCTTGGACCGGCACCACTTGGTGGCTCCTGCCCCTGTGATCACACCCAGGAAGCCAGTGAAGCAAGTGATTGCTCCGAAGATCAAACTATTAAAAAAAAAAAAAAAAAGGGAAGAAAGAAAGAAAATAAGAGAAAGCATGATGGGTTTTGGTTTGTGTTGTTTTTTGGGTTTTTTTTTGTTGGTTGTTTGTGGTTTTGTTTGTTTGTTTGTTTGTTTGTTTTTGTGGGTTTGTTTTTTTGTTTGTTTGTTTTTTGAGTTTTCCCCAAAATGGGCATAGTCTTTAGACCAATTGTTAGGGTAAACTGACTAATGGAAATTTGCGCAATTTGCACAATGGCTTTGCAAATTTTACATAAAACAAATGCTTATGATTTTAGCCCTCTTCCCCTGCAGTTAAGAGAAACACAGCATATGAAATTTATCATGGCCAAAGGGGTGCAAATGGCTCATACTGTTTCCTTGGGTGGAACTGGGATTCTTATGAAGTATCCTGAACAGCTAATTATGTATACACAAAACTAATTAATAACCTGTACATTGATCATGTAAGGAGAAAACATGGACAGGCACCAGGAAGCTTCAGGGCAAGGACACCTAACAAGACTCTTAAACACCAATGATTCCCAACATATTTTGACTTTATAACTCCATTCAGGCCACTTCAAAGAAGCTTTTTGCTGTAAGGTTACACATTTGAAATGTGTTCATTTCAGTTTAAAGAGCCAGGAGGACTCTCCACATGATATGTGCAGGACTTGGAATACAGGCTCTTGGGCAACCACATTAAAGTAGCTTGAGGACAGCTCAAAACTGAGGTGTCATCAAGGAGGGGGAACTTCTCTTTGTAAACAGCAGACAGGCAGTCAGGCTGGAGCTGTGTGTTTTGCTCACAGCATTTTTTTGAACAGTCTGAGCTTGCCTGCTGGACACTCTGGTTGATGGCACTCCACACCACTAACTACTTTAATTGAGATGGGATTATGTCTGCTATGGCAAGAAGGTTTTCCTAATATTATTTTCCCTCACGAGCTAAAAAGCAAAAGATCTGACAAAAGGCTTTTTCAATATTTTTTATTTACCTGCAGGAATGCTTTTATAGCATTTTCTGGTTAGTGCCACCATTGTAAATCACAAAGTGAAGAATTACTTTTCATAGCTTATGCGTTGCTATTTCTTAACCAGGACTGACAACCCAAACCACTGTATAACATCAAACACTCCAGCCCAAAGTGTCCCAGATCTCTGAGACATTCTTCAGCAAAACTCAGCACACACAGCAGTTTACAGAGCAATAAAACAGGGAAGTCCTGCCTCACACAGAAACAAAAGCCTTCAGGATTAGTCGCTGCAGCTTTAGGGAAACCATTCCAACCTCTGAATTACAGGCACCCCTGGGGCTTCCTAACCTGCCAGCTTGTTCTGCTGCTATCACAGATGGGTCTTAAGAAACCAAATTCTCAGCTCTCCAAACATCCTCCTTAGGGGATTTCTCTTTTCTCTCTTCTACTCTGCACCACAGCCTGGGAACTAAGACAGAGCTGAGGTCATTGCTTCTCCCTTGGTTTGACTTCATGCAATGAAGAAGAGAAATAAAGCCTAGTTTACAATCCCAGCATTTCCTATCATTGTTGCAAGGACCTAGAGGAAATTACAGACATTCTAGTACCTTGTCTCTGTGGGACTTGCCTGTTTCCTCTGGTAAATAAGCCCCCACTCCCTCTCCCCCTCTGTGAAGCAGCAGACTCTGACTCTCACCTATCTTTGGTGCCACAGGGCTGGGAGCTGCAGGTCTCTGCTGTCTTCTGCACGACCTGTGCTCTGTGAAGATACAGAGGGATCCACATTCCAAGTGCCCCTGTGGCAAAGGAGACAGCTGAGGTGGCCAAGGATGAGAAGACGTAGCTGCGGCTGTGGAGACAAAACCAAGAGAAGGTTTAGTGGGGGAAGTGAAAAAGCAGAGCCCCCACACAGGGCCAGTGCTTCAGTGACAAAGCCCAGTGTTCCCCCACACCTGCCACCTCCCTTTGCCAAGGGGCAGAGGTAACACAAGCTACAAAGGAATGGAGAATAAGAAGGATGGAATATTCCCATGTGATGCTCCACTGATAATAATGTACTGAACTCATCAGAGGTGCTTCACAGGACTGTTTCAAGGGACTCCTTGAGAAGACAACCAGTACTTGGGCACTAAGACAGGATATGTGAATTACAGGGCTTTCACCCTAATGTCACCTGTTTCCTTGGAGGAGCAGTTTCACTTCTCTCTCCCCATCCATGCCACCATATGGTTACTACTTACATAAACCACCAAAAGCAGTAACACAGAAATAATGATAAATTATCTGACATCGCTTTTCATAGTCCTTTGGCACTGGATGACAATACCAGGGAGGTATTCTAGCCAGTAGTTCTAAAAATGAAGGACATCACAAGTTTCCCATCAGAATTACAAGGTAACCCTGAAATCACAAGTGAAAGTATTTGCACATTCACAGGCCAGCCTTCTGGAAGGAAGTGCAGCTGCTAAAACACTCGTGAGCCTGTGAACCTTTGTGCACACATACAATGCCCAAGCACATTCAGTTCTCATGGATTCAGTCACAGGTGATTGTTCACATATATTTAAACTTGCCATAGTGCAAGCTTCTGTGTGTTTTTTTAATCTTAAATTGCTATAACTCTCTTTTCCCCCTCAGCAGAATAGCTCTTTTAAAGAAGAAGAAGAAGGATCTAAGTGTCTGAACAACAGTGGCACAACAATTAATACAGGAACACCGTAGTTTCTACACTTCAAAAGCCCTGATTTGTGTGAAGTATGAGCCAAACACAGCAGACTTTTTCTTAGATGTCAATCTTGGAAAGGCTAGAGCAAAACTTGGAATTCATCACTGTCACAGCAGTTGATATCTCATGTAACTGTGATTTTCTTTCCTAGGTCCAGAGACTAAACTTCCTGCAACTCCCTGCAAGTCATCACTTTCCAGTCTCACCGTGCTAAATTCAGACCATTGGATGATCCAATTAAGCATTAGAAGCAAACCATGGTTTTTACTTGTGCTCTTACTTTCTAATCAATGCTTTCATGTCTCTCAGCCATGAAGTCCGAGCCTTCAGCTGCCCCCCAAGTTGTTCAGCATTTCCTCTTTTAGCAGCAGGCACAAATATCAAGATGAGTGTCCCTGTTATCATTCCTAGGAGTGGAGATACCTGCAAGAAAGGACCAGGGAATTAGCTCAGGAGTCAGGAGGGTTTGCTTTGACTGGTCAGGAAGAGGCAGAACACATCCTTTTGGTTTCAGTGACTGTTCCTCACAGCCAGTCAGAACCTGTGAGCATCGAGGCCTCTGCTCCTTTCCTTCCTCCATGTCATTCCCTGGACTCTCTTATCTCACTCTGGAAACATGCAGCCTTGAAAATACCCTGAGTGAGGCAGTCCATTGTGTTAAAAAGTACCAAGATTCATTTAAACACGACTCTTGAGTGATGTTTAACCCTTTGGAAACCTACTCCCAGCTGGGCTGAGAGACCAGCTGGTTTCTGGGTGACTGCAGAAGCCTTTTAAAGTCAATTAAACCAGCTGAAATGGATGTAGGGAACATGCTGGCTTTGAAAACCCTTGTTTGAGATACATCCCTCTTCCAGCTAACTCACAATGGTTTCCAGTTTTCAGGTATCTTCCTCAGGTTACTTCATTACAACAGACCAAGAAACATTCAAAATTCAGGATGGAAGACAGGAAAACAACACATTCAAGGGCTTGGTTTCCCAGTATCCAATCCTTTCTCCCAAGCACTAGGCAAAAATACAAAAATCCCACAGCGTTTTGCAAGCTGTAAAAACTATTCTTGTTTTGACACTGAAATTCCATTATTATCAGAATGGAAAATAGCTCCATCAGAATAATATGAACACAGATTTCACTGAAGTATCATCTCATCAGACATGCTATTAAAAAAATAAAATCCTGTTAAAAAAGAAAAAAAGCTTCCATTATTAACCTGAGAAAAGCCTTTACACATGGAGCAGTGTTTCATGTCCAAAGATGACAAACTCACAATCCCTCTAGGGAAGGAAAGACAAAAAATATTTCAGAACTTAAAAGTCAGGAAAATTGCTCATTGAGGAATATATTGAAGCCTGATACAGTATCCTTATGACAGCTGAACAGAAGACACAGCACTGGTAAAAATATTGGAAATGCTGTTTTTTCTACAGCCAGATGATTGCAAGTGTCTTTGATTCTTTATCTAAAAGCTTAAGTACCCACCAGGACAATACCCATGGACACTCAGAAATGCTGCAGTGAAACATTTGCTTTATTGCTAGATGCAGAGACAAAGCTGCCACTTGTCCACATGCCCTTCTGTCTTTTTCAGCCCACTGAAATACGGATTATTCCTGACCTCTTCTGTATTTGGAGCCCAGCAGATCAGAGGGAAGCATCATCTTGGGGAGTCATTCCCATCTTGCATGAGCACAATAATTGCCACAGGGATGGGAGCTGCTTTCCACTGATGTCTGGATGCTTTCTATAAGTGCTGTGTGACTACAAAGACTGAGCAATGGTGTCCAAAGCAACCACCTCAGATGTGTGCAGCTCATCAGATTCCCCAAATTTTGTACAGCCAGGGCATCCTGCACCAATGTGTCATTTAGAGTGGAAATCATGACCTGTAAGGGGCACAGTCTTGCAGATAGCCTGGATTTCTCAGGATAACTGTGAAGATGCCACCTGAAAAGTCACAGCAATGATCTCTTTTCACAGATGAACCATTTGGGTTTTACAGACAGATTTGGGTTTTCCAAGAGTGCTCCAGTTAAAGCCCACTGACCAGAGGACAGGCTTTGGGGTTTTCACTCCTTGTGTTGGTCTCTGCTCAAAAGTTCATGTTACTCTTAAATATTTCTGCTAATGAGGCAGCATCCTCCTGGTGGGAAGCTTTAGGCTACTTCACTTTCCACTCCAGGTGCAGAGCTGGGAACTGCCCCTCACTTTTCCAGAGGAACTGTTCATGGTGATGTTCCTGGCTTTGCTGACCCTGGGCATGGCCTGTGTCACAGAGGGCATATTTGCTTCAGATGGGAGCCCCTGTATTCCATCACCAACTGTTACAAACAGTGTTGGCCTGAGCTTCATGAGATTCATGGTCTCCATGAAGTGCCAGAGCCAGAGAATGCACCTCACGTGCCACCCACAGCACCAAAGGTCAGGAACCAGTTCTGCTGGGCCACTTCCTCTCAGCTCTTTCAAGACATCTTTGTGTGCAGAAGCTGTTTGTGAGTATGTGATTGGAGTGGATTATCTTTTCAGCCCATTTATCAGGGTCCCAAGAGGTTAAAATAGAAGGAAACCGACTGTCTCAGGGCAGAAAAACAAGCGGAAACTGGAACAAAGTGTTTTTTCCTCAAAGCCGGAAGCCATTCTCAGAGTTTCTTGACAGCAGGAGACTGAAAGAATGTGGAGTTGATTTAAGGCCAATGCCTCCTCTTCCTGTCCCCATCAAGAAGTCATGACTGATTGATTGATAACAAAGTGATTGGAAAATTCTTGCTCCCAAGCAGGGAAAATACCAAGTCCCACAAGCCAAGCCCACATATCTTTGCTGAGAGAGTGAATCTGCCATGCACTTAACATCCTCAGATGTCATTTCCAATCCTTCACCTTTCAGATATAACAACAGGTTGAGCTACTGTGTGATGGAACTCTTGCTCACACTAATCAACCAACCACCCCTCATTAAGAGGTGTCATTAAGAGGAACTTACCCGCAGTGCCCAGTGCCAGTCTCCAGCCACCTGCTTCACACTGGACCCAGTGATGTATCCCAAGCCACTGCAAGAAAGGCCAAGATGAGAGTTGGTCAGAACTTTAAGTGTGCCACAGTCACAGCTGTTCTAAGACAAAGGCAAAGAGAGGCACAACTGTGTGTCCTCAGCTCTCTTGTCCTACAGGAAGAAAGACAGGGATTGAAGCAGATGGTGGCTGGTATGTGACTCTACCCAGCAGTGCTGATCTAAAAATGTCCAAATCTGATGGAAATTTGGAAGTTTATAGCTGACCTTTCAATCTACAGTGGATGAAAACAAAGACTTAAAAATAATTTATTTCCCAAATTCATTTCTTCATCAGGCCTTTCTCTGTGCTAATATGAATATTAAATGATTTTATATTCAAGCTTTTAGTTTAAAAGTGCCATTCAAGGACAGCCCATATTCCACCATTAGACTTTTCTTCTTGCCACTAAATAGGACTTGGTTCTAATTAATCAGGAAGAGACTATTTTCTATTAGCTTGGAAGAAAAACCAAGAAGAACATGCAAGAAGCTTGATGGGAGACCTTCAGCCACATGTAAGACAAAAGGTGTGTCACAAGAGACTAAAATGAACATAGCCATGTTTCTCTCAACATGAACCCTTTTTCAAAACTGCTGCATTTGTTGCTGAGATTGGCTAAAAGTTGCCAGGACTGCAATGAGGCAACTGTGAGCCCCCCTCCCTAGACCTCCCCTTCCTTTCTTAAAGAGTCTGCTAAGCTTTGGACTTTGTCAGCCATAACCTCCCTAAAAATGGACATTTTACCCAGACAGGCCCAGGAATCAAACCATGAATCATCACAGACTGGTTTGGGTTGTAAGAGACCTTAAAATCCATCCAGTTCTACCCCTTGCCAAGGGCAGGGACACCTTCCACTCTCCCAGGCTGCTCCAAGCCCTGTCCAACCTGGCCTTGGGCACTTCCAGGGATGGGGCAGCCACAGCTGCCCTGGGAATCTTTGCCAGGGCATCACCTTCACAGGGAAGAATTTCTTCCTAATATCCAACCAAAACCTCTTTCAGTTTACAGCCTTTGTCCCATCCTCCAGGGCTTTGTAATCCACGCTGCTGCTGGATATTGAGATAATGAAGTCCCAGAATCAGTCTCAACAGGATGAATATTTGTAATTTCTTTTTAGTTCATTGAATTTTCTCTGTGAATACTTGGAATCCTTGGTCCTCTTGGCAAAATATTCTTTTCACCAGTTAAGGATCTGTTTCTCTCTTTTTCCTCAAGAGCAAAAGGATGTTTGTGAGTTTTATCTCACAGGTAAGTGTTCCAGCTTGTAAAATGCACCGCTAGAAGTTTTTCTCTGAGTTTGGAACATGTTGCCCATGTATTCCCTGCTGGAAATGAACCCATATTGCCTTTTTTCTCAGGATGTTGTCCAGCTCTGGGAATTGGTATGCAAACTATGCAAAGCCACCTTGCTGACAATCTCACAATAAAGGGCCAGCCATTATTTTAAAAAAATAAAAATAATGACAGATTCCCTCCTGTCCCAACAATCAGACACTGTGTTGGGCTGATAAAGAAACTCCACTGAAAGAAAAAGTCAGCTAAAATATTTTTTTTCCATTTCCACCCCACTGCTGTAAAAAAAGTAGGAAAAAAACTAAATAAACCAACAACAAACTTCCCATTAGTTCCCAAAAGTCACACATTAATCAGTAATGGGGCCAAAAAAGAATCTAATTCCTGCAACTAATTAGTCACTGCTCACAGTATTTTCCTGTCTAAACCATTCCAGCCAAAGTCAAGAACTATCATTTTTAGCAATTTCAGATCTGTGTGAGTTTATTAAAGGGAAAAAAGCAATAACCAGACTGAAGAACCTTTGTGTCACTTACCTGCCCAGAGGAATTGCAAAGTAGAAAACAGAGAGCATGAGGGTCCTGGTGTTTTTGGTGAACAGGTCTCCGATGATGGTTGGTGCAATGGTGGAATAACTCGCTTCACCGATGCCAACCAAACCCCGCGAGAGCACGAGGAGCCAGAAATACTGAGAAAAGAAATAGAAACATTAACAGCCCCCCCTTGGCTTTTTAAATTCAGGATGGACAACAGTCAGGGAAATACAAATTCATGTGACTGGAAAATGATCCTCCTGTATGTATTTATTTTTAGAACTTCGGAGTTGTTTCATTTGTCTTTTGCCCAGAAGAAAGGGACTGTATTTTTTGTGAAGATTTATAGGCATGAAAGAAAAGTCATAATAAAACATTTACTCAGTGACATTCAAGAATATATTCTAAAAGAGGCAAAAGACTCCCAGTTTATTCCCAGATCCCAGCTCACTCTTGCTCAGTTGGGAAGGCCTGGGGAGGTGAGTGAGTGGAACAAACCCTGCTCTGGGATCCAGAAACAGCAACTCCTGCCAAGCACAACCCATCCTCCCCAGCGTGCCAAGGACAGGTTCTGACTGAAATCCTAAAGGCTCTTCAAAGCTGGGAAAGAGGGGAACCTGCAATCCCCCAAACGAAATGTCTTCCTTGGTTAAAGGCTGTGGAATAATGGAATCTTTCAAAGATGCTAAGGACCCATCTCACTCCACTTGCCTTGAGCAGCAGCAGACACCTCCCCAAAAGAGGGGGGAGGAGGAGGAGACCCGAGGAGACTCGAGGAGACCCGAGCTTTATTGGGAAGCCCAGGAACACCTCAGTACTCTCTAAGCAGGGAATGGCTGGGAGCCACACAGGGCAGGGGCACAGAGGAGGCTCTCAGCTGCCCAGGGAATTTCCTTTCCTGCCTTTCTGGGTAAGGGCCAGTCCCACAGAGTGAGGGTGTACTTCACATTCAGCACAACACCAATTAAAATGGTCAAAAAATTGCTTATCTAATGGAATTTTCTTAATGGCCCATTTCAAGGAATGCTTTTGTGAACAGTGAGGACCTGATTTTCAACCTGAGCTCTTTCACTGCCCCTGCAGTTTTCTGGTGCTGCTCAGGGCAGGCTAAGACACAATGCTTTGATGCCTGAATACCAGATACATGAGAACAAACTCTCAGCCATCTAAGCAGCTTGAGCTACACCCAGAAATAATTGCAGGGACAGAAATGAAGCAATCAATGCAGAAAGTTGTAAGCACAGGGAAATCTATTTCTACAAATGTAACCTATACAAACCCTCAATTTATTGTCATTATTCTGTAGATCATTTGTGAGAAGAACAGCAGGGATTTAAACTGAAGGAAAATAAATTAAATTAGATAAATTTAATTAAATTAGATATTAGGAAGAAATTCTCCCCTGTGAGGGAGGTGAGGCCCTGGCACAGGTTGCCCAGAGCAGCTGTGGCTGCCCCATCCCTGGCAGTGTCCAAGGCCTGGTTGGATGTGGCTTGGAGCAGCCTGGGAGAGTGGAAGGTGTCCCTGCCCATGGCAGGGGGTGGGATGGGATGGGCTTTAAGTTCCTTCCCAACCCAAACAACTCTGTGATTCTGTGCTTATGATATGTCCTTAACCATGAAAGTGCTTTGGGAAAAATGAGCAATTACCAATTCTCCTTTTTCAGATAGGAAAAAGTGAAGGGAAATTACTGACTTTGTGCCCTACAGCAAAGCCAAGCTAGAATACAAGTCTCATTCACAAACATGGAAAATGCCATGCAGACTGTAAGTCACGTGTCTCAGTCACAAATATATCCATCAGCAGACAAAAATCTACCACTGACACGTTTGCATTGTTTTCCTCACTGTAATCCCTGGCTGAAAAGAATATTTTGAGGATTCCAATAGCCACAAAACCAAAATACTTTTGTGTGCTTTTCACTTCCTCATATTTTGGTGTGAATTCTGGAGCAATACCCATTTTCTCAGGAACACAAGTTCCTTGTTTGCTGGCAGGGTGTGTGCAGTGCTGCTTGCATTCATACATCTCCCAGAAGCTGCACTCACGTATCTCCCACACGTGGGTGTGAGCAGAAAGGGCACTACTGTGACTCAAGTGATTTAATTTATACCAATTTCCCAACACTCAGCCACTCCAGTGCAGAAATACGCTGGCAGTCATTGGTGCACAGGTAACCTATGTATTTTGAATTAGCAACAGTATTTATAACGTGCTGAAAGGCTTAGTCATGCAGAATTAGAAAGCAGGGAACTGGAGGCTGCCTGTGGTTTCTGAGGAAGTTTAGATCTGGATCATAGAGAGGGTGACAGGCAAAGTAGTCACCTGCCTGGGATCAGCATGGGCAATATCACTTACAACTGAAGAATGACAAGTTTGTAAATGTGCTGGATGTCCTTCAAACTTGAAATACCTACAGAAAAATGACACAATTTTGTGCTCACCAGCCGGTATTGCTGCAGTGAATGCACGGGCTAGGAATTTCCTCCAAACAACGTGAGAAGGTTCCTCTTACAACCCTTGTGCAAAGCAGGAAAACTGTACCAAGTGTTCCTTTTGTGGTAGAGTGACTCAGTTTCATCAATACCATGGAATCAGATGCCCAATACAATGAAATCATCTGCAACAAGTAACACATTCCCTCTTCTCTCTTGGTTCCTCCTCAAATCCTTCTCCCTGGCTCATCCCATGCTGACACACTCCAAATATCTGTTTAATATTTAAACTATGTTCTTTGAAGCAATGGTATTCAAACTTAAGTAATGAGATTTTTACTTCATCTGGGAATAAAAGCAGTCTTAAAAAGCATAATCCACATGAAGACGTGAATAGTATTGCCCTTCTGAGATCAGATATTCAAGACTATGGACCATCCAGCCATTAAGTTGTGACAACTAGATTAAACATACAAAAATCTGAAACAATTTAGGGAATTATTTATAGTCAGTTCTATATGGTGCCTGGTTTTGGAGCTCTATATCTAGGATTAAAGAGCTAATTCCTCTTCTTATCAGTTCTTTGGGATCTTTGGCTAGCATGCACCCTGTTGGAACTCATGTGATAAAATTAATTTGTTAAAATGAGCTGGGACCCCCCATCTTCCATCCCTAATTAATCACTCAAAACTTATGTTTTAGTTGTCTCTGAAAAGGGACAGATGGGGAGCTCCTCAAGGCAAAAAGTGGTCCCATCCATGACAGGCCTTGTCTCTTTGTTTTTCATATAAGAAGAAAAAGAATACAAACAACAAAACAACTCTAAAATTCTTATGCTGCTGCTCATTTGGACCACAGGTATTCCATGAACCACTCAGAAACTGATCCTGAAACCACTCCCTATGCAATACAGACAACTGTTATTTTTTGTGTACATTTATACACATACACCCACAGGAACATCCCTTTTCCTCTCCAAGTGTATGTGGACATGACAACCTGCACAAACACATGGCAAAGTCAGATATTCCACATGCCAAGGAAAATTCTGTTCTCCTCCACAGCTGTAGCAGGACACTCTGCCATTTCCTCTGCACTGGATTTTCCCCCCACTGCTTTTCCATTTATGTCCTACCTCAAGGTTCTCAGGAGTTTAATGAGAGGAAAAAGGGCTGACACCAGCTCAATTCTGCTGGTGTTCAAAAGCAGAACAGGCAGCTCAGACTTTAACTGAATTTCACTGTTCTCCCAGCAGAAATTGATATATATTGAAGAAGCTAATTCCTTTCTATATTACTTGGTAACTCTGCTGTCATTTGTTCATCTGTGCAAGTAGGTTTCTGGCAGGAAAACTGAAAATATGAGTCAGCTTTCAGGACCTGAACTAATTCCTTCCCCATAGGTTAAGCCCAGCAATCTCAACATTTATCAGTAACGTTTTCCTAAAATGAAATGCTTGAAACTGAAGTTCTTTTGAAACAAGGCGCTATTAGGGCAAACAATTAATTTGTCTTTAATTTTGGAAAGCACTCATATCAGAGACTGTCTGTGCTTCCACGAGAGCTGCCAACATGTGCTGGTTTGGAGAGATGCAGTGGGTTTTTTAGAGTCAGTTCAAAGCCTCAATCCCCCTCATTGCCTCTGTGCCAGCCCCAGCGTGGCCATGCCCAGACCCTGCGGCCACAGCCACAGCCCAGCTCTGTGCCAGGCACTGTGCCAAGGCACCAGCCTGGAGTGGCACTGCCAGGGGACACCTGAGCCACACAGTGTGACTGCTGCGAGTTCTGGGGGCAGGTCAGGATGCAAAAGGGCTTCCAGTCCCTGTCTCCAACTTGTGTGGCTGGTGAGACACAAGCCAGGGAAGATTCCAGTACACAATAAATCATCAACATATGGAAAGAATGCTGGGTGCAGAGACCCAGAACTGCCACAGCCATCCTGGGAATTTCCCTTCAAGAGATGACATCAGCAGAAATTAATGCATGGAGAAAGCACTCCTACCTATGAAT
This sequence comes from Dicaeum eximium, assembly GCA_013396995.1. NCBI lineage: Eukaryota > Metazoa > Chordata > Aves > Passeriformes > Dicaeidae > Dicaeum > Dicaeum eximium. The sequence goes on along the minus strand of VWZP01007510.1, from coordinate 326,286 downwards.
GGGAGGTACAAAGGGTCAGTGGGAGCAAAAAGGATGTGCTCTCTTCTTCCCATCTCCTAAATATATAGAAGGAAAAACACCCTCTAGCCATAAAGCAAAAGAAACCAAATTCCTCAAAACAGAAGTGAGTTTCAGAAGGGATACAAATCTTTATGCCTTGGGGATGTGCCAGTAAGGAATAGAAAACTCTACCTACCAACCTCTACATTTCTTAAACTATCAGCAAACCCTAGACAACAAGACTGACAGATCATGGGGTCCAATGGACCTGGCCTCATTACTGTCACCAGTGTCACCAAACACTAGAAGCTTTGGATGTAACAATCCTTCCAGAATTTACATCTAAAAAAAGCTTTCATGGTTGGAGTTAAGTATTTATAATACAGAACCTTTGAATTCTTTAGGTTAGAAAAGACCTCTAAGAACATCAGGTCCAACAGATAAAATGTATGATGTGGTTTCTGTTCTTCACACCTTCATACTGACTTTACTCTCAATCTCCTGCACACATAAATGTTTGATGGCCTAGGACACATGACTGGCTTTAATCATGTTTGGTGAAACCTCCTAATTATACATTTATCCTAGCTGTATAGACCATTCAGGGAGTAATATGTGTTATAAGAGGTCTAATTACAGCTTGAAGTTCTTTCTCCTTTTTTAATTAGTTAACAAAAGGATTAAAGCCACTGTTCTTTAAAAGATTATCTGCCAGTGGTAAACCTATAATCTGCCAAATATGTGTACAGCTCTGAACCACCAGATTTACTGTCTAAAGAATCATATGATCCTTACGCTTTGCTTATTAAGTACTTCCATTTGAATGTGGAATAGCTTGTAAGGGTCTCAAAAGAAGCTGCTTTCATATGAGGGACACATGGACTGAGGAGATCCCACAGACAGAGTCTCTCCAGAGTTATGAATTCCCATGTGGGCACAGCACCATGCAAACCATGTTTAAAACTGCTGTTGCTGGTCTAAAGGAAGGATCTTTTATACTGCTACAGCACCTGCACCTGTACCCTTCCCTTTGTGAGGATAAACTCCTGTGCATAATGCATTTAGCTGATGTAAAAGAGGACTCAGTACCATTAAACTCCTCTTTGAACTGAGTTTTGCCATATTTTTCTTCTTTTATTATATAAACACTATGCAAAAATCAAGAATATAGAATCAGGGTTTGCATCCTTTGAAAGAAAATGTGCATGAAGTCATTCTTACCATGGGCAGCTGGGATTGCCACACAGAGCCTAAAATGTGGTGAAATGACAATAAACTAAAGAGAAAACATTGGGATTTACTTAGTTTCCTTGAGTTACACTCCTGTATTTCTCCAGCTGGCTGAGCCTTGCACTAGGAGCCAGGGCAGCACAGCAGTCACAAGTGATCACTTGGATAAATCTGAGACACTGCAGGAGCCAGGTGAACAAAGTAAACCCCAGAGGGCTCAAATATCGATTCAAGGGCTGCACAACAGTGGTTCCCTTTGAGCTGCACTCACATGCAAGAATTTGCCCTCCTTGAGCAGACCCTGCATTTTCTGGCCAGGCAAACACCACTTCCTCCTCTGCTCCTGTAAGTTTTCCCAGCACTTTGCAGGATTGAAATGGCTAATGATGACACACCACACCTTTTGCCAAAAATGCACCATTAACTATGAGGTAAGGCAAACCAGGAACCTGCTCTGAGTATCGGGGTGGTGACTAAGAGCATTGGCTCCTGCACAGTCACAGCTCAAATTCCAGCTTATTAGCTGAGAGTCACTGAAGAGCTGAGCACTGGAATGACATTACATATTTGTTTAAACACTAAAAGCTCCAATTCTCTGAGCCCTCCCAGGAATGAGGGCTCACCTTGAAGAATCTGAAAGTTTCCAAGTCAAACAAGGACACTGACATAGCATGAGAGACAAGCTGACATTAAACAATGAGGTTGATGTTTCAAATTCCATTCTGTGCCCGGATGGATGACAAAGGCCACAGCAGAACAGATAAGCCTAAATACATCTTCCAACACTGTGCACCCTAAAGCTTTATGAATTTTGCATATATATAACCAAAGCACCTGGCTTCCGTTGGTGGATACAAATCCTGGGCCCAAATACTTGATGGGAATGCTGTATCAAATCTAGATATGGAACTCAAAGTTACATGCCTCATCCTCTCAAACATCAAGGGTTCTAACTCTTCTCTAATAAAAGCAGAGTAAATATTGTAGAGAGCCAGAGAGAGATTACATAGTACTGGTGAATTGTTCCATGCCAATCCTCAAGAACACGTCTTCCTGTCAAGTCCAGCCCAGATTTTTAAGTAACCCAATATTCATTCCAAATTTTGGCCATTTGATGTCTCACCATCTGGGAGATCTTTGAGCAAGGACAAAGGAAGATGAGTATCTTTATCTTTATTGACAAGCAATCTTGCCTAATCACTCATGGGAACTGCCAGCCAAGAGACCAAAATACAAACCAGCATGAAGGCAAAACTGTGCACTGGGATGTTTTGTTGATCAGTACTTTCCTCCCCTGTTTGGAGGTTGGCTAAGCACTGTTTCAGGATTTCCTACAACCAAAGGGAGTGGGTAATGCTCAGTCTCTGGGTGGTACAAAGGGACCAGCAGGGCACCTGCTCAGGTGGAGACTGATAGGAGACAGACTGATGGGTTATCAGCTCTGAGTCAATGTTGAGAGTTATCAGTGTTTATCTGTTTGCTATAGAGATACAAGTGCACTTAGAAGTTCATGCTAGAGTTACCTGTCAGATAAATATAATCATGACCCACCCTTCTCACCTCCACCAAGAGTTCTCCCCTTATCAGCCCTGAGTCCCTCAGGCAGGGCAGCCCAGGGCAGATGCATTGCAGCTGCTGCTTCTTCTGCCATTTGTGTCACTGCAGGGAAGTGATTAGGTTTAGATTCCTCTTTTCTCCCCTCATTGTGTGTGTTGTCACTCATCCATGCCTACTTCTCACTCCCCATCTCTACCATCACAACTGCTTTATAAGTCACTACTGCACACAACATTTCCCAGAACTTCCATCACCACTGGATTCTATTCAAGTTCTGCAGTTTCCTCCCTTCAAACTGAACTCTTGATGCTAAGTCCATCTTCTATCACCATTTTTAAACGGCTCTTCTTTGCAAGCACTCACAGAATAAGAGAGTACCTGAGACTCTGAGGAGTTTTGGAGATAGCCTGGTCCGTGTCCCCTGGTCCCAGCAGGATCAACTACAACAGGCTGATCAGGAAAATGTCCAATTGAGTTTTGAGTATCTCCAAAGGTGGAGCTACAACCATGCTGGACAACCTGTGGCAGTGCTGGACCATCCTCAAAGTAAAATTGTTTCTTCTTATGTTTAAGTGAAATTTCCAGTATTTTAGTTTGTGCCCCTTGCCTCATCTATTCACTGGGGACCTTTGAGAACTGAGTCTGGCTCCATCTTTACAGCTCCCATCAGGTACCAAACACCAAAGCAGCACTATGGGCTCTATGGGGACAGAACAGTTCTAGAGTGAGGCTGCCACTTTGGCAAAGGTAAAGTATTTAAATTCAGTTAAATCCATATGGCAGACACCATCTCACATTTGCTGTGTCTCTGCCACGTTCACACTAACCAGGATTTTCTTCACTCCTTTTCCCTAAGCCTGTTTGGCATAGAAAGTGTACTAGTTTAAATATTTATGTCTGGCAAAGGATGCTTCTCTTACCAAAAGATCCTCCCCTCAACTCTGACAAGCAGGTCACTAAAATTCAAGTGCAAATGCCGCAGGCCTTCTTCCTTCAAGTGTTCACAGGTTTTATTCTCACATTCACATTAGTTTTATTCCCATGTATTTATTCTACATATGCTGGCTGGAGGTTATAACTGTTACAGATGAGACTGCTACACCACACCAAGATTTAACAGCAAGCTCCTGAGTTACTGAAACCTTCATGCATTTGATTAATCATTTGCTCAAGGGTCAATACTGAAACACTTTGCATTTAGGATGGACTTATACAACAGCTGCTAAAGCAGGTCTGATTCCTCTGCAGCATCCATTTACACTTTGTCAAACACTTCCAAACTTCAGCTCATTTGGATGCATTAAGTGTCTCCCTGATTCTCAGCTCTGAACACCTCACCTTTGAACAATTCCCTTTTGGGAAAATTCAGCTGCTACTCAGAGCCCTACAAGGAGAAAAGAGACTACAGCAAACAGAAAGAGGCCAAAATACATATTTAAATATAAAAATGAGCAAGTGAGATGAAGCACAGTCCATGCACCTTTCCTTTGATTGTCTCTAGTATTTGTTAATGGCTTTAGTTCTCCCAGGTAGCCTGTTCAGGCACACTTAATTGAATGTGTAAAGTTTTATTTGGGTATGCACTTAAGATTCTGGCTGATTAAAGCATCCTGATTTTATGAGATTTATATTATTATTTCGTATATAAAAATAACCAATACTGTAAGATACTCCTTTTTCACTCATCACACCCTTCAATCAGCAACTGAAGTGTTTAACAACTGCATACCTACAGGGAGGCTCTAAAGTGAAACACCTAATTAAGTGCTCTGGAGATAAAAAACAAACCCAAACCACCCTGGAAGTAGCAAGACTCCTACAGCACTTCTTCCACAGAGATGCTTTGTGCTTCACAGGGACAAAATCCATGGCAAGGTTTTCTGAGCTATTTGCAAATGTTGAATTTGCAAACTTTCAACACTAAAACTGCAGTGTCTGGAATCCAGATTCCCATCACTCTCCTCCCTCCAAAGCTGTGCTAGTCCTGAGGGAATCCTCTGCTGCTTTTCAGTCATTTTTGGGCAGCACAAAAAAAAAGAGCAAGAGCAAGCCCAATTCCCATTCTCCATCTCATTAGGTAGTGTAATTACAAGACACTGGGTAATGAAGCAGCACCATCAGGTCCTGACAATAAACTGACTTAAGACAAAGCAGTATTTCAGCTCACTAACTGAAGGGTTTTTCATTTGATTGACCTGCCCATGGTAAAAACACAACAACATGTAAATGGTGGGATTTATATTCTCCTCAGTTTAGTTTCTTGGTCATTAATATTGGATTAATGACAGGGACCTGGGATGCAATTGGGAGGAAGGTACCAGGTTGCTCACTCACCAAATTTCATCCAGCAGATGCAATGTTGCTGTAAAATAGACCTTAAAGAAAAAGGCTGATGTTCAAATAAATCACAGGGATCATGAAGAGCCCCATGTTCCCAGTGCCTGGTAGAAGACATTTCTTTTCATCCTTGGCCTCTGGTGTAAGGCCCAGAGGAGCCCATGGCCCTTCACATGGCTGAAATAGTGGTCATTTATCCCTGTTACAAAACCATTACACCAGAACGGATCTTCCAAAACTGTTCCCCTAAGAACATTGATAGTTCTGTGTCAGAAGCAAATGGTTGCTTCTTGCTCCAGATCTGTCAGGTGGGACACACTAACCAGCACTTGCCTCAAATATCTCTGGCATTAGGCACTATCACAGTTTCCTTCCTGAGACGTGCAAGCACAGCCATAATCACTAAAATAGGGACTGGAAGAAATACAATGTGTTTTTGCAACTGTGGAAACACTGCAAAGCTTTTGACACACACAGGTTCCCAAATGCAGCTGGAATATGGGGTGGCATTCACTGAACCAAAGGATATTCACAGGCAGTAATGGGCTACCAGTAATGTGTCCCAGCCACAGATGAGGCACAAGCAAAGCCTAAATCCAAGCAACAAAGAGATGCCAGATTTGTCAGAACAAGCATTTACAGGCATTGATTCCTAGCACTAACAACATCTCCACTTCCAGTGATGTCTACAGAAATGTGTGAGATCCAACCTCTAACATGATGGGCTATCTTGGCTCAAACTCTTTGGTTTGGACCAATTCTTAAGCAAAAATTTAGTCAGATCCATCAGACAGGTTGGATTGGAGGTTCTTGGAGAGCACAACCCCATGCCCCTCTCCCTGAAACCACAGAAACTGATTTCTCATCACCCTTTGAAAAAAGCTTCAGCCAACTGACTGAGACACCCAGGTGTGAACACTTTGCCCTCACTAGATGCATTTCCAAGTGTAGAACCAGTTTTGAGAGTGCATGAAGGACACATTTTAAGGGAATCCTTCAAGGTTTAAATGAAATTAGCACAAAGTTACAGTCCCTGCAAGTTTTCCCTTACTCATGGTTCTGCTGATTCTTGGCATATTTTGCTTTGCATATGCTAAAAAGTCAAGTACACCAGCAGGTCAGCTCTTGCAGGCAACTTTGCTGAAGAACCATGTAAATTGTTCAAAGCTCTGATTTTGTTCCTGCTTTCTGTTTTCACGCTTCCCTGGCTTGCTGACTCAATCAAGATCCAGAGGCCTCCAGGAACCATGCTGGAGGCTGACCTTGCAGAATGTTTGGCCCATATCTGAGAGATGCCTCACTCTTAGCATCAGATTTCCAGAGAGAAAGTGGTGCATCTACCAATTCCTTCTACTGAGGAGTTGCTTCTTATTCATGATCTTCCTTCAACAGTGGCATGTTCCTTTTTGAAGTGTTATTAATTGACAAGGTTTTGTCGTGCTGTAGCTTAATTTCATTCTTTAAATCCAGTCTATCTGACAAGGTGACAGCCTATTAAACCACTCTAAACACATCTGGATGTTTTGTGACTGTCTTCTCATGAGGCTTCATCACTCATGTTTTCAGACTTGATGATCAGCACCACTCCCAGGGATTGCCAGCTCAAAATCTATTAAGTAGGGTTGAGATTAGAACTCTAATTCGACTTATCTGAATTGCAAATGCAGTGTTTTGTGTACCCTGGGAACTTTATACATTTAAAAGAAATGTCAACACTTCAAAAGACTAATTTAGCACCTGGTACTGTAAGACATTTCCCTTCTTCTCACTATTTGCACATGACTTAGAACATAATGGTCCTTTTCCCAGCCTTTATGCACAACCCAGGAGGCCAAAGACTTGGTGGCCATTGAGGAAGCACTTCCACTTCCCAAGGAGTGACTGATGCATTTGGATCAGCAGGCAGCCAGGAGCTCAAGCAAAGAAAGGCTCAAATCCATACTTTTGCATCTCAACAGAAGCCAGAGCCTGAATAACACATTCTCTCTCTCCTGCATCCTTTTTTTTTCAGGACAATATGCACAACCCTCAAGAACCACCCTGCTAATACAAAGTTTAGGTTTGTTTCCAGGCCTCCTAATGAGCCTAAACCTGGCATGAATGGATTGTGAGGCATCATTAACCAAACTCTGCTAAAGCGCTGTGCTTCCTCCCAAGGCATAAGCTTCAAGAACACCATCCAGAAGCTGCCTCACATATATCCATGCTAAACACACATCACTTTACAGCCTTCAAAAATCCCAACATCTCTCCAGACCCGTGTCTGACCATCCCAGTGGATCATGAAGGGACACGTTCTACACCACCAACTTGGCACCCTCTCTGTACCCTCAGTACACAGCTGGTTGGGAAGCTAATTCCCAAAATAACAGGACCACCCAGGCACTGCAGCAGGGACTTGCTTTGCCCTCTGAACTCATCTGCCCAAGCCAGACATCCCCCTATGGAAGCCCAGCATGCACCCATGGACCCCACACCAGGAACGACTTGTGTCCCTCAGGCCACAACACTTCTGCAAGGATCCTGTTAGGCTGACAGGAAATTTAACCACCCCTTTATATTTTAACATTTGCTTGGAAACTTACATGCAGCACTACTACTTTTTTTTTTCCTTTATTTTTCTTCCACACCAAGTGATTAAACCCCAGTCTATTTAAGGAGCATTTTTCTTTTCTTCCATTCCTTCAATGTTTTCAACAAGGCTGAGCTTAAGATACTGTCATAATTATTTATAAAAAATAATGCTAAAGCATTATAGAGACTTCCACTTACAGAGAGTTAAGAAATAAGACATTATTTGTGTTCCATCAGCATGCCCTGGGGTTAGGCCTCTGCTGCAGCATGACAAGCAGAATATACATTTTAATAGACAACACAAGGAGGAGGAATGTTTCCAAGACACATACAGCTTAGAAATAAAACAAACATGTCTTCTTCCCTCTGCCTCCTCAGCAAATAACTGGCCCAGGTGAGATTTCCTGCTCAGGAACAACAGAAGCAGGACAGGTGGAGTGTCACAGGCAGGCATTGCTTCCACACCATCCATTAACTGACACAGCAGATTAACTTTCCTAGTCTTCAACCTAGAGACTACAAATTTAGCTTTCTGCAAAAAAAAAAAAAATGAAACAAACCTGTAAAGGTCTTTGGCCTGCAAAGCTCTTTCATGCACCATGCTGTTATCTCTAAGCACTTCCATGATCCAGTGAAACAGCACCAAATGTGTGCTGATTTAGGGTCTGACAATTGCCACAGACACACAAAAGGTTCCCACAGACTTCCAAAGGAGCTGAATCAGAACCACAATCACAGACCCTGTGATAATGGTTTCAACATCTTCCAGTAACCCAGATAACAAGCAGTGCTCTGAAATAGGACAGGCAATTACAGGAGGCCCTCGCTGAGAGCCTGTGCAAATCAGCACTGAGCTTTGAGCCTGTTTCTGGATGCTCTCCCAGCACAAACCTCTGTCCACCTGCTCTAGAAACTGCCTGAGCTCTGAGGGGCAGGTCTGACATTTCACTGCAGTAACTGCCCTCATTCCACTGAACTGGAATCACAGCCTCTGCAGCAGCACATGGAAATGCAGGTGAGTTCTGGTGCTAAGCAATGGAAACATCTCTTCTTTTAGTATCCACAGCCTCTGATTCAGATATTGTGTGATTCCACACCAATTAATGACCTAAAAGGAAGTGGCAGGGTGCAGGACACACATTTATGGACATAGTTGCACATAGCTGGGGTGATTTCAGAAATTTGAACAGGACATGATGCCAGACTGACCCTACCTGGGGAGGGTGGGACATGGGGGGTGCATCCTGATTGCTCTCAGGTCCCAGAAGGAAGAGTAAAACCATTCCTGTTCCAGACACTCTGCAGATGGGAAATGCAATGTGTGGTAGAGATATTCCTTTTGATAGTCACTTGAAGTTCATTTTTCTCATCTCTGGAATAAGCTTTCTCAGTAAGCTTTGGAACTGTGCTGTGTCTCTCTCCTGGCAGCCATCCCCAGCTGTGTTTTCAATAACTCTTCCCAAATGCTTCACAGATACATGGACACCGATCTGGATGGAAAAACCCCAACACTGAGCAGAAAATACACTTCAATTTCTGATAACACCTTTGAAAAGCTGCCTTCTCTCATAGATTGGCTTTTTTGGGTCTGATGCTCTGAGAACACCTTAATCTGGTTTTCATTTATAGCTCCTTTGGAAGAGTGACAGGTACAAAGGGACAAGGTAAGAACATAAAACGACCAGGAGACAAACACATGACAGTAATTCTGCACTCTACAACTATTTCATTTATAGAAATCTTTTCCCAATGCTTCAGTCCTTGGTTAGCAAAATTGGAGGGAACAGTGAGGACCCAAGATTTAGGAGTTCAAATCATTGCACTTGTCTGTGAAAGAGAAGATGTTCTTACTGAAAAACAGTTTCCCATACAGTATTTGGAACCAGCTGTGCTGAAGATGATAGCAGACTTGACAGATACCAGAATACCCTAAGACCAGCTCAGTGAGTGCTCCATTATTAAAGGAATAAGCAATAGTGTATTTTTTCCTACAGTATACCTCATATAATCCATATGAAAAGACATGAGATAGTAAAACTTACAAGAGCATTGGGAACAGCACTTGGAAGGAACAGCAGGTGCCTTTTTGCTGGTGAGGGGTCAAACAACTGGTGCCTTTCAGTTTCCACAGGGTGTGATGCTGGGTTAATGGCTGGACTTGATGATCTCAGAGGTCTTTTCCAGCCTTAACAATTCTGTAATTCTAAAAGGGGCTGTGGGAACTATCTCTCTTTAAATTACCTACTTCACACATACAAGAGAGGGACAGTGAGGCAGACTCAGTCCATAGAGAATTCCACTCTGCAGAGACAAGAGCCCTTATCCTTTCCCTCTCTTACTGGGACTTCTGAGCCACCCAAGCCCAGCACAGCATCTCCTTCACCTGGCACCCCTGGCCCCAGTGCCCCTGGCACAGCAGCTCCACTGTGGGGAGAAGGGAGCTCTGATAGCTGCAAGAAGAGGAGATGCACAGATTTCCCCACCTCACTTCAGAGAGCAGAGGCCGAGCAGGAGGCTGCGGGTATCTTGTGGTGCAGGGGGCACTGGGGCAGCACAAAGGGCCAGAACTGCAGCTCAGAGTGATTTGGGAGCTGACACCACCCCCACAGAGAGCACCAGCACCCACCTGACCTGCTCCTGCTAACAGAGTCCACAGGTAATATTCTTCCTGAGCAGTCTGGCAAAGGCCAAGTGTGCAGAAATCCAAATGTCAACAGCACGTGCTCGTCTGCTCCTGTGCCACATCAAACTGGCAAACACAGCAGAGCCAAGCAAGAGCTCTGAACCTCTTTAGTTAGATCCAGCACCACTTGTGTGACAGCCACAGGGCCTGCTGGGAATAGCCTGTGAGGGAAGGGACTGAATGCACATGCAGCTGACTTCCCAAAGTTACTGGGAGAATCCCTTTTGCTTTTTTTCTACAAGAGAGTTCTGCTCAAAAGTAATAGGCCAAAACAGTAGGATATAAACATTCCAGTAATTCATGGTGACTTCAAAGACAACACTCAGTCTCCTTCTTACATATAAAATGATGGCTTGGGGATTTTAGTTTTGTTTGTTTATGTTTTTCAAGCTGTGTATTTATCTTGCACAGTGGAACCACAGGCACAGGAGCTGTATGTTTTATATTACAACTTCTGCCAGAGCACTTAAGACTAAAGGCTTTTTTTTTCCCCTACAGTGAATCATCATGTGTAGGGGGTGGTTGGATTATGTTTATGTTTTTAAAAATTAACCCAGCTAACCATTTGTTCTATACTGCACACAATTTGTTGCTTCTCTTTTTGTCCTTGAAAGACAAGCTTTGGAAATAAAAATACACCTGGCAAGTCTGAAAGACAGGACTTGAGCAAGCACTGCAGACTCACTGGAACTCCACCACGGACGATTTGCTTCCTTTTCCAGAAATAAATCAAAGTAAGAGGAAAAGAAAACAACACTAAGAGAAATACCTATCCAGAGGTAAATTGCAGTGAGAGCAAGAAGGTTTTATCATGTTAGCTATATCAAAATCTGAACAGAAGTATTTACCAAGAACTGGAGAATTCAAAAGCACATTCCTTGTTTACCTTGTCAATTCTTTGCTTTTCCATTTCCCAACTTTCTAGCATGTGCAGCTCTGGTGTCTCCCAGCCAACCCACATTACCACAGCCTGCTCTGGCTGCTTATGAGGTACTCTTGGTCTCCCAGCCTGGTGGAGCCTTTGCTCATTTGTAAGCCAGCACGTCTTTTACACAGAAATATGCTTTCAAGATATTTATATATATATATTCAAGATATTTACATGGACATAGCAATATTTTAGAAGACTAGAGAACAGTCTGCAAAGTTCCACTTCCAAGCTCCTTGCTTTAAAACAGTGGTGTCTGCCCACGAGGGAGAGGGGTCCTGATGTCCCAGAGGGTTGTGCTGAGAGGGGCAGGAAGCACCAAACCCCAGGGCTCATCTAAGACAATCTGCTGCTCAAACAAACCAGCTGAGAATATTTGTCATGCCTAACAGACATGGAGATCCAAGCAGCCAGAAACAAACCCTCAGCACGTGGCATGATCACTCCTGATAACCAGGTTACTTCATATTAAGCTGTTCAGAAAGAGAGAAATGGTGCAACTGGGATTGCAGACCCTTTCCAGTGATATCCTGGAATATAAACCTCCTCAGGGTGATCAGCCAGCACAGGCAATCAGGCACTGTGCTCATGAAAATGCTACCTAGGGAAATAAACTGGTTACTTATTAAATCAGTTTATATTGATGCAGAGGAAAACAAACATATATTTAGCTTTTTGTGTGGTTGGAAACACATGCAGGTAAAGAAACTCTATGAAGATTGTGCACTTGGTTCATTATTTTGGGATATGACTCTATACCACCCAGAAGCCTACTGATTTTTTGTTGATTTATTACAGTTCATGAACCAACAACCAGCAAATGTTTTCCCCAAATGCCTGGCAAAAGCCAAAAACAACACAAGAAAGGGTTTTGCAGATGAAAGTGCCAAAAGTTGTGCTGATAGGTGCAGACCTGATTTAAAGTCAGGTCCCTTAAACCTAAAGGGAAAAAAAATCTCTCAGCAGGTGTTTGTACTTAGAAAATAAAAATTAGGATACATACATTATTTATTGGAGCTTCTATAAATTGAGTTAATCTAGAGATATGTCTAAATATGTACCAACATTACCTAATTTTATATTATTGAACAAGTTTGTTAATGATTTCTTAATGGAATTCTTATTTCAGGAAGAGCTAAACAGTTTTATAGAGCAGAAATGTGCAAGTACCAAAGCAGAGGAGGCCTCATGTCTTATCTTTCTATAGAGAAATTCTGTACTAACATAAATTATCAAACCATATTCAAAAGTGAGCTTATCAATATTATCTCAGTGTTACTATTTCTGATGTTTTCTTTAGTTAAATTTATCATTAGCTATTTTTAACCACGGAAACAGATGTATTTATGGAATCACTGATACAGTATTTATTAGGTTTCTTACTAAGATTTGTTTCAAAATTAGTTTAAGATCTCATGAACACCAACCAAACTTTTAAGCAAGAGTTGTCCTGTGTGTGTTTTGCTGTGTGGGACTCATGCATTGCTGTTTTCTATCACCCTCTATATGCACTGGAACAGATTTTGGCCTGATTTTCTTTCTCATTGTGAGAGCCTATTATCTACCTGTTTAGTAGCTACCAGCAGATAGATTAATTCTTCATTTATCTGACAGTCATTATTCCATTTTAGGAACCCAGAGATACTTGATAATAAATAACTAATGATATTTTTAAAAGGCACAACTCTCTAACAACTGTCTGCATGGCACATGTATCCCATTCCTGATTTATCTGCTGGTTTTCAGTCACTTTTTTTAAACCCAAGAAGAACAAAATAGCATTTAGCTCACTTAGGTGAGTTGTTTACTGTACTCCAATCCTTTTGTGCTGGTTTTGGCTGGGACAGAGTTAATTTTCTTCCCAGTAGCTGGTATGGGACCATGTTTTAGATTTGTGCTGAGAACCGAGCTGATAACACAGGGATGTTTTCAGTACTGCTGAGCAAGTGCTTACAGAGAGCCAAGGTCTTTCCTGCTCCTCACCCCCCAGAGAAGGGCTGGGGGACACAAGGAATTGGAGCCACAGCTGAGTCCAGCTGAGCCCAGGGACATCCCAGAGCACGGGGCATCCTGCTCAGCAGATGAAGTTGTGGGAAGACAGCAGGACAAACAAGAATGAACATGTCTCTTTCTGTAAATTTGTTTGCACAATAATCCAGTCACTGACTCAAACAACAGCATTTTTCATGGCTTCCTTTAGATGTTCAAATTGTAGCCAGGAGCTGACACACTACCAAAGAGCTGTGCAGACTGGGAGCCTTCAGAGTTCACCAGCTCTGTCGCTGCTTTTGGCCTTTGTTAAGCTGTCTCTTCCCATTTGCACTGCAAACTTGAGCTGTGTGGCTGGGCACTCTCTTTAATTACACAGTGACAGGATGCAAGAGGCACCAGGCCCCATCAAAATTTGAAGAAAGGCAATCCCTGAAGGCAGTCTGCTGTTCCTCCTGAATGGTTACTGTTTCTCACCTAATTCAGGATTTTTGGTGCTGCCACATAAAGGAGTTCTCTAATGGGCTCAGCCTGTGTCAACTTGTTCCTTCCAGCCCTGTGTTCTCACGTCAGCTTGGATGTGAGAACTTCTCTACTCACACTAGTTTTACTACTGCTCTTATTTGTGCCAGCAAAGAGTTTTTGCTATTTCAGCTCCCTGCCCTCCTTCCCAACAAATACATATACTGTCTTAAAAGGAAAAGAAATGTTGAGAGAAAAGGCAACATTTTACTCCTCAAATGAATCCTAGACAACAAAGATCAGGAAAAATGCCTAGATGGGGGAAAAAAAAAAGCTCTTCTTAACTTTTAGCATGTCAGGAATTCAGCTTGTTCAATGTGGCATCTCCTCCCAATTGAGATCAGGCCTCCAACACGGATACCAAAGTGGCAGGGATAACATGGGAAGCTGGATTATTCTTAGGACCTTGCTCAGCTGCTGCAGCCACTGGGTAGAGAACATCCTTACAGCAGCTGCAACATTTTTCATTACCTCCTGGGAGTCAGTAACAGGAGCTGGGCATGAGAACTCTGCATTAATAGCTAAGTCTCCTGCTGGAGTTGAGGATTGCAGGGAAATCAGGACAGGGGATTTTTCTAAGTATTAGGGTGGTTTTTGTCAAGATGGTCTTTGGGGTCCAGAGTTAGTATTGATGCATATCCAGGATGACTTAACACAGGTCTGGCTTGTTTTGATCTTGTCTCTCTTACGACTTCCAAAACATTGGGGTTTGGATTCCAAACATATGCTACTGCCACTCTGAGCCCCTGTGTACAAATAACCATATATACCAATCCCTGAATTACTTCAGCAAATAACCCCTAAATCCTTAAACTGAAATTCAACTCTGAAAACATCACTACAGTTCCAGTGTTCCCCTACTTCCAGCTGTGGGACCCAGTTGGCTGCAGGGAGATCAATGAGAACCTAAGCATAAATATATGTCCATAACACAGGAAGTGTTTATAAGAAGGTCATTGGTTCTCTCTAAAATGCTTCTGTCTTTGGGCTCTGATCAAAGCTGCTTTTGCAGAATGTTATGAGAAACATTTAAGGAAAAAAAATTAAAGAGAAAACAAAAAAAAAATCCTTCTTTATTTTAGATGAGAGACATTCTTTCTCTGGAAAAGGTGCTTCCTGGCCAAGGGTAACCCAGAACAATTTACTGAGTTAAAGGCTTCCACATTTGGCCATATGCATTTTGCTTTAGAAAAGCAGCACCAACCAAGCCTAGTGAAAGCCAGACTGACATGAGTGCCACTGCCTGCTTTAAGTAGAAACTCTCTTTTTTTAAAAACTGAAGAGCATGTGGGTGGGCAGGATGGAGAAGGGTGGAGAGGTTTAGTCCCTGGCTGTCATTCTTTAGGTGTGACCACAGTGCTGCAATCTCTGGAACGCAGCTGGACAGAAGGGATGGGGAATGCCCCTGCCTCCCTTGGGGAAACCAGTCTGATGATGCCAGGAACTGTGATTTGTCTCTCCAGGAATGTTGCCACCTGCAGCAATTAAATCTCCACTATAATATGATTTAAACAAGAGGATATTTCCCCCCAGAAACTGCCAGATCATTGTTTCCTCCAAATGCCTCTGACAAGAAAACCAATGCAGTGAGGAGTCCTCAGAATGGGCCACCGCAGCTGTCCTGGGAGCAGGAGAGGGATGCAGAGCTTGACAAAATGAGGTGAGTCTGACAACTCCATCACCAGTTTCCCCAGACAAATCCATTGACAAGTGTTAAAGGAGCTGAAACTGTGTCTGAATCTTCATGTTATCTTCACTTTCTCTGCCTTGGTGGACAGACGTGCATCTGCGCATCATAAAACCACTGCTGGATGCATTTTGTTATTCCACACACCACAAGCAGACTTCCCAGCAAAATCCAATGGCTTCAGTTACGTATCAGAATACAAAACAACCCCTTTGTAGCCATGGATTCATTTTCCCAAGACTTTTGTAAGCCTTTTAAAGCTTCTTTAGGATCTCCCTGAAAACAAAGCCCTTATGTTAACAGGAACTCTTGCTTAGCTATGCTTCATCTGTTACTCTTTATGAATATGCACAATCAAAGAGTGACAGCTTCCACAGTTAAGCAAACACAGTTACACAGAGCACACTTCTCCCACAAAAGGTCAGATAATACAACATGCTAAATGTTAAATACACATGAGAGGGATATGTTCCCCTTGAGCACACTGGCATGGGGAGTTATTTAGGCATACACTGTCCATCTTTTCAGGACACCCTGCAAAGTGTCTTTGTGAAAATCTTACCTGCTCAGTGATGAAGGAGCTTGAAAAAGTGACAGCTGACCAAAAGAAGATCCCACAGCTGAGAATGATCTTTCTGTTGAACCGGTCACCAAGGTAACCAAAGATCGGTGCTGCGACCATGAAACTACAGATAAAAACTGCAAAGGAGAGAAAAAGGAAAGAAACCTTTAATAAACATCACACCAAGAACAGGAAGACTAATTTTCTGCAAGCCAGATCCTCTAGAGAACAGTTCCAAATAATTAGACATTCTGCAGCCCTGCCTTGCAGAGTTGTGCAGGCCAATAGGCTTTCTGAAGTCAGTGTTTCCTTAATCAAACAGATTTTTCATTCCCACAGAAACTTCAGACCAGTGAACTCATATTACTTGAAAGCACCAGCCCCTCAGAGTCAGCTGAGCTCAGATCTGGGGGTGGGCAAAACCAGGACAGAATAAATTAAGAGCTTCTGCTTAAATGTTATTGAGAAGGTGAAGTGGAGGTTGGAAGGAGTTTCAAGCAAACAAAAAAAAAGCCAAGGGCTCCTTGTTAGCTCTTTCAGCAGAGACCTGAGAGAAATGGGCCACAGAAGCTGAGGTTCTTTCATCCTTCCTAGCATCCCTTCCTATTTTAAAGAAATTATGAAACAGTGAGGAAAACCAGTAAACACCACTATCATCCTACTGACACCAGCCCTGCCTCCTCACTAGGTCCTTTCACCATCACTGAACTTGTATTTAAACCCAGCACTGAGCAACAGCCTCACTAGAACAAAGAGTTTTAACCAAAACAGGCCAGGACTGTCCTCATCTGAAAGACTTCAAGTTCACCCTTTGTTCCCTCCAAAAGCCCCAAAGCACCAACCTAAGACCTCGTGTCAGGTAGGAATGAGGCTCTTGACAGAGTAACTTCTGCAAAATCACCTCAATTCAGAGTTCACTCCTCTGCCCATCTCTAAACAATCTGGCCTGTGAACCCTCTGAGAACACTTGAAATGGGGCATTCACACCATGCTCCTGATTAATTTGGATTTTGGCAGAAATTGCCATGTTTTAAGCTGATTCATACCTGGTTTTTGTCTGTCCAGATTAAAGAATTGGATAAGGGCAATTACATGGATTTTATCGGTGTGTAGTGTGAACTCTGACTATAACTGGCTGTCTTGGATTCAGCAAATCCAGAGGGATTTGGGTGGGACACCAGGATACCCAGAGGTCTCTCTTTAGTCACACAGTCCTGACATTCATTTTTTATCAGGTAGGTCTTAGAGGG
Source organism: Dicaeum eximium (assembly GCA_013396995.1). NCBI lineage: Eukaryota > Metazoa > Chordata > Aves > Passeriformes > Dicaeidae > Dicaeum > Dicaeum eximium. Next base: position 308,967 of record VWZP01007510.1, on the reverse strand, counting down.
CACTGTGGGCTTTGGCATAGCCTAACCCCAGCTGTCTACTTTCCATTGTATAAAATGGGGAAAAAAAAATAGACAAGAGCAGAGGACCCACCCCCTTTTGGGTTGAATGTGCATATAAAATTAAAATGGTTAAGACCCAAATAATGAATTTTTCATGGACATGATATCCAATAGTTCAAAAACGTGCAGAATGCTGAACTATGACTAAATGTCTTTGTTTTTTTTAGTATATGAAGATGTCAAAGCTGCTTTATAAATAATACATATCCATTTGCATCTGTTTTGTGACCCATGTGAGTGTGTAGGTATTTTGCACTGTGATATTTAAACTAAATTACAGGATTACTCTTTTTACATTTAGAGTAAAATAAATCAGGATAACAGAGAAATGTTAGGGCCTGAAATGCAGCACATCACACATACTTCAATAGTAATGCTGTGTAGCTCACACATAAACCCTACTGACAGCTCAGTCCCTGCATCTATCCCAAATCCTTGTGCAGACAAAACCTACAAATAAAATGACAAGCAGTGTTTCCATCTCTGTTTTACAGAGAAACTAGACCAGGAGTGGCTCACAAATCTCTGCTCGGCAAGGGCACATCTGCACTGGCCCCACTCCAACAAGGCACTTAAGCACATGCTTATATTGGGCACTTCAGAGCCATCAATTCCATGATTAAGTGCTTTCCTGAATTAACACCAAGGGCTTGGCACCTTGCAAAGCTGGTGCAACAACCTGGCACGGAGGATACGTGGCTGTTTATTGGGAATGAGAAGCAGAAAATGACTGTGACTTGTCCAGACCACAGTGGCCACTGCAATTTGATCTTTCTCTTGGAAGGACACTACATTCATCTCAGAATCCCATATTCTGCCATTTTTACGATGTAAAAAGACACAAAAGCTTCCAAGGGAAAATTAGAAACATCCAAGTCAGCATCCCATCATTTCAAATATCAAATAATATGGTTAATTCAACTTTGAGACATGCAGGGTGTGATTCAAAATTCACATTAATAATCATGAGATTATTGGCTTCAATGACCTCTGGATCATAAATGAAAAATCTAATTCTGGAATTTGGGCAAAATACACAAAGCTACTCTTTCAAATAAAAAAAAAAAAAAAGATTGTCCAATGACTTTCCAACAACATACATCCTTCTGCTGCTCAAATCCCTCCGGAGGATTTATTTTTGGAAGACACTGAGCTGTGAGCTTTGTCAGTGGTAAGCAGCTGACTTGACAGCTCCACAAGGTGTAAAACGAAAGGACAACAGAGCCAAAAAAAATCAGGTAATGGAACACAGCTGTCACAAGAATAAATGCAATTTATATCAGAGTATTTATGACCCAAATATGCATCAGAGCATTGATTGACTCAAATAAATGCAGAGTATGATGGCTGTGTGGTCTGTCAAAAGGATTTTCCTGTTATAGGCATTTCCCATGAATCAATTTTTGCAATTACTCCTGCCAGTGACAGCAGAGACTCCTGAACCCAGCCTGGGCTGGCAGAACAGAGGTGAACAAAAGTAGGGCACATTCCCAGGTAGGATGGAAACCTGAGTTACTGCAGAACAGGAGCTGAGGACAATTAAACACCACGAAGGAGAGACCTCATCCAGAAGACACAGAACTGCAGCACGTTCAGTTGGAGAGAGGGGCAGCAGAAACATGTTTAATCTGTAGGCAGGAGGGCTGAGCATGAGGCAGAGGGTTGTATTGCAGTAAAGGAGCCTGGCACTTCTGCCAGCCTCTTCCTCTCTGGCTTCTCTCCCTTCTTCCACAGCATTTTCTGTTCCTTGCACTCACCCAGTCCCAAATTAATAAAACTGAAGTGACACCACAGCAGCTGCTGCTTCAGCTCAACCACAGCTACAAATCTTTTCTGTTAGGGCAGCAGTGGGACAGAGGTTGGCACTGCACTTTCCTCTTCCCAATCAACAGCTCCTCTTCCCATTTTCACTTAGAGACATCTCAGAATATCACCAGCTCTTGAAAAGATGTAGAGTGCAAGTCAGGGCAGAGTTAGAAACCCAGTGGGATTTAAGATGAGCTACTGTGAAGGCAGTGATGGCATTGGGAGCAGCTGTGGGCAGGTACAGCTCTGGCAGTCCCATTATGGATGTGTACAGCTCATTTCTCCTGGTAAATGATCTCCAGCAGTGCCAGCAAAAGTGGCTCAGCCTCAGCACAGGGTGGAGCTGAGATACATTTTTGCAGGAGTAAATTATCATGTGAGCAAAGGATGAATAAACAGACACATAGTGAATGCCATCAAGGAGGGAGGTTCTTTAAGTACAGGTATTTTCAAAAGGAGAACCCATTTGTCTTTATTCCTCCCTTTGTGGCTTAGCCGCTGGAACAGCGAGTGTGGTGAGAAGGCAGGAAGAGTGTAATTGCCCAAACAGGATGGCTTGGTATCTATTTCTGCCTCTGGATGCCTGTCCCACCCTCTACAGGTGCACAAGCACTTTCTCAGCCAGCACTGCCCAGCTTTTTCTGTGCATGGCTGGAATTAAAACAATGTGCAGTATAAAAAGTCTTACACGTCCCACCCACACAGCCACCAGACAAGGAAACCACCCTCCCAAGCCTCTGTTGCTGCTCCATGGACTGCAGCTTCAGTCCTGTTGCAGGATTATGGCCAGGGAGCTGCTATTCAGACCACACTTTCCCCTCTCAGGAGCTGCCTGTGTACCCAGGGGAAAAGTAAATCCAACAGTGGAAGCAAAGGAGATGAGAGAAGAGGAAGGAACTGTAGACTTTATATTTAACAGTCACAAAAAGCTCCTGCCTCCTGGAACTAGACACCATCACTCTTATTTTTCTCTTCTTTCTCTCCAAACAAACCTTTACCAGCTTGACTTTACAGCTATTCCCTGGAAAGGCTCTGACCTGACAGCTCTCCACCCTGTGATTCCAAAGACACTTGCCTCCATCTCACTTGCTCTTTTCTTTAGTGGACTTTTGTTTAGTGGATTTATCAACCCAGAGATAACCTCAGAGAGGGGCTTCTCCTGCCAGCAGGTCATCCACAGAGTAGAATCAAGAAGGAAGAGAGGCAGTGACAGAGGCACACAGGGGCTGCTTTTCCTCAGTTCCTGGAAGGCTGAGCAGATCACAGGCACCTCTGAAAAAAGGTCCCTTCTTTTGGTTTTGACTTTAAGCACACAGAGTTTATTTTTTCCTATCAGGAATAATGCTAGAAAGGTTCAGGGTCAGGTGAAAATAGCTTTCTCTACACAAGGATGCTCAACAAAAAACCCTAGTGGGAATCTTTGAGCTTTGAGTCAGCACAAATCATGTGTACACATCTAATTGGGTGCTGACAGTGAGCTTGGCTCTGTGGAAGGCAAACCCAGACAGCCTCTGCCTCAAGGGACTGGCATCCACTGAGACACTGCTGAGAACTGTGTGATGAGAGCTTGATAACATCTTCCCAACAACAAATTTCCAAACAATGAGAACACCAAACAGGCAGCTTGCCCTGGATACTTTATGGGTGTGTACAAGTGCAAGCCTGGGATTTGGTCGAGCCACTTCTACCCCAGGGACTTTCAGTCATGAGTGCACGTGGTTCTTAAGCTGTTTGTGACACCAGTTACCATCTACCTGCAATGGTGAATAAAGATCCAACAGCCCAGCCAGCTCCTCCACTCCAAAGATATGTTTTTGCAATACAACACAGCACATTTAATCATGGTGAGGCATGGGACAATTTAGAAAGAAAGTTAAACATTAATGTCTACTTTAGAGTTATGGAAATTAAGACACAGGAAAGTTACCTGCTCATGATGAACTACAGACATCTGGAACCCATACAGGTCTTCCAGCTTCAGCAGTGCCATCTTTATATGATCATCTCTATGCTGGAGGGATCTCTGAAGGTCTATAACCACAATTTAAAGCGATTTTTTCCTAACAGCACTGTTCAAGCTAAGAAAGAACAAAGATCCTTTCATGCTACTTAACCATTGAACCTGAACTATGCCACAGTTCAGGCACAAGGTGGTGATTGTCAAGCACTGGAACAAGTTGCCCAGGGCAACAGGGGAATCACCATCCCTGGAAGTGTCCAAAAACTGTGCAGTTGTGGCATTGAGGTGCATGGATTAGTGGTGGAGTTGGCCATGCTGGATTAATGGTTGGACCTGATGATCTCAGAGGTCTTCAACCTTACTGACTGTATGATATGACCAAGGTAAAATTGATGCCCAATGTTGGGGCAGTCCAAGGCCCTGGGAACCTCAGCAACGTGATTTAAGACATCCATCCTTTGAAGGAGGATGAATTAATACAATTGAATTTGGAAAATATCACCCTGAAACTATCCCTGTCATAAACTTTACTATAGGTACTCTGTTACATCACTCTGCACACGGGCTTTGTTTGACTACATTGCTAATTCAACAGGCAGCAGATGGATCGTGTCACTGCCTTTGCCAGTGCAAAACACGAGATCACCGGGTTCCAGACTCTCATGCAGATGAGAGGTTTCTGACAAGTGTGAGGAGCTTTGAAACACCATCAGTTCCATATGTCATGCAAAGCTGTCACACCCTGACAATGTATGCAGGAGCATTAGAAAAAAAATTTAAAAGCTTGAGAATGCACCAAATCAATTGGAGTAAGGTAAACGAAGGTTTGGGTTGGATGCGGTCTGAAATGTTCTCCCAGAACAGACCACAGGACAAAATGGAGAATTTTCTAAATGCCTCATTGTGTCCTTGTGCTTGTTCAATAAGGCAAAGTGAAGTCCTGCACTTCAGTCAGAACCCAAGGCAGTGCCCCAGGCTGGGGACACAGTGGCTAGAAAGCTGCCCAGTGGGAAAGGATCTGGGTGTGCTGGTCAACAGGGGCTGAACATGAGCCCAGGGTGCCCATGTGGCCAATGGCATCCTGTCAGGAAAGTGTGGCCAGCAGGACCAGGGACAATGTCCCTCTGTACTGAGCATGGGTGAGGCCACACCTGGAGCGCTGCATCCAGTTCTGGGCCCTTCACTGCAAGAACAACACTGAGGGGCTGGAGCATGCCCAGAGAAGGGCAGCAGAGCTGGGGAAAGGTCTGGAGCACAAGGATGGTAAGAAACAGCTGAGGGAGCTGGGAAAGGGGCTCAGCCTGGAGAAAAGGAGGCTCAAGGGGGACTCTCTGGCTCTGCACAACTCCTGACAGGAGGGGACAGCCAGGGGGGTCGGGCTCTGCTCCCAGGGAACAGGGACAGGACATGAAGAAACAGCCCCCAGCTGTGCCAGAGAAGACTCAGGCTGGACTTCAGGAGGAATTTCTTCACTGGAAGGATGGTCAGGCATTGGAAGGGGCTTCTCAGGGAGGTGGAGGAGTCCCCATCCCTGGAGATGTTCAAGCATCAGCTGGACGTGGCACTCAGAGTTCTGGGCTGGGTGGCAAGGTGGGAATGGGTCAAAAGTTGGACACAGAGGAGAGTAAGTGTTTTAAAGGTGTGGCCCTAACTACTCACACAGTCTGTGTTTTCCAGTCTGTGTTTCTGTTTCACAGGACACTCTAGGTCGTGTTTCTCTCAGTGCAGATGCCACTCATCAGTATTCAAGCTCCAATCTTGTCTTCTGCATAGGGAGCACATTGCACCATGAGGTGCCAGTTTTTTCCTTAGCACAAACTGATACAAAATGTAAACAGCATGTTTAGGATGAGTATGTGCACACACACATTTACATGGAGAAGGAGGCTGTTGTACACCACCACTCAGTTCCATTTGCTGAGACAGGGTCAGAACCTGGTTACAAAAACACCACTTAAGAAGCCAGACAAGGCCTGAACACAGCTTGCCTGGCAAGTTCACAATTCACTCAATAATACACAAGATGCAGTGCTGGGAAGAGTTCAGTACTGATAATTCCTCCCCTTTTCTTCACTGCAGAAACCAGATTTTTCCAAGCATTAGCCCCTATGTTCCCAGCAAAGGATATCCTGAAGTTTGTTTTGTTCACCTTAACTAACAAGAATAATTGCTTCAGTGGGAATTGCTGGGAAATCCACTCCTTGGAAACAGAAAATAAGATAAGACTATCCAGAAACCCAGCACTCAAATTTTTAACTGCTTTTTTATTCATTTCCAATATTATGTCCATTGAAACTGCACTTAAAGATTCAGCCATTCATATCTTCCTTATTGCTGAGGTCATAAGGAGATGTTACTCACAGTTATCAATTCACAACCTTTTTATACATCTGAGGTTCAATTCCATTCTGCAGTACTTCAACATTTTTTACCTGAGTGTACAGTGGAAAAGCCAGAATTCTACTGTACTGTTTTATCTCTCTGGATGTCCAGCAAATTTACTTGGAGCAAGAGCTAACATGCTACAAGAATAAATTTTGAACAGCTGTACACAGACAACATCATTCAAATAGAAAAGAGGAAACTCCCTACTTCTGCTTTCCATTGTGGGAATTACAGTGATCACATCAGCACTGTTTTAAAGGGATTTGGGCAACTTGAACATCAATAAAACTGTGGTGTGTTCCTAGAGATGTGCTCTGTAAGACAATCAGCAACCCCAAGGAGCAGTTCCAGCATCCAGCTCCCAGTCCAGCACTCTCCTTGTGCCTGAACTGGTGTTTGCCTGCCCAGCAGCCATCCAGCCCCGAGGAGCAGCTTTTCCAATGAAATAATAACAGCAGAATGTCTTCTGTGGCTATGAGAACACTTGAGGAGGAGCAGACGCCACCTCTCCTCATCATTTAAAAAAATAATATTCACACTGGGGTCAGTTCCACAATCTGGTTCATTCCATGGAGAGGAAGAGGAGGCTGTGCACAGGGGGGTTTCCATGGCAGTGCCATACAAAGCCATGCAGATTACTGCCTGAGACAGCATTAGATTGCTGGCACTTGTCAGCAGAGCCCAGAAAACACGCTCTTCTGGCAGTGTTTAAGCTCTGCTTTTGCATTTCTTACTGTTCAGAAGTGATGGATTAAATAAGCCAAGGCCAATTCTGTTTTACAGCCACTTCCACTTTGAGTTGTTTTCCTGCAAAATGCTTTCAGTGTGGTTTCATTTAGACTCCTGACCAAAGCTGCTGGATGGACTCCTTGATTCAGTGGGCATCACAGCTGAGAATTTTGTTTAGCCAGAGCTGCTTATGACTTCTAATGGCAGCAGAGATCAGAACCTCTTTGCCAACAAAAACACTTCAGTATTAGTAAGTTCACTGCATCCCTGTAATATTAAAGGTTATTACTGAGAAAGGCACAGTGAGCATCAAAAAGAATTGCCAAAAGGACTAAACAAGTTCTTTTACAGTAAAACATTAAACATCTGGAAAAGGAACAACCAGTGTGGGATATGGAGATTTAACACCATGAGTGGCAAGGAAAAGAGGAAAACTGCATCACCTCCTCTCTTAGAAGACTGACCAGCCAGGTGGCATCAAATAAGACAGGCAGCTGAAAAATGCAAATCAAAGGAGACCTTTCATTCACAAAACTTCACTAAACACTGCAGTTTTATCACAGAATACCCCAGAAGCTAAAAGTTTGTTTTTTACAAAACAGGATTGGACAAAACCCTGTAGGAATACTAATTGAAAGGCTGCTAAAGGTAGCTCCTCTTGTTCAGGACATCCTCAGCTAGCCAGTTGATTTGTTACACCCAGGAACTACCACCATAATCTTGTCCTCTTCATCTTTTTCTTCCCTGTGTATGTGATCACAACCAAGGGCTGGCTAATACATCAAAAGGACATGTGGTCTGGAAATTACAACTATTCCCACAGTATTCTGAAAAAAAAAAAAGAAGTAAGGAAGACAAATCTGCATCTGCATCATTTCCACCAGCTTGATCAGGTAATAACTTATTAACACATCCCTGAGCTGTACCGAAATTATTTCTAGACGTTGGAATGTGGCTCACAGTTACATTTCTAAATCCACCAGTTACTTTGACCCTGTACATACACAAGGTGCAGTTATGAAGTTCCCAGTCAGAGCTTTGTCCTCTTGCAGTTTCTCCTCCATTTGACTATAGCAGCTCCAAGTGTCTGAGAACTTTCTGGTTGCCCGGTGCAGCAGGAGGTGCCAGCCCTGCCTGGCTGTGGTACATGACAGGGTCGGTTTGCTGTTGTGCAATCAGTTGCAGGGAAAGTTCATTAACTCAGTTAGCCAATTAGGATGGATTTGTATCCATTCTGATCAATCCTGAATTAGACATGAGATCCCAGAGGTGCAGAGACTGGTCAATAGCTGTGCAGCACTGCAGCATTGGGAGTGACACAACTAAAATGTACCTAAACCAGTCTTGGCTGCTGTTACAGACACAGCAGCAATCACTCCTAGCACTCATGGAAGTCTGCATCTGAACAAATAGCAGCTTTGCTTTTCCCTTTCCGTGCAGTTTTCCAGGATGTTCTGCCCACTTGCCATCCTCTGAGAGCTGCAGTCACAAATAACCCTCCAGCTGGGAACAGGCTGCTATTTGCCAGGAAGATGAAACACCTATACCCAGGGCTCACAGCCAGAGAAAGGTGTCTTTAAAAAGCATTTAAATAACCACGAACCCCAAAGGAGCTTTATTTTGTTCTGCTCCTTTCCTCTACTTGAAGAGCTCTTTCTTCTGCCGTTGCAATTATGACTCTAGGCACAAGCACAGAGCCACATCTGCAGAGCCTTTGGAAGCAAAGGTGAGATCTCCTCAAGGAACTGGTCAGACTTTCCCTTGTGCAGGTACAGAGCTTGTGTGACCATCTGGAAAGCAAAATCTGGGGCCTGCTGAGGGCTGAAAACTAATCTTGTCTCTTTTCTGGCAAGTCCCCTGATCCAAGAGAGGCAGCATGAGCTGGTGGCTAGAACTACACTGAGTCCCTTGGGGCAGGGACAGGGATGTGCACTTGGTCCTCAAAGCCTTTGCAAGCACAGCAGCCACTTAAACACACCAAGAAATGACAGCCTAAAGCTGGTAATGCAGGATAATCTAAATCCCTTGATCCTTGAAATCAGCATTGAGTACCATGAATTAGATTTAACTAGCAATAAAATACTTAAATCTGTTATTCTCATAGTAGAATGATGCTTCATTTTTATCTGTTATAAAGAGAAATAATGTCCCTGGTTCCTAATTTGAGATAGAAAGGGAAGACTGTTTTCATACTAAAATGAGCTTTGCCATCCTTCTTTACAACAGCACTACTAATCCTGCATCCTTCCTCAACTAACATTTTAATTTCAAATAATTAACTAGGATGCAATAGGAATTATTCTGTCTCAAGCTCAAAACCTATTTCCTGCAGCAATAGAGAACATGAGAGAGAGGAGACGCTTGTACTGGGTATTACTAATAAATTCCTTGCTACATGTTATTTACCAACAACAGCAGTTTCCTAAGAAAAAAGAAAAGAAAACCAAGGCAATAGGAAGTGCTTCCCCTTCTCTTTAAAGTGGAATTAAGAGCTCCTCATGTATTTGTGACAACTTACTGAGGGAGACGATCTGACATTCTCATTCCACAGCTTTCAGACTTCAGGTTTGTTTGGGTTTTTTTAAAATTAAAATCCTAACTAAAAGACTATTCTGCAGTGGAAATGCCTTGCTGACCTCTACACACAGAATCACAGAATGACCAGGTTGGAAGAGACCTTTAAGATCATCCAGTCCAACCCAGCCCTAACACCTCAACCAAACCCTGGCACCCAGTGCCACATCCAGGCTTTGTTAAACACATCCAGGGCTGGTGAGTCCAGGGCTCTCAATATCTGCTGGTTGCATTTCCCAAGAGTTAGAAACTCTGCAGTAAGCACACCCTTGCTTCCCAAACACAGCCGGGGCACAGAACCTCTCGCTCACTGCTCCGTCACGGAGCCAGGGATGTGGGGAAGGCTGGGACAGGGATGCTGCTTTTGCCAGCAGTCTTGGCCAGAAAGAGACCCTCAATTATTGCCTTCCACCAGGGCCACAAGCCCAGGGGGATTTTGGAGCTATCAGTCCTGATGGCTGCACTGCTGTGAGCCAAGCGAGTGCTGAGAGTAGTGAAGGAAAGCTCCATCCAAGCCTTGAAATCCACACGGCTCTGCTTTGGGAATGGGGAGGGGGACACAGCTCTTTGCTGACATTCTCCCCAGGCTGGCAATAGGACTGATTGATTTCTTTTAAATTATTTTTACAGTTCTTAAGGGGGCTGTTGTACCATCTATAGTGGGCTTGGCAAAACACATGCTCCCTCTTTGGAAGGGATAATAACAGTATTTTAATTATGCATTTTAATGATGGAATTGGCTGTCAACTACCCCAGCCCTAACAGCCTTGGGACAGCATCTAATCTGCTGGGACACAGGGGTGAAATGAGAGTTTGCTCTCAATTTTAATGTCTATCATTGGCACCCACCAAAGCTGTCCTACTTAGAGTTAAAACTGAAGACATTTCTGCAGATTACGTGCTCCAGAAATTGCTCAGGAAAGCACGTAAGCACAGGCAAATGGGCAGGAAATGCTCTGGGGTGAATGAGAGACATCCAGGGCACCCCAGATCTCGTTTCAGTGCTCCAAGGCACAGGAGCAAAGCACTGATGTCCAGACAGGGAAGGACAAGGAATCACATCCATAGTGTGTGTTTGTGCACGTGCAGATGAAAGTGTGTCAGAGTTTGGTAGCAAACCCCTTCCACACCATTTTTCACAAAACCCTTCCCTTTCCAACTCAAGCCATACATCTTCAAGAGTGCTTTTAGCACATCAGTAAAATGCCAACTTTTGAAATCAATAAAGCTAAATAACTAAGGAAATTATCAATCTGAAGGGAAACAAATACAGATTCATCTCTGTATTACAGCTGACTTCCTTCACAGGGGTCAGTTCACATCTTTCTGAATTTCTAAACACACTGACTTCACCCTGGTCTCACACTGCCTGCCTCTAGATATCTGGAGGAAGGCAAGCATTTGGCAAATTAAACTGAATTCTAAGGGATGAAAATATATTATTTCTCATCACGAAAACTTCAAGAGGACATCTAAAATATCTGATTTTTATTCACTTGCTCTGAGAGGCAAGCAGTGCCAGCAAGGGGTACTGCTCTTAAAATCCTGCCATCTGCAGCCTTATGCTAATTCACTTTTTTTAGGAATAGAAATCACTGTGGAATGGGAATATGCTAAAATTCACAGAAGATATGGATGTAAAAGCCATTGCAGGTAATTGCTTTGGTTTGATGCTAATCCAACAACCCAGAATTGTCTTATTTTCCTCAAAGATTTCCCTCCTCCCAGGGCTGTAAGTGCTATTGATAGCTTCACCTTTATTTGCAGAGGAAAAATACACATTTCATAACACTGCCCAGCCAATCCTTACTTCTAAAGAGCTCTTTGCTGGCCACAGAGGGAATTTCAGTATTTTGTCCTGCTCAATTACCTACTTTTTTCTGGGCTGCCTGTAAAATGCAAAGTGTCTTGTGCAATGACAGCTCTCTATATAAGCTACCACCCATTAGGGACTGGCCCAAAACCACATTAACTTTACAGGAAAAATTTCTGTAGTGCTGACTGGGTTTCAATTCAAAGCACCAACACAGAAAGAGGAAAAAAAAATCATCTTGCTGTGGAATCTCACAGTTCCTCCCTAACAGCCGTGTCCATCTTTCTGCCTAAGGCATTGCCAGCGAATAAATAAGTCCCCCAGTAAAATATCTTTCATGTAACCTCAGGAGACCACTTCATAGGAACACGAGAACAATGACAGCAGATCAGAAAACCATGTAGTCCTGCATCCTGTCTGTGACAGGGACAGCAATCAGATCCTTCCGAGGAAAGTACACACAATTCCTACCCAGGCAGCTGAATTACTGAGAGGCCGGCTTCAGCCCTCCCAAGAATTAGAATGTGTTACCCACATAAAAATCTGATCTTTTAAGCTCAGGTTCTGACAATATTCCTTGTGATGTTCATTTCCACAATCCTTCCACTCTTCCCTGATAAGTTTTTGGAATGCTTTCCAGCAAACTGACTCCTACTGATTGTTTCTGCATTGTGAGGAAAAAAATTAGAAAAACACACACCCCACATCCTTTTAGGACATTCATTATGTTATGTGATATTACATTACCCCTCTCTTATTTTTGAGGACAAGCAAGTTAAAAATAAGAATTTTTGAAACTTCTCTGTGAGAAGGAAGTGGAGGGTGAGACGATGTGAGTGCAGCAGGGGCCGGGGCTAGCTGGTCTGGACCAGACATGTTGGCCCAAAGTGTGGTCTGTGTGTAAATGTACTTGCTGTCTGGTTTCATTATGAATCACAAATCCTCTACAAGGCAAGGAAGGAACCATTTGCTCTCACTTACCCTGAATCCTGAGCTGATTCTAATTTATTACCCATCATTAAACACACACAGCCACAGAAGCCGTGTGCTCGGACACAATCACCACCACTGCAAGAGACAGGTAATAAAATGCTGAACCACTTCCTATCTGATTAACAGCACTGTGAGGGTCAGGGAGGAGTCTGAGCCACCAGACAGCAAGATCTACCTTTGGCAGGAAACAAGGCTCCAGCCCCACAGCAGTTGTCAAGCTGCTTTCTTCTGTGTTAAAGCAGGTAACTCAACCTATTGTCCTCTGAGACTCTGCCACCTAAACTACAACACAGATATAGATATAAAAAACTATCTACTGATTTATCTATCCAGATATAGATATATAAATAAAGACATATTTATTTTAAAATACAACAGGCTTCCCAGACAACAATCAAACCCCATGTAACAAGATCCACAAGCGAGCCAGAGGCATTTTGAAGATGACCTTAGGACATCCAGAATACCCTCATCTCCCACAGTTTTGTATGTCCCGCAAGCTTTTGAGAGAGTCTCACCATCATTCAAGCACCAGGGGTCTGAGAACAGCTCAGGGACCATAAATATTTTCTACTTCCTATCCAATGCCACACCATGCCCATCAGCACTTCCATGGGCTGATCCATCTATTTTTCCAGATGCCAGTAACACTGGAAAAGGCTTTTGCATCACAAAGCAAATGCAAAGAAACATCATCAACTGCATTTTGCAACTGTATACTGGGGACTAGGACAAGAGCTGAACAACCAGCAGGCCACAAATGAACAGCCACAGTGACAAGCAGCCTTCACCCCACAGTGAAGAGACACCAGGATGTAGGGAAGCCTCTCACACCACTCTAAGTGCTGCTCAACAGAACTATTTGCCAATTCAATGTTGCATGCAATATTTAGAAAAGCTCCTGCCTCTTGGTTGTTATAAATGGCAATTTAGACAAAGAGCAAGTGTTTCACAGTGGCTGGGGGGGCTTCAAAAAGGGACAAATTAGTTTAAGGAAATTGTTGAAATACTGGCATATCCCAGTGTTTAACTTGCCCTGGTTTGGAGAAGGATCACAGCTACATTAGAGAATGAATCTCTGTGTGTCTAACAGAATCTCTGTTTTACAGATGTTATTTTTAAGATTATCACCCATGTGTCATTCCTGACTTGGAAACACACTCTAATGCCAAGCTGAGCTGCAGTGCCAGGAGTGAGCTTTGCAACTGAACTTGCTCCTATGGATGAAAGAACATGGTATCTGTAGAAGACTCCAGTGGTATCTGTAGAAGACTCCAAGGTTAATCACAGTTTCAATAGCCATGGAGTGTGACTGGACTCTGTTTTAAATAATCCCTCAGTTTAAATTTCTTTGGACCAGCATCTTTCTGGGAGAACAAGTACCACTGGAAAAAAACATCCTGAAACAAATACTGCAATGCACAAGGTTTGCAAATGCAATTCCTTCATGCATCACTATTTACATTAATGGAAAAAAGGAAAGGCAATATTTGGTAAATCCAGGGATTGTCAAGGTATTAAAAAAGCCCATTTCAATTAGGTCAAAAAATGTAGAAAGTGAGCCTGATGAGTGCCCAGTGGCCCATCTGGTGTTGGTTTGTGCTCAGTGCCTGTTCCAGTCCCCTCCCAGGAGATCAGAAATGCCCCAAGGTGCCAGCTGAGCTCTGCTCCAGTCCTATTCAGCTGGAACTGAGCCTTGGGGGAAAACTTGGCATGGTGCTGCCAGAAGTTTATTTGTCTGGTAACTGGGTTTCAAAAAGTTTATTTGTCTGGTGACAAGAAACCAGTTTCTGGATTATGAATCCAGAAAGAATAAGTTCAGTAAGTACAAATGAGGACAATTAACACATATTTTATATACAATGCAAATATTTTCTCCATTCAGTATGTCATATACTGGTCAAGTCTCTGGAAGGTGTAACATCAGCAGCTGGTAGGAATATCTCTCTGAGGAGCTTTTAGTGAAAATTCAATATCCACTGTATAATGTCCTGTATTATACTTCTGCCATAAACCATCCTCTATAAAAACAAGGATAACTTTCGACAATTTGCTTTTAAGGAAAATGTTTGCTCTCTTCACTTTGTTTTTCTTTTCCCTGAGATATTTGAATATTTTCTCTTTGTTTTGCCACCCTCCCTCTCAATGTGAGATATTTGCTGTCACACTTGCTAATAATTTCCCCCATTATCACATCCATGGGTTTCAAAGCAGTGGGCAGGCAGCATGGCTGATTCCAGCCAAAAGCTGGAAGTCACTGAAGGCTCTGGGTGGGTAAAGCAGGAATGAACCCACCTACACTTTTATAAGAATGTAAGAATTTTCTAAGAAATGCAAGCCAATAACCCTTAGAGCCAGAGCCCCTTCCCAGGCCCACGTGGCTGAGGCACAGAGCTGAGGCAGTCTCAGCTCCCTGAGCCACAACAGCACCTCAGGGTGCTCCCTGCCCTCGTGGGCAGCAATGGGATGGTGGGAGATGCCAACTCAAAAATAAAGCAGGGCATGGCGAGAACTAAACCAGCAGAAATTACGAGACATTTTCATGCTCCTGTTCTGTAATTTTACTTTCAAGAAGACAGATTAAGGAGATGGATTTAACTAGTGAAATATTGCATGGTTCTCACTGTAATAGCTGTTTACATCAGCCCTTCTGAACTAATATCTATTTTTAGTATCAGGCTTTTAAAAGATTCTTAGCTCAATGACTAATTTTGAGCTTTTAATTTACCCTGGGAGCAATTTTTCAGGTGGAATTAATGCCACTTCACTTTGATTTGTGGACACAGTAAGTTAAGCATTTATATATCCTAAACTGCACCTGTAAAATGGAAGGCAGCTTTTCAAAAAAGCCTATATGCTTAAACTGAATGGAACTCAGTAAAGCCTTTTTTTCTTTTTCTTTTTCTTTTTTTCTTTCCTTTTCTTAAATTGGTGGTAGTTATTCTTTAACTCACCCATCTTTCTTAATCCAGTAACTGTGATTAAGGCAGAATTAAAAACAAAAATTCAGAGCGTATTTCAAACATCCTTCAAGGAAAACAAAACAAATCCAACCCAGCCCCAGACAGACAAACCCTCTGCTGAAAATGTCACTGTGTAACTCTTAGCAAGGTCGCTTTTAACAAGCATTCATCAGAGGCTGACAGGGGATCATCCTGCCTCCACAAACTGATGATCCAGACAAAGAAGGAAAGAGGCAAATGCCACAGAGCAGAGAGCACCTGGGCCACCAGTCAGTGGAATGATCTCAGACACAGGGTGGGGTTGTTGGGGTGTCCTGTGCA
This sequence comes from Dicaeum eximium, assembly GCA_013396995.1. NCBI lineage: Eukaryota > Metazoa > Chordata > Aves > Passeriformes > Dicaeidae > Dicaeum > Dicaeum eximium. The sequence goes on along the minus strand of VWZP01007510.1, from coordinate 293,363 downwards.
GGGCCAGGAGTTGGACTTCATGATCCTGGTGGGTCCCTGCCAACTCAGAACTCTCTATGATTCTGTGAATTGTAAATTCATAGAATTCATAATGAAGAAATCAAAGCTCAATCTGTTTTACCTGTACTGCCTCCCTAATTCACTTCCAAGTCCACCCCAATAGTATTTGATTGTAAGCAGCCATTTAAAGTCAGTGCAGCTCCAAATAAGCAAGATATTGTAACTCCTTAGTTCTTTAGGGCACCTCTTTGCAGGAAAGGTGTGTTACTATTAATGTTCTCATTTCAACACCACTGTCCCACACGGAAATAAATTAGAGGTGCCTCATCTCCAGTTCAGCTCACCTACAAAGAACAAGGAGAATGATGCAGTAGGAGAATATGTAAAGTAAGTCTTCTGTAAACATTAGTGGATGAAAAGTTTGGAAGGAACAAAGGTTAAAACTGTTCAAATGTTTAACTACTAATAACCTAACTGAGTGGGGGAATAGAAGACATCAGAACTAAACTTTCCCTAGAAATGTCCTTTCCACTGAAAACCAAAGCACTTCCTGCTTGCAGCAGCAAAGACCACAAGAATGTGTATAAACCCCTCCTCCTACTACTCATCCTATCAAAGAACTGTTTGTTTTTCACCTGTGATTTAAAAACCTGAGCCTTCCACAGTCATTTGATTACCTTGAAAACAACTGAAGAGAGATTTTGCAAATGATGTTTATATACATTTCCATAACTGTGAATGTACAGTGAATTAGGGTAAGTAATGGATTATGATCAGTAGTATTTTCTCTCCAAAACTAGGCTCCCCACATAACTTAAGCAGAAAATGGGTCTTTGCTCTATAATCTTACTTCAGCATACAGGAAACATCCCCAAGCACGTGCATGTACTGGGGGCAAGGGGACATGGATACAACAATACACCATTCATGCAAGTCAGGCTTACTTGTGTTAATTGGAATCTAGTTCTGCAGGCTGCTAACGCTACCCAATACCACGAAGAATGTTCACTTTTTACGTAAGCGATGCCCTGGAATTCATTTTCAAAGCCAGGTACAAGTGTCAATGAATGAGTCACTCCTCCTCAGGTGCATATGGGTCTTTCCATGGGAATCACTGCAGCCCTGCTGACCTGCTCCTGCTTCTGCCATGGCTACAGGTCCCAAAATTGTGGCCCACAACATAACAGCATGTTCTTTCCAGCCAGACATGTAGCAATGCTACTTTTATAGTGGTAATAAATCACTATACAAATTTGATTGTAAGGATGCAGAGTGGTCTGGTACACAGCCCAAAAGGTTTGAGAAGCACTGGTTTGGAAAAGTCACCTTGAACTCCAGACAGGAAATTAGAGAAGCAAAACAATTGCACGGACTGGTGCGGGACTCCAACATTCCCACTACTGCAAACACACCCCTGAACTTCCAGAGTCTCCTGGATACCTGCTGTGCTACAGCAGCCAGCCTCGTGCTCTTCATTCCCAAACAGCCCCTTCAGTGCTCCAGAGTCCTTCACACTCTGTCAGGCCTGTTTGGGTTATCCAAGTGATCTCTGTCTCAAATCCAACAGCACCTCCAACAGTATTCTATCACCTTGGGGATCTCCCAGTGGGCACAGACCAAGCCTGACCTCTTTTTCACCTGATCTCTCCCTGCTGTTCACATTCTCACTACACCATATGCTGCCCTGCAGAACTGCAGGTCTGTGCTCTAAAACAAATGAGAGTTCTCCAGGTGTGGGAGACAAGACAAAACCGAAACAACCTTAAAATAACAACTTTAGAATGCACAGAGAGAGCACTTGGGGCTCCCCTGGGATGAAACATGTTAAATATATAAAATGTACTATAAATACATAAAACGTACTAGAAAAATTAGGTCTATTTTCTCACCCCCAGTTTATAGAAGACCCTGATCCAACTTCACTTAAGGTCAAGGCAAAAAACCTCTTCCCTTCTGAGCTACCACTTACTTTTACTTTGGGGCCAAGATGTATCAACAGCAACTGAGACCATACTGAGACCATACACAAACACTCCTCTGGTCACCACACTTAAAAATTAAACTTATAGGCACAGCAAAAGCAAGAATTAAAGATAAACAGGTTTTCCACTTACTACCAAAAGCTTTTAGTGTCACTGAAGAAGGGGAGGGAAAAAAGTAATCTACTTATTCAGTTTTTGAATATAAGACCATGCTTCCCTTCCAGCAACTGGTAGCCATTAAATACATAATAACTGATAATGTAAATATTCATCTCTCTCTTTCATAATTACAGCTATGGTGGTAATGAAGAAAGTCAAGGGAGCCAGACCAGCCCTTCAGAACTATTTGTGCACAAAACAGTGCAGATACCAGTTACATGAGACTGCACTGCTGGTACTAAGAGGTGAATGTTGTTTGAAAGTATTACACAATACCAACAAAAATCCTGTCTTCCACTATACAGTGCTTGAATCAAATTCTGAGGTCTGAGGAACATATGTGGGGGGATGGACAGGCTGTGTTAAAAGATGTGGGGACTTTGGGTGGAATAGTAACTACTTCTGTAAAATCTGTGGGAAATCTTTCCCCTCATTATTGTAATAAATTACAGAAGTGAAGACAACCTTGGCAAGAGGTGCCTGAACTACAGCCTAAGGGAGAATAGGCCAATTTCTACTGATAGAACAGATGTGCCACAGGCAGCAAAAGTGCAAGTTTCCCTCACAACACTCATCCCAAGTACCTGAGCGGTCAATAGTGAGGACAAACTTTCCTTGTGCAAAGCAGAAAGCCAGGATGGGGAAATGAATTGCTACCTTGTGCTACTGGCCATGAATTATCATAAAGTGAAGATATTAATGAAGACAAGGCAGTCTGGAGAGTTTCCCTGTTCTAGTAGCCTGCACTCACTTGCTGACACAACAGAAAGACAAAATACAACACCAGCTGAAGCAGTTCTCTCCTCTCAGCAGGAAGCAAGGACACCTTCCCTTCCCACCCTGACCATTTTATCCCTCCACAAAGAATATTTACTTTGCAATCCAGGGCTGTCCAGTGAGGACACAGGCTGTAAATGGCATTTTTATAGTTTGGTCCTTGTGCATGGGGACTGGGCCAGGGCACAAACACGTTTTCCTCTAACCTGCTCACTGATTCAAGACAACACTCTCTTTCTTGATTGCAGAAGCATTTCCAAGTAGGTTTAAGTGCTTTCACTTAAATCAGACCCTCAGACTGCCATGACTTCTCAGGGTATCAGACAGCATTCTAGCACACAGGAAAAAAGGACTGTCTGAACTTGTAAAGGATGTAGGTAGGAAATAATCCAGCTCTGGACTATGTCAACTCACTCCAGTAAAGTAAGACAACCCCTGTCACAACATAAACCAAGGCATATTGAAAGAGCCCTGCTTTCTCCTCTCCACTGCTTAAACTGACCTTGCTTAATCCCAACATCAGCAGCATCCTACAGAAGATGGAAAAATGTCAGAGAAAAGGACACAAAGTCAGGCATGGAGGGGGAAATGGGGAAAAAGGTTTTGCTCATTGTTGAAAGAACTTAGAGGATCTCCTGGCAGAAAGAGAGCTCCACCTTGTCCTGCCATTTTGAGCATCAGACTGCCAGAGAAGTAACCTGGATTTAAGAATGCCTGTTAGTGTTGTTGGAAGCAGGGAAGAAGGCAGTGGGTAGGACATGGTGGACCAAACCATTTGCAGTCATAAGAAGAGCAAGCACAAAGCATTCTATAAGCATTCTATCTCACCTCCTGCCTTGGACACCTGAGGAAACACCTCCTTGGGAAGTGCTTGGGTGCAGGAAGCCATTCACCCAAAAGGAAAGCCCATGAACTTGAAATAGAAAACAGAAAGTGTTTAGATTATGATTTTCTCTGTTCTGGCAAGAAGAACAGTTAAGCAGGTGCAGTAGGAAGCAAAATGTGAAGATGTAGTTCAATTCTGCAGAGCACAGCTGAGGACAAAGTGTCCTGTTAGGGAGAAGCAGATGGTAGAAAAAACAAGCAGCACCTGCAACTCATGTAATATACACAGATTCAGGGGTAGCACCTGGAGAATGTGGTTTCTGCATGGAATAAATAAAAATGTTAGAGCAGTATAGCTGCCACCATAAGCCAATGACAAGAAGATCAAACGGAACTGAATTCATCAAGTCTCATTTATCCCACCATTGTGCTGCATCCACTATGTTGAGACCCCTTCTCAGTGCAGTGTTTATAGCTTGGTGGGAACAATCACAGCCCACCAGAGCTGATTGTTTATTTGCAAGGTTGTCACCTACTGCAAGGTTACATTACACCAGCTCAAGAGGTAGGGCAGCACAGGTAGATAGAAGTTCCACTTTTCAAATGAACAGAGACTGTAGGTGGAATTGACCCTTACAGGAAAAGTGAGTTCACAACAAGATTTATGAAAAAGTACCTGGCATTGCTTGGCTTTCTGGGAAACCAGGGGCTGAAAGGCATCTGGGGGACTGCCCCTCTGCACATGAGGAAAGACAAGTTCCTTCAGAGCCCCAGTTATCTAGGATTATTCACCTTTAATGAGTCCTTGCAGATCTCTCACCTCCTTACATTTCCTGCCTTGTGACCTTACACTACACATTTTTGCCTACCAGGGTTTCCTCTAATGACATCTCTATGCTCTTCCTGAAGACAGATCCTTTCTCCCTCTGCACTTCCATGGAATCCTTGCAATGACCTCCATTTAATACCTCTCAGTTTCCACCTGGAGAAGTCCCTGAGCTGGAGCTGTCTGGGTTGGAGGATTCAGCTGCCCAGTAACAGGGACCAAATCTCTGGATCTAAGCATTAACCTCATTAATTAATTAATTTGTACCACTAATGCTGCATGTTCAGGAACTGGACTGTAGTTCTCATCCTGGCTCTGCCTCAGACCTGCTGTGCCACTTTGGGCAGGTCATTTTTCCCATTTGGCTTTCTTGGATTCCCCATCTGTAAGGGCCAGCCTTATAATCCCTCCCAATATAAAACATCCTGAGATCTTTGGACAACAAACTGTATTGCAAGCCAGCCACTGCTATTATGAGAGCTCTTGTGTGCTACAGAGACACTGGCAAGAGATGCAAAAGCAAAATAAATTCAAGGCCACAGAGAGCAGACAGGGCAATAAAGCACAAAAGTTGTAGAAAGAAGAGAAAATAATCTAGTCAAAACCAGAGTACAGCACTGGGGCATTACTCCCATGGTATAGTGCATATGGAAGGACAATGCTATTTTGAAGCAGTTCTACAAATCCAGTTGTCCCCCTTCTTAGTCTTTGTGTTCCTTGTGGCCTGTAGTTCTGTAGCTGCTCCCACTTAACTCCACACACAGATAAGAGTTTTTGTATGGTTTGGTTTATAAATGTATTGACTGACTACAGCTATACAGCTCAAGTAGGCACAGAGATGCTCTACCACCTTCTGAGTTCAGCCAGGTTTATCCTTTCTCTAGCTGGGAAAAGCAGCCAGTAAGAACTGAAAAGCACAAGAAAACTTGGATGCAGACCTGTGGGACAGTCAACTAAACCTGTATTTACACAACTGCATATGCAGTGCTTTATGAAGGAAGATCAGCACACAATCACAGCATCATCCTGAGATAAGTGAAGCTCAAATCACCACAAGTTTATGTGTGCAGCTCCAGAATGCTACTGAGCAAGCAGCAGCTGTGCTCCATCTGTCAGTGTGTCCTCTGCTGTCACAGGACCTTGCTGTGGAGACTACCATGATCTGCTTCTTTCCATTATGGATGAGGCTGGATTGCCCTGTGATTTTTCTGTACAGGCAATTACAGTGCCCCTCTAACCAGTTTACATTACCTCTTGGTTAAAGAGCAGCTTGTATGTCAGGATTAATATAAAAGAAGGCAAAAATTCTATTTGTGTCTGCAATTCCTAAGGAACAAGTCCCCTATGCTTTCCAGACAGTATCAGAAGCTGAGAGTATGGATTGGCTTGCAAGTGATGGGAGGGAGAGAGATACCAGCCCAGCTGTGCCTGCAAAGAGCGGAGTGTGGGATGAACACAGGCTCAAACATTATCCTTGCTGGATTTCTTTTCCCCACTTTCTGTTCAGATTTTCAGAACCATTTCCTCCTAAAAATTTGTGCAACCTTGTTTCTCAGTTAAAAAGCTTTTAAAATTTTTTAAAGTTTTTTATTTTATTGCCTTTTTGATGAGTGATATGAATGCCAGCAAATACTACATTTCACTCTCCCTCATTAACATTGTAAATTAATTTAGGACTGATTTAGATGTACGATTAACAACCTTAGGACTAATCCACTCTTTATTCAGAGGACATAATCAGGATGAAGAGTCTTTCGTCTCACATCACTCAATTAGTTAGCAGGACCATCTCATGGGAAGCAAACAATATTTGTGTGTCTGCTGGCAAAGAACTGTTCAGGGTCAAGGCAGAAGAGTGGGAGACACCTGGCCTGGCCTCAGCTTTGCTCCAGGCTTCTTCTGCAACCCTGGGCAAATGCTTTTACACTCTGCACCATTCCCCCTAATTTTAACATTGGGAAGTTGGATTTAGAAAAAAGATAAAAGACTAGAAGCAATGTTTGTGGTGGTCTAGGGCAGCACCTTTTATTTAATCAGGATTAAGGATACCTGGGCCATGGGCCACCTGCCAACACAGAAACTTGGTAAGCTGGAGTAATGGACTTAATAAGGTGTCAGGTACGTGCCTCTACCCTTATTTATGTGAAATGGTGTTTTATTTTCTGAGCACTCTTTTCCTCTGATAGCATTGTGATTAGCACATTATTATCCATATCGCAGAAGCAAAGTCAAGCCCTGAGTTTTCAGATCAGCAAAAGAAACCCAACAGAAAACACTGCTTTTCTTAAAGCAACAATTATCTGGTAGAAAACTTGACACACTCAAGAGCAATCCTGCAACATCTCAGTGATGCTGTTTTGAGATGCCCTGTGTGTTTGCTAGAGAAATAAATAACACATCTTGCAATTAACAAATGAATATCCCGTTGAAGTTGGCTTTTACTTGCTGTCAGTGAATAATGTTCAGAAGGATTTCATCCACTGAAGGGAATGAAGATTAAATACATGCTTTGGCAAGTGTCCTTTTCCACCAGAATATTTTCTTGAAAGCACTTTGTGTATCTAATGATACATTGAGGACCTGTTCCTCTGAGTACAATAAATAAATACAAATAATTGCTGTGGAAAAGAATCTGACAGACAACCAGTGCCATTTTGGGCATAACTGATTGATGCAACACATAATCAGTGACACTTGCAAAGCTGAAAGCTTCTGTTCTGAACACATGCTGCTCACATCAGCTGAGCTGAGCTCTGCTGTCCCACAAGGGCAGCATCTTTTAAATATTTAATACAAATTGTTATTAATTGTTTGTATTACAACATTACCAAGAAGCTGCAACCACAGATGAGGACCCTGCTGTGCCATGGGCTGCAGGAAATAAAAAAGGAGGGGATATTGCAGTGGTTCACATAGTTTGAATTCAAAGAGCAATTGATGGAGCTCCAGAATAGTCTCACCTTTAGTGAGATCATAAAGAATGAATGATTTTATACAATTCAGTGTTGGCCACAATTTCACAGACAAGCTCCTGACAGGTGTTTGGCATCCACTGTGATAGCATGGGAAAACATGTCGTGCTGCCACACTATTTCAAAACCGACCTGAATTCTCACTTTTTCAGCTCTATAATTGTTCCAGTGTGGTTCCCTCAGACAGATGACAGTGACAAGACAGCTACAGCACCACAAATCCATGACTCTAATTAATAGTTCTGCAGGAGGTTTTCAAATCAGACTGTTTTCTTAAAATACTGCATTTCTTAAAAGTACTGCTACTACTTTCAACTCTCCACGAGAATCAAACCTGCTGTCGTGTCTGCATGAGACTGGTACTCAGTGTCCCCTGTGCAGCCACTGCTACAGGCCCTCCTCTAAGCACCTCAGGACTAGAGGCCAGAGAAGCTGGGGTTCTCCTGGGGCTGTTCAGCTCTGCCTAAAGATGTCTGAGACATGCAAATGCCTGCTCCATTAAAAGGACATCAGAATTGCAATAATCCTTCCTTACAGAACAAGAGCAATGCTGGAAGCTAACAGCACCAGAATTCTAGGGCTATTGTTAATCCATGAACTCTCATGGATGCAGTGGTTGTTAGCCTTGCCCACAGCTTTCATGCTCAGGTTCTTGCCTCAGTGAGTTTTACATTTTCATGCCACACCATGCTCCCAGGGACTGTCCATGCAGCAGATTCTCTGTCAAGCACATGAAGGGCAAACTACATCACACTTATTACCAAGCTAAAGAAGTGAACAGGATCCTGCTGTTGGCTTATTATGAGTTTTCTAATCTAGGGGAAGTAACCATCTCCTGTTTGAATTTAGTTTTTGTAAACAAAATAATTAGGTTTGTTTGCTTTTGGTCCATTCTACACTCAAAGAATTCTGAGACCCAATCTCCTGCCCAACAGCAATCAAGGCCAAAAAACCCCTGATGTTCCTTTAGCTTTCCAGTAGGAGTGTATTTATTCACCTTTTTAAGAGTTGATTTCAGAACCAGTATGCCCATGCATCATAATGAAGAAATCTGTAGGCACCCATTGGACAAATGGAATGTTACAAAGACCAGTGAGAGAAGAAATTCTCTTTCTTACCTGTCTGCAACAAACCAGCCCCACTGTCCTTGACTCCAAAGTGCTGCTGGATGTCCAGTAACACACCTACAAGGAAACAGAGAATATGCTCAGTGCCTTCAGCCTTTGAAAAGCATTCAACTCAAACCTTTTCTGACGTATCAGCAAAGCTTCAAATTACAGTTTAAACATATAACTTCTAAAGGTTGTACTTTTTTTTGTCACCTATACATGTACACTCAGTAATTTTGGGCTACTACAATAAAAGCAGAGGTGGGCAGATGCAACATCATCCAAGGAGCCTGGAAATTAAATCCTCATGAAAGGAAATTGGTCTTTCCTTTCTACTTAAATAAGATCAGGCTTTTCTTTTTGTGTGTTTTTTTTTTTTTTCTCCATAATCCAGACCTCTTACTTCTGTTGTTTCACAGAAATACAGGGAAACTGATTCTGCACCTAAGGTGCTTCAAATGGTTTGACAAGACAGACAGATTGAATCCAAGACAAGTTTTAACAAATCTCTGCTGGGAGGAGATGTGACAAATTGATAGCAATGATGAAAGGTTTCATATTTAACTAATTCTGGGGAGATTTTAATTTCAAAGCAAATATAACAAATATATTTTAAATACCTTAGGAAAGGTGGATAAGTGACCAGATGCTCAGATTTAAAGCAACTACAAGCAGAACCAAACCAAATCTTCTGTTTTCCTTGAACCCCAATATATTAATTGGCACGAGCAAAATTACCAGGTTTTGAAGCATTTAGCCATTCAAGTAGATTTAACATTTTTGTACCAAACATTTTGGCACATGTAACATCAGGTTTATGGGACAGCCATGTATTTGTAACCAACAAACCAACAGGAAAACCCACAGCAGAGCTTTAATAACTCATCTGGGGGCACACAAGTTTGCCAAGCTGTACATGGACCAGTGGGCTCAGATGCAGATCCATAGGCCTGAATATTTGTCAGTGCTCTAAATAACCAGGCTCTGACTTCTGGGTCTGGAATTGAGGCTGTTGCCCTCTTCAGAGCTGGGACTTCCTTATTTAAACTACTGCCTTCCCCAAACCTGAGGATATGAAAGTTTATTTTCTAAAACCAAAAAACCATTCTCTAACTGATCTGAACATCCACAGAAGTTCACCTCCAGCTCAAATTCTGATCCAAGGCTTTATCCAAAGTCATTCTCATCTCTGCAGGTTACAGAAATCAACTGAGCACCAACCTGAATCACTCACCAGAAATGTCCTAGCGTTTGGGGCTGTCAAGACCACACTAAATGACAAACACAGAGAGATAAAACACCCAGAGATAAGTATTCCCAGAAGACATCTGGGACAATGCCAAGGGAACAGTCATAAATTAAAGATACTAAAGGGAAAGAAGATGGAGAGAAGGATAGAAAATCAAGAAAGCTCATTTCAGGTATTCTGTATTATTTGTACATCACCATTTACTCAGGACAGCATTCAGGTGGGCTTTAGGCATCAATATCTACCCAGAAACATTAGTTCAACCTTCTGCAACAACTCCCACTTCCCTACTCCCTCATCAGACTGTTGAGCCCCAAACAAGAAGGCTGAGGGTGGGGAAGGGTGTGAATCTATTAATGTATGTAGTTACTGATAAAAGTGGGTAGATGCAGAGCCAGGCTATTCACACTGCTGCCCAGTTAAAGAGGCAAAAGGCAACAACTGAAATCCAGGAAATCCCATTTAAACATAAGAAAATGAATTTTTACTGTCTGGGAGGTCAAGCTTGGACGTTCAGAGAGGTGGTGGGGTCCCCATCCCTGGAGATACTCAAAACCCAACAGGACACACTCCTGTGCAACCTGCTCTAGTTGACCCTGCTTTTAGCAGGGGGCCTGGATTAGATGATCTCCAGAGGTCACTTCGACCTCAATTATTCTGTGGTTCTATACTTTCCTAAGGATGGCCTAATTACATCCATCCTGACACGGTGCTCCTCTGGCCTCTCTTTTCCTTTGGAACATTGCTGTCTATTACAATTTCAACAGGTATTTCTTTGCTTTCTCTTGGATGGCAGATTTAACTCTATTTACAAAGTGCCCTGGCGTTTCTTGACTGTGCTTCCCTAGTTTGCTCCATTAACAACTGAGATACCACTATCCAGGCAGCAACTGATGAACAAAAATAAATTTGGGTTTGCCTAGCAAACCTCTCTGTGGTGTAGCTGACTTACCTGCTCCCCTTGGTGTTCCACTCTTCCACAAAAAAAAATGTTTCTCATGCAACTCAACTTAGAAACCTCAGTGAGCCTAACCAGCTCTGAGCACTCTGCTTCATCTCAGACTGCCCACATCAGGCAAAGCTCAACAAGTCAAAACAACCCCTGGGCACTATAATCCCAATTTTAGGGACAATTAACTCATCAACATCCTCAAGAACAATGTGGAAGAAGGGAGGAAATACCGAGTACAATATTTTCTCATGCTCTCCTATCCTCACTCAGTCGTGCTGCACAGAAATGAAATATCCTACTCATTGTTTGAGCCGAGCAGAGGGTTGGACTAGATGGAATATATTCCATGAGGGAATACACACAGATTGAGAGCTCCATCCAGCACCCTGAAAGGTGGCTCTCCTGCCTTCAGTAGCAAATTCCCAGCCACGACAGAATGCCAAAGTGGCACGTTAAACTTCTAAAGTTATGAGAAGCAGGAGCCTGGGATGTGATGGAAAACAGACTTTTATGGACTTGCATCAGAAACCAGAACAGAAAGTAGAGGGGAATATAATGGTGCCTACACAAAAAAAAGGAGAGGAGAGTTTCCAGTTTGTGACAAGTTATTTGTCCAGTGACAGTGGTTTCACAGTCCTACAGACCATAATGAGTTTTACAAGCTTGAACTCCTGTAGCCACAAATTAAATCTATTTGGGACACAGACATGCAGACACTTGGATTAATCCTACAATTTTATCCTGGTGGTGGAGAGAAAAGTGAGTTCTAGGGAGAGTCAATGCAACAGGACAATGTAGAACCACAATTATAAGTCCTGTGTGATGTTGGAATAAGGTCTCAGATGATTAAGAGAGATCTGCATGTCTAAATGACATGGATTTCCTACTCCACGTTATTTTATATTCTCTTTGGACTACAGGTGTTTTGATTTGGGTTTAGAGCATTAAATTAAAGGCAATAGCAGGCAGATGATGCAACACACCTATGAAGTGATAGTAGTTCTCTGCTGTGGGAGTTTTCCTGCTCAGCCACTCACCTGGGAAGACACTCCTCCTCTCTTAAATTCACTCAGCTCTGTTTCCACCTCACTGTGGCAATGACTCACCTCAGAATTTAATAAGATTTAGGGATACAATTAAGCAATGATAGACTAGAGGAGAATACAGGAAAATGATAGAGCTTTTGACTTTCCCTTCTGCTTCTAGATGATGGGAAGGGAGAGAGCTGGAGCCAGGCTCCAGACAATGACCACATTTGCTGTGTCTCACTGCACCTGACGCCATCCCAGAGGTGCAGCCACCACGCGTGGCTGGCAAGGTCCTTCTTGGATTAAAGCTCATACCTATGACCAGGAGGATCTCAAAATAGCCAAGAGCAGCCAGCAGGCACCAGTCTTCCTGAGAACCTCTCTGGAGGGCTGCTGGCCATTTGGGATGCTGTGTGATTACATGGCACCTTGTGTTCTCCCAGCTATTATTTCTTAAGCACATTCTGTATTTTCAGGACTGAGCAAACACACAGCAAAGATGGTGCCAATCTCCCAAAGCATCTCAGCAGCTGAACCAGACGCTGTTAATGCTGATGTAGATTTGGAACTCAATGAGATGAAACACAGGCAGCACCCAGCCAGGAGTGCTGATCAAGATGGGCACAGGGACAGGACTCACTGGGAGCCCAGACAGAAGAGCAAAGACTGGTTACTGCAGCTGTCTCTAGGGGAATTTGACCAGGCCTCAAGTCTAAGAACCTGACAGACACCAAGGCAGTTTTCAGACTTTTGTGGGCACTGGGCATGAAGAGGACTTTGAGGAGCAATTTGGAGGATAAAAGGTCACGGAGTGCTGCAGATAGGGAGGGATGTACCTGACCTCATGCACTCACAGGGTCAGAGGGTTTCTAGGGTAGTGCTGATATTTTTAATGACCATTTCACAAACAGTGATTGTAAAAGACCGGATTTTGAGGCTTTTGGAATGCAAATCCACATTTAATGGCCCAGGTTATCTCTGTTTTAGGGGAAATACTTTGGGAAAGCCAAATTTTCCTGGAAGCGTGCAGTTCACACTTCAAACAGGGAGGTGGGTGGTCCAGATGAGGCATGAGGCAAGCTGCTTGCCTAGATAGGTTTTGTGTCCCTGATCTGAGCTACAACAAATCAAAAGTTGCAGGATTCTACATGGGCTCTTCATCAAACACTGCTGCCTGTATACATTGCCACAATAAGAAACAGTGTCCATAAGCTAAACCACAGTGAAATAACAATTTCAAAGCAAAAAGACATTAGAGCTTCCCTGGGACAGCCCCATTTTTTAGATACCAAAACAAAACATCATGATTTGCATTCAAACTGCTTCCAAGGCAGGTGCAAAATGTAGAGTTGGCCTGTGCAGAGTGCAGAGCTATAGAAGCAAAGGCACAGGTTTGCAGCTCACATTCTTTAAATACTGTGTGTGTGCTGCAACACCACTGGCCAGCATAACTACTTACTTAAGAAAGCATGCTCATTTTTAAAGGCATTTTTAAATGGGGAAAAATGATGGTGCTTGAAAGCAACCAGCACATGGTTTTCCACAGGATCCAGGATGTGTGCCCCTAGCACCCTCCCTCCTGCCCCACTGCAGCTCTGCACCTCTCTTTAGAGAACCCAGATTGACGCTCTCAACTCCCTGAGAGCCAGCACAGACTCTGTACTGACAATACTGTTCCTTCTATTACCTCTTGCTACCTACCTCTCTTCCTTATAAAGGCATTTTCTTCCCAGACTGTGGTCCCTGGTACTTCCAGGACCAGCTTCCTCAGGAGGAGGTAGCTAAGCAGGGATAGCCAAGTCCTGGCCTTCTCCATTAAAGACACAAAGCACCTTCCTCCCATCAGGCTGCTCTTCCTGCCTGCAGGCATATTCAACCTCCTTCAAATAAAGCATTAAGGAGGCAGAGGAGTGGTGCAACACACCTGTCTCTTCAGAGACATGTGAAAGGATGAGGTGGAGAGAAGTTTATTCTGAAGTCTCTGTGATTACATCTTCACTGCAAGCCCAAGGTGTAGCAGCAGTTCACACACCAACCCCTGAGCTTCAAACGAGCTGCTTCAGCTCAGCCACCCACCAGCTATTAAACACCAGCATCACAATTTGAGCCCTATTTAAATATTCAGCTGCAGAAAACCACCATGGAAGCCCTACTGATATTTGTACCTTAAGATAAATCCCCACTGCTGCCAGAACTAGCAAGTCTAGAATATAAATGCAGTACTACCTTCTTTGGATTGCCATGAAAGCATTCCCTGCCTGCTCTTCAAGTACTGATAAATGCCTGGTGACATCTGGCTTGAAAACATTGACTGGAGCTACCTTAGGACATAAACACTGACTTTCCTTCTGCAAAACTAGTTTCCACTGTTGCATGACATGACAATGCACACTGGTGAAACAGTCTTTGGTTTCAAAATAATGCTACAGGATTAAAAAGAAATAAACAAAACAAACCCAGCAATTAGACAAATCAAAACAAGGGTTTCCTAAGATCTGCTCACACTGGAATGCATGAAACTTGTGACCTAGAAAGCACTGAAAAGCAGCTGCCAACACCCACAGCAGCGTCCTCAGGAAGGGATTTCCCTGAGTAATAAAGCAGAGTGCTGGGAAGAGACAATCACAGCAGCTTGAGCTGAAGATCAGAGTGAACCAGAGTCCTGATGTCATTCCCAGGACATGAAACAGTTGCTTCAAAATCACAGAACAGACTCAGAGAATATCCTGAGCTGGAAGGAGCTCATATGGATCATCAAGCCCATCTCCTGTCGTGCACAGACACCCCAGCAATCCCACCCTGTCCATCCCTGGGTGTTGTGTCCAAACTCTCCTGGAGCTCTGGGAGCCTCGGGGCTGTGCCCATTCCCTGGGGAGCCTGGGCAGTGCCAGCACGCTCTGGGGAAGAACCTTTCCCTGATATCCAACCTAAACCTGCCCTGGCAAAGCTCCAGCCATTTCCTAACAAAACCCCAGAGAAGTGTGCGAGCTCACAGCCCTCAGAGGCACTGAGAGCCTCCCCCTGCCCGCAGAAGGGGATGGGGTGGACTTGTCTCAGGTGATGGTGTTGGACTGTCAGGACGCAGCAGAGGAATTGCTGCTCACTCCAAGCAGCATTTGCAGTGGGTTTTTTGGAAGGACAGGTGCTGTGAGCTCTGCAAAGCACACACTACTGCTTGGGAAATGAAATAGAGATGCCTCTCTGAGGTGACATTCCTATTCTGAATTAAAACCAGTGTTATCCTCAGAGACTCACACCACCTGTCACACCCACTTTTCCCATTCAGTGTTTTTGTCATTATTATAGTATCAGTAGGGAAGTATCTGAGCTATTCATTTATTCATTCATTCCTAAAGGCTACTACTGGCTTACCTACATAGCATGTAACAAGTAATTAAGCATCAGGAAAAAAAAAAAAAAGGAATGTGATTAATCAAGAACATGGAGAAGAATATATTAAAAAAGCAACTTCTTACTCTGGCAGTAATAAATCATGGTTTCTCTAACATAGCTCAAACTCCACTGTAATGTGGTATGCAAAGTCTGAGCACAAAATTGCCTGCAAGACTGGGAGGAGATAAAAAAGTTCATCAGGTGTAGAATCGATTAGCACAAGGCATCATTAACACAGGGTCAGGGCGTCTAGGGAAGGCAACACAGGGCAGCCAGTCCTGTTGGGTTAAAAAAACAAACAAACAAACAAACAAAACAAAAAAAACCCCCTACAAAACAAACAAAAAAAACCCCCAAACCAAAAAAAAAAAAAACCAACAAAACAAAACAAAACAAATAGGAGTTTGAATGCAACCATGGCTGCCAAATGCTGGGTGCCTCATTGGTAAAGCCACACCCTAATCAAATCCTTCATCTCCTTAATTATAGTGTGTGTCTGTTCCCAGGACTATGGCTGGGAAGGATGTCCTTGTCAAATAGGGAACATGGGATACTCGGCCAGCATGAAACAAAGAGCTTAAAGAAATTCCAAAACATGGAAGAGTTTCCATTTATGACCCATTGCAACCACAGCTCTCAGCAGTTAGACTTAAAAGTGACATGAGCCAAATCTGAGGAGAAGCTCCCAGTGTCATTTCACTCTCCTCTCCACCTGGGACACAGAGATCCCAAATTTCAGCCCTGCCTCATCTCACTTGCAGACTCCTGCTTAGCCTATCTTAATCAGCCTAGCAGCTCCCACAAGCCAAGGGAAAACTTCAATTAGAGACAAGTGACAGGATTTGGCTCAAAGGACAGACTAAAATGAATTGGCACCTAGACCTGAACTTAAAACCAACCTTATTCATTGAGACTTGGAACAGTTCCTTTATGGGGAATGGGAAAAATCAGAAGCTCTTACAAATCTGAAAAACCAAGAGAAACAGAAGGTAGAAACAGAGTAGCTGAGGTTTATATTAGTCATCTGAAAGGACAGCAATCATTACCACCTTTCACACGATGCTGGCCAGACCTTTCTCTCACACCCAGCATCTCTAGCTCAGGACTCAGTTTAGACCCAATTTCTGGGGTTTTTTTAATCTCATGCAAAAAACAGAATGAAACACAATCTTTACCAGAGGAAAAGAAACTACTCTTGGGACAGTTTAGATCTAAGCAGCAGCCTCACCAGATTTTCATATCAAAGAGGAGAACCTCAAAAATAATGTTATTATTTCAATTATTCAAATCTCAGAAAATTCAGATAGTCCCCCAATTCACATTCTCCTCGTGGACTCTGTAGCAGAAAAAATTGGGCCTGCCAGCAGAAGCTCTACTTGTCTTCTGCCTTTCTAATCTTAAGACAAGACTAACAAGTTGAGCTAATTCATGCAGTGAAACATATCTCAGAGACTTTGTATATGAACTCATTAAAATAAATAAAACCAGTATGGATAATGATAGAGCAAATCAAGTGCATATGAATTCAGTCAGTGAGTCACTGCTCCCTTGTTTTCCTTATTGGAAAACTTGGCTTATCACCATACCGGGGTGACGGTGAGTCAGGAAACTGGCATGAGCCACAAATTGCAAGGAAATTAAAACAAGTATCTACAAAATCTCTTTTTGGAGAGATTTTGGAGATGTTTCTGTCTTTGTATGGATGCAGTTATAGACTTCACAGTTCTAACCTCATGGTTTTCTAACTAGATAAAATCAAGAAAGGAAAGAGGCATTTATGAGTTCCAGAGACAGTACATAATGATTGGGCTCTTGTTCTCAGCATCAGTTTGATGCCTTGACTTTTATAAAAGTATATATTTTAACCAAATACATTTGAAGCATATTACCACATTCTACTGAATGCTGGACACTACCTTACCAGGTAAATAGGTGGGTATTAATCACTTGGAACCAGTCAAAGCACATGCAAATATTTTAACAGCACTAAACTGAGAACTAATAGTGTGCATGGCATGAGGTTAACAGTTCTAAACCCAAGTCTATGCAAGCACAACCACTTTGCTGCCACCTCACTCACACAGACCATGAGAATTTGCTCTGTTACACTTTCTGACACACCACCTGTTGGATTTGAGGTTTTCAGGCAGGTTGGGAACACAAATCCCATCAAAAAGCCTGGGCTATTATTTGCACTTCTGTGTACAAGCAGCTGTGTCTCTGGAGCTCATTGATATTATTTCACAATAATAAAATTAAATTCAAACGTTAAAGTAAAAAAAAATCAGAGACAAAAAAATGTAAATGTTAAGGTTGTGAAGGTGAAAGGAAGAAAACCTCAATGTTCTCTAGTTCCACACTCTAGCAAGTGAGGGGTTTTTACCCACTTCCTTTTCTCCTGCAGCTATGCACATTTCTGTGACACAGGAGACTGAATGAACAACTGGGATAATTAGTGACTGATGATTTACAGCAGATGACAGCTAATTTCTCCAGTTAAGAAGATTTCTATCAAATCTGTAGAAATGTGCACTCAGATCGGACATACTTCCAAGTGACTGCATCTCATCTTTCATTTGCATTTTGCTTCTGCTTGGCAGTGCCTCGGAGCTATTTTGGAACATCACAAGCTGTCCAGGGCACATTGGTATATTGTATGTAATTGTAAGGAGCTTCCTATTCTTCTTTACCACAAAGAATGTTTTACAAAATGCAAGGGAATGCCAGATGCAGAGGTACCTTGTACAGAGCGATCTGCACAAGAGCAGCAGCCAGGAGCAAAGCAGCCCATCAGGGAATGTCAGGCACATTCCAGGCAGGCTTCTGCAGGGCATGGCTGACAGATTTCTCAGGCAAAGAAGGAAACATTCACTGTCATGGTTCCTGGGCTAACAAAGAGCTCTTGTCATCAACTTCATGCCAGTACAGGGGTGTAAGAGCACATCTTCAGTGATCCTGCACACTGATTTTCACAAGTGACTGGGCAATGTTAATGTCCAGTACACAAATCTCCCTCTGTGACCTGGGTCCCTCTTAAAGGCTCATAAGACTTTAAGTGCACAAGCAGGAAAAGCTGAAATTGTCTATAGCATCTTGTCCACAGATTAAAGCCTGGATAAAACTGTGATACAAACTTGATGCTGCCAGCCACTTTTAAGATAACAGGAAATCTGTAACAGAACCCAAAGCCCCACTATTTCAAGTAGCTACCTAAACCTTGTTTAAAATTCCAGATGAAGAAGCTTTTGGACTCAGCTAAAAATACTTACCCTAACTTTAATAATCCCAGAAGAGCCTTTACTCTTAGACATATGCTTTACACACCCCTGAGACTCTGCTGCTGAACGTGGCAGGTAGGTTCATGAATCTGTCACCCTGCATAAAGAATCATGGAATGGTTTAGTTTCGAATGGATGTTAAAACTCAGCTTGTTCCAAACCCCTGCCATGGGCCAGGGACACCTTCCACTATCCCAGGTGGCTCCAAGCCTCATCCAACCTGGCCTTGGACACTCCCAAGGAATGGAGCAGCCACAGCTGCTCTGGGCACCCTGTGCCAGGGCTTCACCTCCCTCACAGCTGAGAATTCCTTCCCAAAATCCCATCTATCCCTGCCCTCTGGGAGTGGGAAGCCATTCCTCCTTGTCCTGGCACTCCAGGCCCTTGTCCAAAGTCCCTCTCCAGCCCTCCTGGAGCCCCTTTAGGCACTGGAAGGGACTCTGAGGTCTCCCCTGAGCCTGCTCTTCTTCAGGCTGAACAAGCCCAACTCTCTCAGCCTGCCTCCATAAGAGGGAGGATAAGAAGGGAGGATAAAGCTGCTCCAAGGCCACTGTTAATGAAGGAAATGTTTCCTTTCCTCCACCTCTTTTCCCTGCTCTCTCTAGAGCACCATAACTATGATTTTTGGGGTCCCCTCACCCACCCTGATCTGGAGGGCACTAAGACCCCTACAGCAGCTTCTCATATCCAACACACATTCCCTTCCTCCTATTCCTTCTCTCCATTCTGGTTTTCAGTTGGGGAACTCTCCCATCACAAGTGCACTGATCTGCAAGAATCCTACTGTCTGCATAATCTAAATAAATCAAAAGGTCCTGTTTTATCCCCACATGCTCTGAGGGAGATGTTTTTCCCACAGATGAGGCTGACTGGGGGTACATTCCTATACACTGTCCATGTTGGTTCCTGGAACCACCTCGAACTTTCTGTCACAAGTGTTTAAAGCAGCCACTGCAGAGCTCTAACCATGGGCATATTTTAATTTATGTATGAGTGTAAATGCCCTCCTGTCACTGCCCGTTCCAATATCTCCCTCAGATTAAAACACCTTTCCCTGAGCACAGAGCAATGTGACACTCCTCACATGCATTTATCTCCCACAGAAACACACTGAGTGTTTTTATTTCATTCTGGGTCCTGGTCAAGCTGTGTCAGGTCACAACTGAGTATGGTGCCCAACTGTCCATTAGTGTCTTTAAATTCACCTCACTGACAAAGCAAGTGGCTTTGTACAGGTAATTAGTAAGAGCACACAGGTATTCAAAGATCTGTGTAGGGAACGAAGGCTTGTTCAGGAACCCACAGCTTACCCACAGCACTATTAGAGAAAAGAAACCAGCTTTGGATTTATCACAGGAGATATTTAAATATAGGAAAGAATTTACTATGTTCAATAGGTCCATAGCTGATATAGCAAAAATCTGTGGATAAAACCTTATACCTGCATTAGAATGTGTACTCAGATGAGAATAGGGGACCCTAAAATAAGCATGACAGCGAGGGCTGCTGCAGAACTGCAAGGAGTCAGTGGTGTGGGCATGTGGCTACAGAGCAGGAAGTCCTCACAGCACAAAAAGGGCTTGTCCTGTTTTTTTAATAGAGTGTTTTATTCAGTGCAAGTTGCAGTGGTTTCTGGAGCTAAAACACCCTTCACAGCAAGGTTTTTGATTTTGCCAAGCTGCACTGCCACAGGACCTCCATGAGAAGGGCTGTGCTAACAGAGCAGTGATGCCCACTCCTAGGTGACAGAGCAAAACCTGAATTCAGCCCTGAATTAGGAGACAGGGCTGCTCTGTTCTCAATCCTGACACTACATCCCTATTTAACCCTGGGCATGTTACTTGATCATGCAGAATTTCAGAGTCTGCATTAGTAATGAAGATAATAACAATAATCATGGGTGTCACAGATACAGTTGGGCTTGGTTATTATGTTCTCATGAAGTGCTTGGAAGAGCCCCAGATGAAAGGGAAATTAGGAGAAAGAAGATTAATTATAAGATGTGCATCCCAAATAAAAACCAGACAGAAACATTGTTGTTGCTGTTATTAGTGGAGAGTCTGTCTTATTTGGGCCAGCTTTTACTTCTCTGTTGGTAAAGCAGACCCATTTTAACCACTTTCCATGTTCAAATTTTATTTGTAGATGGTGGGTAGGTGATAAAGGCTCTGAGCTTCTGATACTGCAGACATAAAAGCCTTTGATTGAAGGTTTGATTTCACAGTAACCACTGTCTGTGATATGACAGGCCTGCCTGTGTTTTTACTGTTGTGAGGCAAAACAAGGAACCAAAAGTTTACTGCCACTCTGAAGAAAAGATCAGGACTGAAGAAAAGGAAATATTTCCTGTAGCTAAACACACCATAGTGAGCATAGTCACAGTGGGAAAAATTACATTGAAATTATATAACACACACCTGGGTATTTAACAAAAACTTGTGCAAATGGAAACATCTTTTCTACAATGATTTTGTCTCAGGAAGTACCAAGTACTTCTCATTTAGGTTAGTATCTTTGCCTGTTTCAACATGGGAAAGGGACACAGGGCAAGGCACAGTGACACCTCTGAGCTCACATCCAACTGAGCAGCACAGCCCAGACAGAGACCTGAGAATTCCCCCAGGCCTCAGCCTGGGCTGCTCTCCCCTGGAGCTGCCTTCCTCCTGTGCCAGAGATCAACCCTTGCTCCTCCTGCAGCATGCTAAGGGCATCCCAGAGATCCCAGCATCACTGGGGATGGAAAAGATGTCCCAGATCATGGAAGCCAACCTGTGCCTGATTCCCACCTTGTCACCCAGCCCAGAGCACTGAGTGCCACCTCCAGTCATTCCTTGGACACCTCCAGGGATGGGAACTCCACCACTGCCCTGGGCAGCTCCTTCCAATGCCTAACCCCCCTTTCCATGGGGAAATTCCTCCTGATGTCCCCCCTGAGTCTCCCCTGGTGCAACTTGAGGCTGTTTCCTTTTGTCCTGTCCCTGTTCCCTGGGAGCAGAGCCCGACCCTCCCCAGCTGTCCCCTCCTGGCAGGAGTTGTGCAGAGCCCCCTGAGGGGGAGAGCCCCCTCAGAGACCCTGCAAGGTCCCCCTGAGCCTCCTTTTCTCCAGTCTGAGCCCCTTTCCCTGCTCTCTCAGCCATTCCTCATATGACCCACTCTCCAGACCCTTCCCCAGCTCTGTTGCCCTTCTCTGGACACACTGCAGCCCCTCCATGAATGCCAAACTTAAATTCAACATCATCCAGTGACAAATACAGTTCCAACTCTAACTTCATCATGACACTAAATTTCATTAAATATCCCTTGGGGTATTCAGTAATGAATTGCTTAAAAAATAGATGAGTACAGGAACCTGGGAAAAAATTAATAATTGCACGTTCATTCCAGGACACACAAACTCCTTGCTTTCACCTTGCATAGAAAGTTTTGAAAAAAAATAGGGTGGTATTGAACCCTTCATTTCTCAAGAGTCAGGTTTTTGAAGATTGCTGCCAGCAAGTCACCTACACCTTAATTTGTGATAATTTACAATGCAGTAGAAGAAGTAAAGGACAGAGCTTCCACTTGTTTCAGGAGACACAACAATACAGCCAAAGAAGGAGTTTCACCCCTTAACTATAAACAGCAAAAGGCTCTAATTTGTTCAGCTTCTGCTCATGAAATGTGCATTAATTCCTTAATGACAGGTGCACCTTGGAGTCAGGACAGCTAATCACTAGATCAGGAGTTAACCACAGTACAGGGCTCAGAGAAGCCCACATCTTTTTCAAAGAAAGCCTTGGCAGGTCCCAAAAGCCAGTTCATAGCAAGTTTATAGCAAAAGGTTATTTTCTAAAAGTAGAACTAATGATCCCTGTTTTTCTATGGCTTTATGCTTGAGACAGCAATCTCCAAGCTTTTTCAGAGGTGGTAGATATTTAAAATCTTCTGCCTTTGTGGTTTCTTTCACACCTCATAAACATTAAGGTCATGTTACCGGGACTCCCTCCTTTCCCTGGCTCCAAATGTCTATGAAACCTCCAGCAGAATTGTATCATGAAGAAGACTTCCTTCTAGTGTGGCCAAAACTGCCAATGGATTAAAACAGTAAGGGAGGAGGGGAATAATGAATAATCCAGAGAGAAATCAACTTACAAAATACACTCTGTTTAAAAGAAAACTACTTTCATTGCAGTTTATGTCTCCATTTATTGGAATGGCTGAAGTTTTTTTTATTTTCTATTCCACATTCTCTCCCATAGTGACTTTCCTGTTTCAGAACAGCCATCTGCATTACAGGTCCAGAGTCAGCCACAGCAGCTCCTCCTCTCCATACAGAAGCAGTATTATTACAGTGCATTTATAAACTTGGAAATGTGTGCATTATCCCTTCTCTCTTACAACTCCCTCCTGTTAATCAACACTGTCAGTCATTTAGTAAGATAAACACCACAAAACTTTGGTGGTAGCTGGCTTTTGGGGTAGTCCCTAACTCCCGTTCCTTATCTCAGGAGTTATGTAAGAAGTAGAAAGCTGTTAAATCTTCAGAGATAATCAAGATCAGTCACAGGTGCTGCACACAAGGGACTAACACTGAAATAAATCAGAGTATTTCCCTGCATACCCACACCCTTCTTTTTGCACAGAAATACCTAAACAGTTGAAGAGATGGGCTCAGGAAGAATATGCTTAGCCACCAAATGGAACACAAAAGGCAGAGTTTTGATGAAGAAGCCTGTTGGTGTCTTGTGAACTTCCCTTCTCACTGAGAGAAGAAAAAGAAAAGATCCATTTCAAAAGTAAAAGGCAAGTCAATCCTAAATCTGGACAGTCAGTAATCCACACACTGGTCCTGCACTTCAGTCACTGGTATCAAAGGCACTTCTTTCAGGAAACACATCAATCCTTTTGTTCATTTATTCTTGAGTTAAGACATTAAGCAGAAAATGAAGCACCCGAGTTGTATGCTCATTAGAATGCTGCATAATATATAGGGAAGGAAATAAAAATAGTGCCAGTCTGAAGCAAAAGGGAAAAGCAGCCTCAGTGCTGTTTGGGTATTGAAGGCAATGCACAGTGTAGCAAAATGCTTGTGTGGTCAGTAAATGTACAGTAAATGAGGCTTCAGGAAGTGCTATGAGCACCGAAATTGATATCAGATAAAGTGATTGCTGGATATAAGAAACTCCATGTCAAGCACTCTGCTGTGGGGCATGCATGTTGGAGGTGGAGAGCAGGCTTAGATCTTGCCTAAGTGTGGCGTGTCCCGCAGCCTTTGTCCTGCTCCTGGCACTGGCTGGAATGATGGCTGGCTCTGAGCACCCTCCTGGTGCACGAGGGGTTTGCAGGGCTCTGGAGCACCTGCTGCCCCTGCTCACATCACCCCTGTGCTGAACGAGGAGCCGGCTCTGCAGAGAAGTGCACAACACACCGTGGTGCAGGCACAGGTCCCACTGAACATGTCTGAGCGCATCTGGAAAATCCACGAGGGCCTGACAAGAGAGACAGGGGAGCTGCCCCAGCACAAAAAGCTGTTTTCAAACAGGCCAAAGCCAAGCCAGCGAGGGCGCTTTCAAGTCAGGCCAACATCCCGCCGTGAGTGGCACCCACGGCAGCAGATCTGGGAGCAGGTCTGAACAGGCACCCAGGTGCCCCCAGGAGGGATGCACTCTGCCCAGAGAGCTGCAGCATTCCTCAGCAGCCTCCACACTGCAGTGCTGCTCAGCCAGGGCCCCAGAAGCAGTTTATTCTGTAAGCGCTTCCCCGCAAGGTATTGGCGATGATGGAAATGAAAACAAGAGAAAATTAATCTTTTTATTAATTTAGAAAGATGTAATTCATGACTCATAGCGAGCTTGTATAAATAATGACATTGTTTAAATCTTATTTGTAATTATACTTAAAGCCAGAGACTTTCAAAGCTGCACTGAGAATAAGGCATCCAACTGTCTAATTTATTGTTATTTTAAGCAGGTACTGTATGCCCAAATTCCCTTGGCAGATTATATCTCAGCTTAAGTGTTTTGCTAGAGGTAATTTTCACATGTTCATGACAGCAGCAATGAGAGGAAGGAAATCAAACAAAAGAGAATTCCATCTATGTCATCCAATTTCTTCCCCTCTCTGGCAAGCCTGGAAGTGCTTTGTGCATGACTGAGAAGCTGCACATTCCCTGTGCTCCACCTGCTTTGGCAGGGAAGAGAAAGTGGAAGTGAGGAAGGACCAGATGCAAGTGGTTTGGGAAAAGAAACAAACCAATAGGTTTTCTTTATTTGCCACGTGTTGTCCCACGTCTCAGGGGTCACCAATTGTTGTCACTGGAGTCCCATCAGGGTGAATCAAGACTCTTTGACTCCAGTATCAGAAGGCTTTATGATTTATTAAAATGGCTCTGTTGTTTAGAAGGATTTGGGCTGTTTCTGCCCAGGTACAGAGCTAGCATCTTTCCGTCTCCATGCTCAGTACCCAAACTGCTGGAATGTTAGAAAATACTTACAAAGTCAGAGAGATAGCAATTCTTTATATCATAGGTTGGGGAAAGAAAACCCCATCTCCCATATTGGGAGACAGGCAAAAGAATGCATTTTGGTTTTGAAACACACACACACAAAGATTTGAAATCTGCAGAGAAAACGAGTTTTCCCATGAAACAAACTCAACAAGTTTGCATCCAAAAAACTTAGAAAATGTCCAGTAACAGCCATGCAATCTTAGAAAAATGAAAAACTGCTCTTTGTGCTACTTCTCATTGTATGAGGCACCTGTTCATTCATCACAGCAATGGTGATAAGAACACAAACTCACAAGTAGATCACCTTAAAAGCCTTGTTCACACTTCTTCAGACTCCTGCAATCCCCAACCACAGACTTAAATTTAATAAAGATCAAAAAATATGTATAGAAAACTAGAAGTTACCAAGGGGAAAATAATTTGTGCTAATGCATATATAAACCTGGAACAGCAATCTGCCTAGGAAATGAGTCTTATTAACACCTTGCTGGAAATACCCATGGCATGCTTGGAGGGCACCTGGTGATCCTCAAGGAAATGGATGCAATTTTGAGGAGCTGTCATATAGCTGGTTGATCTGGAAAAGCTGGACAGAGAACAAAAATAGTTGGGGAAGTGCCTGTATGTATTGCTTTTAAATACTTATCCCAGTGCTGCACTTGTTGCATGAAATCCCAGATGTAGCAAACACATGGAAAATTATCAGCCTTCCAGTATATCTAACTGCGAGTAGCCAGAAGGATCACAGGCACCCATTTATTCAGAACAGAAGTTGGGCTGGGAAAGAGTTACCATCCATCTTTCCTTGAGACACTGTTTTAACCATGAGAAATTTCTAAATGTAAATATAATCAAATCCTAAAATCCTATATTTCCTAGAACTGCAGGATATATTTTATGTACTCATAAAAATTATACCCTGAATCAATTTAACTTTTTTCATTCCCTGCTACTAGTAATCTGGGATTCTCCTCTCAAAATGAAGAAATTTGCCTTTCATGTCAACTCAAATTGCCATGCAATGGATTTAATTTTTGTTTTTTCTCCCGCTCATTTTGCTCCCACTTTGTGATGGAACTGACACTGAGGAATCAGAGCTGCTCCCTGCACACTGAAACTGAAACCAAACAGAGCAGGTTTTCCTTCTGTGTTCAGAAACGTGATCAGCAGTTTGACTTTTATATGGCCATTATCTAAAAACACACACACAACCTTTTCCCACCTGGAACTGATTTTCAGTTTCTTTCTTGTCTTAGCTGTGTCCCTTTCAGTGTCTGCTACAGTGAGAAAATACAGCTTGATATCTTCAATGGCAGAGACTGAGAAATCTTGCAATTAATGCCTTTTAAATGGCTGTAATTTCAGTGAACACCATTAATTCACCTCCTCACATGTAGGATTACAAACTGCTCTTCCCTCTCTTCTGATACACTAAGGGCCCAGAGGAGGGCTGCAGATACAGACATTAGATGTTAAAAATCCAAGTATTAGAAATGACAAAGACATTTATCACATGCAGACACACTCCATCCTACCCCTACCTTCTTTTTTGTATAACTTCCTCCTTTTTATATTATTAATGCCATTTTTGGGGAGAGAGAAGGAAAAATATTCACCTCAAGCACACCACCCCAGGATACATCCAAAAGAAAAGACTGCATAAAACATCTATAGACATAAGGTTCCTGCTGTGTGCTGGAGGCAGAATATATCACCCTTCAGCTCAATGGTGCAATAGAGAAGTGGAGAAAAACTACAGAAATTGCTCTGAAAACAGAAACAAAAAACTGCTTTCCTGGAGCTATCATCAGGATTGCTTGTCAGATCGGATGCTTTTTTTTCTGTGCTACATTCAAATGCAAAGAAAATGCTTGAGGAAAATTGCTACTTCTGATATTTACACCCTTCACACAGGCAGCTGGAATGAGATTTCTGCCGTGGTGGAGCAACAGCATCAACAAAATAGGCTAAGCCTAATGGCAGTCACACTGCAAGCACTACTTAAACATATGCAAAGGATTTCTTGATTCTCTGCTACATATTTTCTAGTAAACTTCATGCTTATATAATTTTTAAGTACTTATTTTTACAGCAAAGTTTAGGAAAATGGGCCAACTCAGTGTAAGTTGAGTTTGAAAGCAGAACTGGAGGAAGGAGGTTAATAAAGGTAGATGGAGTTAACCTGTAGATGTGGGACTTGGGGACACAGTGACCTTGGCAGTGCTGGGAATACAGTCAGACTTGATGATCTTAAAGGTCTTTTCCAATCTAAACAATTCTATGATTCTCTGAGAAACCTCCTCACTCCAGCAAGGAAAGCAGAAGCTTCACACAAGTTCCACATAAGGCAAATCTTTCCTGAGTCACCAGAAAACATTTGTTGTGTTTTAGTTTCCATCTGACAGCAGCACACGCTCTGCCTCATGCCATGGCTTTCCAAGGAAGCACTTCCAGAATCAAACCAAATTTTTAGAGAAGTAGGATTTAAGAAATGCCATCTCCTGTGAGATTTGGCATTCTCCCTAAAACAGCTGCTACTGAATACTTAAAGACTAAGCTCTACAAACCCACATGGTTGTACAAAAAATCCCCCAAACAGGAAAAAAACAGGCTCCAAATTCAGAATACAACTCTGTCACATCCAAAAGCTATTTATCTCTAAGTTTCATATCAAAATTGAAAGGTGTACTCATAGTGGCCACAGTTGTGGCAATTATTACCTGTAGGGTGTAAATTTACATCAGACATCAGCAAATATTCTTTTGCAAATAGAAAAATGATGATTCCTGACACAAAACTCTTGCTCAGACATAAGACAACAAGGCCACAGATTAATAGAGACACAAACGAAAGGAGAATACAAGAAAACAATGCATAATTTCTGTCCCTCTGACAGATATCCAGAGGTTTAGGTTGGATATTAGGAAAAATGTCTTCACTGAAAGGGTTGTCCAGCCCTGGGACAGCTGCCCAGGGCAGTGGTGGAGTCACCATCCCTGGAGGGGTTTAACAGATGTGAGGATGTGGCACCTGGGGACATGGGTTAGTGCTGGGGGATGGTTGGACTCAATCTTGGAGATCTTTCCCAACCTAAAGGGATCTATGATTCTATGCTGATCAACTCAAGGCTCTTTTTTGTAATATAACTGCTGCAAAACAAACTCTGCATCCATAGATCTACAAGTAAATAAAATCCTCTGCCTTTTGCTTTGTTAACAAAATATTACCATGCCTTAAGGATGTTGTCTGGGATTTTGTCCCCACAAAAATTTAATTGCCTAATCTTTCTTATCCAATCAGCACAGTGTCCCAGTACTTTGCTTATCAGCTGCTTATTCCCAGAAACCTGCCCTGCCCTGATCCTCTTACTGCTGCTCCCCAAGTCACCTGCCAAAGCAACTACTTGTGTGGCCTTGCCCAGAGCAGAGAGAGAGCAAAATCACCTGGAAGGGAAAGGGAAGAGAAAGGGGGGTGTATGTTACTGCATTACTTTCCCCTTCCTGCAGAAAACAAGGACTGATTTGCCTTATAAGACAAAATGAGCAATGCTCCTGCCTAGAAGTATTCCAGAAAGCCTTCAGAAATGACCAAACACATGATTCCAGCTGAAGAATGTCCTAATCCCCACCTCTATTGCTCCAGCTAGACACAGGCTGGTTCCAGAGCCTCCTAAAGTGCTCTGAGTTGCATCAATTTCCTCTTCGAGTCCTTTATAACAACAGATATGTTCTGAAACACATCCACTTCTGTCACAGTACAGGTATTTAAAAGCCCTCCATCAACATATTTTTACTTACAGCCCTTGCCCTCTTTCTTCCTTTCACACATACTCTCAGAATAAGCAGGGAAAGCTTCCTGTTTTGATGCACACTTCCATCAGTTGGAAACAAGAGGTGTGAAAGGAAATTAGGCATGCAAGTCAGCTCATTCAGAAATTAACTGCCTATTCATTTGCAGGAGCACTGGAAGGCCCTGCCAAATAAGAGGAGGTGAGCAGCAGTGCTTTTCTAGCAGCCTGGAAACAACTGGAGCAGGTGGATGACAGATACCTCCGTTTCTCTGAGAAGCCATCTCAGGACCGACTCCTCCTGGTTGCTGTTCCCAGTTTCCAAGCACAAGGCAGACATCAGCTTCATCACCAACACTACAATATTAATGATAAAAAACTAACTTACAGGGCCACTGTGAGCAGTGATTATTTGGGAGGAGTTTTTATGTTCCAGAGAGCCTTGCAGTGCTAGGTGGGAAAGCAAAGCCACAGAGGCTGTGCTTAGTTATCCCAGGGCACAGAGCAGGTCTGAAGAATGGTCTCTCTGGAATCTCACCTGTGGATTCCATGTGTGCTGCTGAAGGACCCTGGCATGACTGAGCTTCCCTCTCTCCTCACCCTCGCTGTCCTGCTGCGAGCACCACTGCCAGGGCACAGCAGCTGAAGAGCACAGAGACTTCTGCAATAGCATCTGCCCCTGTGCACCTGTGCTAATGCAAACAGCAACCAAAACAGTGCCCAGAACCAAGCTTGAGCTCTCTGTTCCTTCGTCCATCTATCCTAACACAGGAAAATAAAGTAGTAAAATCTAGATCCCAGCTGTACAATACAAACACTCTGCAACTGCCCTGTATTCACACTAACATGAAGAGACTTGAGCCCAGCTATTTTCCTTCCAAACTTGACATTATTCAACTTTGATCAAGATATCCATATCCTTTCCTTCCTGAAACTTTTTGACCCAAAATAAACATTTCTCTTTCACAATTAAATGTCTTCATAGAAACCCACTACTAACATTTCACAGCACATTTGGAAAATAGATGCTTGCAGCCTATCAAGTAAAGCATTGTGCTTAAATTACACACTCTTCTTTCATGAAATTCCAGCATGTGGTTTTGCCTTCTCTCCATCGCTGGGCCGGCACAAGAGAACACTGCAGGCCTATATTCTGCTTCATATTAATCAACATAAAACCCCACTAGTTTCTTGAGGAGCAGATAAAGATGGTCAGCCTTATCACTGCAGGCTGCCAAGGGCAGAGAGATTGAGGAAAGGAAAAGCCAGTGAAGGAATCCATGGCCACAGCTAGGGCAGAGGTGATCTGTGTGCTAAGCAGAGCTCCAGTCTCCTGACTTAACCAGCAGACAGTGCCCTTAACTGCAATTCCTAAGTCTAAATGGAAACAGTACAGAACTACTGTGCAACCAAAGAGCCCTCCCCAGGCATTTCGGATTCAGGGCACATCCGTGACAACTTTAGTAAGCATCGAGACTTCAGTAAATTTTAGAGCTGAGCAGAAAAGTAAAAATACCAAGAGCTGAAAGTATCTTTGTACTTTGAGACTGACCTCCATCCACAGCTTCAGATACCTCATAAGCCCCTGAAGATCTGAATAGTTGGTTAATTGCATTTACTTGTCATGTCCTCTTACTTGAGAGATCCATACTAAGGCTATGAGAGTAGTAACAGTCATAACAACAGGAGATGCCAAGAGGATAAAACTGATGTAAAAAGCAAACAACAAAGTAAGATTAAATTTCTTTGGACTCCTAAAAAACCCCAACCCCAACAAAAAACCCCAACAAAACCAAGATGAAACCCAGCTGAAACGATGAAAACCAGATCAAAGTGCAACCCATATCCATCTCTCCTTTCATCTCAGCATTTCAAGTTCTGAGATTTGATAAAAAATGTTATCTTCTTTCAGTTTATGACATAACAGTTAAACATATGGCATAAAATGAAGAGACGGGTGCTAGCTGAACCTCAAAGCATGTAGCTAATGATTTCAAACCAGCCAAAGGTTCATAGCAATAGCTGATGCTTCCAGCAGCTGATAGGAATTACAGAGCATGGCACATTATTCGGAAAATCCTTGGATTTTCCATAACAAATGCCTCAGAATTGTTCCCACAGTATCTTGATCTCACATACTGAAGTACTGCAGAAGAGGACAGCCTGTTTTTCCAGCACACCATTCTGCTGGATGGTTACACTGCTTTCCAAAGGGTACAAACTCTACAGCCAACACACAACCCAGGTGCTGCCTCCACACTCACTGCAGACACCTCCAGCACCCCTGCTCATCCTCACTGCCTTCCCAGGGCTTTCTGTCCCAGCAAACCCAGAGCTGCCCATCCTCCCTGCAAGGCAGGAGCCTCCACCTCCACCAAACAGAGCAAAACCATGCTGAAGAGTTTAAAGTGTTCAAAATTCCGGCTCAGAAAGAGCCTTTGGCCAACATTTCTAAAGGCAAAATTACAGCATGCAGGAATTACAGATCTGCAGGCAAACCAGCAATTTGTGAGGAATTCAAGTCACCAGAAGCGACAAATTAGGACCACAACGCTAACAAAATTAGACACAGTCTCCTTTTAACCTCATCTCTATTTTAAGAGCTTTTTCTTTTTTTAAAAAAAGAGGGTTTGTATTTATTTTGTTGTGAAAGTTTCCATGAAATTGGGCTGAGACTGCTTAAGAACAATGTTTCTCCATCATTTACTCTCTTTACCTTAGGATGTGTAAAATTATGCCCATGCCTGTACAAGGAGGAGCCATTGAACAGTGACAGAGTCACCCAGCAGAGATAAAATTCAGTAGCCACATGAAAATTTCCATCATCTTTGCAAGCATGCTGCTTGACTGGAGGCTGTCAGCTCTGGGATTTTTTTTTAGGTTCCCTTGCATTCTTCAGTCTCCTCCCAACTGGGGACACTACTAGAGTCAAAAGGCAGCTCTTTCCCAATGTGATTCTCACCCATCTACATGTCAATAGACTGAACTATGGAAAAACAAATCAAGAACCAAGCCGATTTCCACCCACTCCACTCAATAACAATAAAATCACACAACAGCATCTTTACAGCCATGCCTGTTCATTTGGATAATTACTCTAACAGCCCATCTAAGCACAGCCTCAGCCCAGTGGAGAGACCATAACCTGAAGGAGAAGGAGGAAACAGCTCATCTGCTGAACACAATGTTCGGAAATGTGAGGTGAACATTCCTCACCACAGCAAGATAAATGTTCCCACCCCACAAAGAAAGGGTTCATATTTCATATATTTTCCATTGTTTGAGCTTGCTTGTACATAAGGAACTACATATAGCAATTACCAATGGGAGAGACTGAGCAGCTAAAAAGATTATCATGTTTTTAACAATGCAACAGCAGAATCAACGAGGGAGGCTGCACCCTGTTCAGTTCCACTGATGTTCTCCAATTCCAGCACAGAGCCACCTTTCCATGGGTACTGTTACCTGTAACACTCACTCATGGGATGTGCATCATCTGCTGCACAAATGAAAATTATCCAGCACATGAAAAGTTACCCTCAGTGGGGGGGCTGCAGCAATGAACTCCAAAGGAAGCCAAGCACCGCCGTTCAGTGCTTAGTCTAAGCAGGGCTCTTATAAAGATCCTCTGCACTCATCCTGTCCCACTGGTCTTCAGTGGCAGAAAGGGAGTGCATACACATCTGTATGGAACCAAAGAATTCTGGATTGGAACAAGTCAGTACTTTGAAACATAAAATATTTCAATGAGATGGCTCCGTGACATGAGGAAATACCCTGTAGGTAGTGATGGAGGCCGTGGGTTTGGACTGGTCTGCCTCCAAGGAGTTCATCAGGCAGTGAAGAGCACAGAGGAAGGACTTGCACAGCCCTGGCAAGTCTCACAGCCTGGTGCCTGTTCCACACTCATGTGCTGCTGCATCTCCACCCTGCCCAGACAGCAGCTGCTGTGGCTGGCACGGGGTCCTGCCCAGGGAAAGGGCAGCAGTCTTGTACTGCAGGGAAGGCACAAGGCCCAAGGATCTCAATAGAAACAGCAAGAAAGGCTTTACCAACCTACAAAGGGTTTCAAAGAGAAGTCTGCAGTGTTGCACGAGTGACTGCTCCAGCTCGAATGACACAGCATCCTCACAGTTATCACTGCCCAGCAAGTGCTGCCTTTGTGTGCTTAACACAAACCTCCTAACACTGCCTGCTATAGCTTTCATTGCATGCTCTGAAAGCACTCTTCTACTGGACCCTTACAAATATAATGCGGAGTGTTTATGGACAAAGACAAGCTTTAGAAGGTTGGCAAGGAATTAAGTGTCCTTAAAACTATGAATTGGGATGGAAGGAACAAGGAACACTTATCAGTTCGGGCTGCTGGCACAGGAGGGCACAGCAGCGGCCAGACACGGCAGGTGCAAGCGATGCAATCTGTGCGCACATTCTGGAGGGCCAGCTTCAAACAGAGCCGCTCTTCTCTGCCGTGGCCGCTGCCGCTGCTTAATTTGATTAACACAAGTGAGAGCCGGGGGCAGGGAGGGAAGGAAAGCAAAGACAGGAGCGAGGACCCTCTGGGCACCCATGGGGACGGTACCGGGTGCCCGCAGCTGCGGTCTCAGCACAGGGCTCTGAGCAGGATCTCCGTGAAATTACAGGGCCACCAGACAGCTGACACGGCACGAGCCTCTGGGACACAAAAAACGACTTGCTCTCCCCTCAGCAAACCACACGCCACACAGCAATTTGGAGTGGAAGATGCTATTCTGGATTTAAAGGGAAAGGGATCTGTTAAATGAAAGAGGTCCCAGAGCAGGAGGGTCTGCAGTGGCTGTGCCAACATCCCTCACACACACCGTGACACTTCGTCCCTAACACTTGTAGGTGCTCTGTTCTTTCAGCTTCCCACCAACCGAGCCTTTTACTACCTGGCTTTTTAAGAACTGCCAAGAGACTCTTTTGTAACTATAATCTCTAACCTAAAATTATCCAAAGTGTGCTCTTGCTTCCCTCTAGCCCTGAAATCTTATAGAAGAAGCCTGGGACTGTTCCTTTAAAAGACAGAACAATTCAATACTGAATTCTGGGTTAAAAGGAAAAAAACCCAAAGCAAAAAACTCAGGGTCTAGAATCAGATCCTCCAGACTAAGCCCAAGAATATCACTAAAGAAGAAAAATTGTTCTTGTTGGGATATTTAGATACAAGATATTTTTAAATCTACCTTAAAATTGTTATGACACTACCTACCAGAGTCTAATTATACTTTCATAATTATATGTATTAATATTTAAAGTGTGTAATTACAAAGGAGCCAATATATTTTAGAAACACCATACTTAAAACCTATTTTTTTAAAATAGAAACTTCCTGCATGACTATAAGATCTGTATTTTAGCTCTCCCATCTTGATGACTCAATATTAGCACAGGCAACTGGAGTCCACATGTTTGAATGGAAGCTGCAAATAGGGATCTTCTATATTACGTCAAAGGCATTAATTAAAAAAAAAAAAACAAACCAAAACCTTGCTCCTGCAGAATAAAAGAAACACCTGAAAACAGTGGAGTAATAAAATTAAAAATATATAATTGATAATAATAAATTTTCTTTTTAGCAGCTTTCTTCATTAAAGCAAAAACTTTTATGCATTTGTTTTAATCTACAAAGAGAACTGGAGCATTGAAAAATAGAGGTCTTGCCAGCCAAAAGGGTGATCAATGGAATTCACAAACATCTTGATTATCAGATCAGTGATACAAATCTACTAACTACTACTAACTAGTGGTGTCCACGCCAGGCTGAGCCTGCCTGGTGTTTTCTGGCAGCCTCTGGACAGAGACCTCAGGCAGAACATCTCTGCCTGCCTGGACAGTCCGAGCTCTCGCACTGCTGGGCTCCTGCTGTACACACAAACCTCTTGTGCACGTAACAGTGGCCCAGGAAATCTCTCCCACTCGGGACTGAAGTGGTTTGTGCTTCAATTGCTCAAGTCTGAGTGAATAAAACCAAACACCATCAGCTTACAAAGCCCAGTAATTTCTAAATGGTGATGAACTTATTTCCCATTCACGTAGAAAATGAGAAGGGATGCTATAACAGAACTTGACTAAATATTTAAATCAAAAATGTTAAATCCTGATTCAGAGTTTTTGCATGTGCTTACAGACAGGCCTTCCTCCAGCCACTCACATAACTTCTGGTTTTATTCAGACATCAGCTCCACTTCTAATTTCTTCTTGTTAAGTGGCTTTCAGCAATGCAAGTGATTTAAATGCACACTTGAGAGGCAAATGTAAGCTTGCAGTAAGGTGCAGTTTGACATTTAAACCATTACATATTTTTGAACATGAGTACAGAAGCATTACTCATTTTGGCTACTTCCAGATAGAAGTTTAAAAAGCACAATGAAATGCAGACCAAAAGTGATTTACCTCTCTTTTCTCCAGCAACCTTTGCAACTCTCTTGATTCAGAGTCCAAAAACTTTAAACTTTTGGTAGCTTTGTAGTAACATAAAGTACTCCCACTGCACCTTCAATAGCTGACAAAAATGTGCCTTAATACCACATGCATCTCAATACAACTTTAATAACAAATGTCATTTTAATTTGACTTGAAAAAGTGTTTTAGCTTCTAAGAGTGCCACTTCTCCAAGGCCCCCAACTCCAGCAGCTTAAGACCCAAAATTCAAGTCATGGAACATCTGCCTTCATGGGTGTTAAAGGAAATATATATATATAAACAGTGCACCACCTTCCAAAACTGGTTCCAGCTTACAAAGTAACTGAGCAACATTCATTTAGGCCCAGCTGGAATTGCCAACACGTAAGAGGTGAAAATTTCAACTACTTAAAAATATATGTTTCATGAAGGAAATAGCAAGTGACCCTCAACTGTAGCAGATCTGCCAAGACCCTCCTATAACAAAGTAATGAAGAGAACTCATTAATTTTATTGCTTTTGCAGCTCTTCTGTACAGCTCAAGGTACATCCCAGAGCCAAAACCACAGAGCAACAGATGCTGGGGAGGTGTTGCTAACTGCTCCTGAGCATCTAGCATCTCTAATGGTGTAAAAAGGAGATTAAATAAACCCAGAGGTAAAGGAAATAAAGTTGCTTGTTTCCTCAATGACTAAGAAATGCTGTTGGAGAGAAGGGCAGGGGAGGAGAGCAGGAGATATATTCACTATGTGGGCACCAGTGGCTGAGTGCCCCGTGGCCCCCAACAACCTCGTGTTCTGACCAGCGACTCAAGGATTTTTGTTAGGGATTGAGTAATTGCTTGTGCAGTCTGTATCTAAGTGCAGATGAGCAAAAGCACCACGATTCCTCTCATTTAGAGGGAAAAAAAAATCTTCCTTGTCTTAATGCCAGCTGGGAATAAAACACGCAAACACCACATGTGAACTGATCATCAGCAGCTCAGGAACCTCAGCACGATGTTCTTACAGTCAAAAATCAATGACTAGAAGCCAACACTTGGCATTTACTGTACCTTGTTATAGGAAAGCCATCACAGAGAGATTAATGTTTGCCCTTCCAAGCACTATTACTCAGGTACTTTGTTTGGTACTTCTGAGTTACAAATTCCTGGAAAATTGCAAAGGCAAGAAAAAAAGAAAAGTCTCACATCCTAATAGTATTACATTAAATAATTTTTTGTCCTCTGTCTTCTCTTTCCCATGAGAAAAGGAACTAACACAGCCAAGATGGAGCTGATCAGGAACTGTCAGTTTTAATCAGAGCTCTGTAGCTGTCAGTCACCAGTGGCCCTTGGGTATTTTGTTTCCTGAATATATAAAAGATTGTTATCCTGAAAGTTAGTCAGCATTTCTGGCTGCTAGACGGAAATAACAAGACTATTAGAAATGTTTTAACACTGGTATAACTACAGCAGTATTTGAGTTCTAATAGCTGAGCACACCAACACAGGCAATGACCCCTCTTTATGAGCCACACTAGTGCAATAGAAATAATTTCTCCTTATTGCATAGTTTGCACAGTTGGTATTTATTAATAGTGTTGCAATTCTGTATTAATTATTATTTAGCACTGAGAACACACCTGAAACTGCACAAAATTAGTGCCTGGCCCATAGTGCTTAAGCAGCTCTGATTCAGCATCCCATAAGCAACATTTCATCCAGCAACCAAAGCCTGGACAGCAGTGGCACTTGGTCAGCTGATGTCACATCAAATTATTTACATCCTACAGCTTGGGACAGCCAAGCCCCAGTGGGTCTGGCTGGGGCAAAGTTTACAAGCACCAGTCTGTTGGAAAAAACCACCCAACACTAAAGGCAACATGAAAATGGGAATACAGTATCTTATGCAACATTATTAGAAAAGAAATCCTGTCATAGTCTCCCATCTTCAAATGAAAAGTCTCACTGGAGAGGAACAGAGCAAGAGCACACAGTGATTTGTGAACTTCCCAAACTGCCCACCTGGTAGGAAAGTTGTACTAAAGCAGCTGCTTAAGCCAGGATTAAAAGCAAAACTCCCAAGGTCATCACCACCACACAGGCACAAATCATGAAATGCAAACGTGACAGGCAGAGAGAAATGAAAATCGCAAATCAACAGCAGTGCAAGACCCCCCTCTTTCAGATCCATACTGCTTTGTTGGCAAAGCCTCCTGAAGGATCACTTCTCTGAAATGAGAATATGCAGAGAGCACAGATCAGCAAATCCCAGGACTGCCATGGGAATCAGAGTTAACCTTCAGGCAGGTTTAATTCAGGCCCTGCAGACTTCACACAGACACGAGTCCTGTAGCCACTGTCAGTTCACCCATTTTTGCTGTTTTCCATGTTGCCAAGAACACAGAGCTGTATTCTAAGACAATAATGACATGTTACTAATACAAATAGAGAAAATAGGAAGCTATGAAACAAATAATTAACTGTGATCTGTTATTTACATAATTATTGGCGGAAGCCTGAACAAGGAGTAAGACGGATTATTGAAGTTTTGGTCCAATGCAGCCTTAAAATAAAAAAATTAAACAAAAAAAAATCATCACATGCCAAGGCTGAAAGGATTTTCATTCCAGCATGGGGTTCTCTCACTCTGCCAGCCAAGCTCCAAGCTGTTACTGCAGCAGTTCTGCAGATAAACACTGATCTTTTCCCCTTGCTCTTCTGTTCAGCTACTGCACTTGCTGGCCACCAGCAGAAGCATAAGAAATGTATTTTTAAAAAGCCCAAAAAAAGAAACCAACAAAAAGTCTCTATAGGAGATAATACTGCTCACCAACAACATAACCCTGGGTATGTTCATATTGCTCAAGCCTGAACCTAGGACAGGCAAGGCATAAAGCCTAGTTTTTCTTCTGTATTTCTCTCCCTTCTCTAAAGCTAAATTTGCTCTATGATTTCAGTTGTGGCAGGAGATCAGCTCTGGAGAAGGAGGATTGGTACTTATCCCCTCAAAACCAGAAGTACAGAATAGGTGGGAGCAGCTACATTGCTCTCATGACAGGCTGCATAGGTGTCTAGAAGGTTCAGCCTGACAGAAGAATTCCATTCCTTACTCTGTCATTTATATAGTGAGAAATAACGTGGTGGTTCCAGCCATGCCTTGTGCAGAGGCTTCCATGCAACACACAGCACCATGAAGAGTGGAAAGAGCCACCAGAGCATGCTGAACAGCTCATCCAAGATCCTTCCAAAAGTAACCTTCAGCCACTCCTGACTGGTGACAGGTCCAGAGTCATGACCACAAGCAGGAAGGATTCCACATCCCTTCACTCAGCCAGGATCCCTTACATTCTCATCCTCCTGGTTATTTATGCACTGTTGGAAAACTGGGAGCAGGGATATTAGCACTCCCTCCCTTTCACTTCCTTTCCCTACAGAAATACCGGGGTTACATCAGACAAAAACACACACAAAACAACAATGGAAACAGACGTGTCAAGAAAAGAAAAGCCATGCATGAGCTGCCTGCTGTGCCCAGCAGTTCTGGTGGGGTACTTGTCCAGTCAAATCGCAGGGTGAGAGCTTTTACAGCACCCAAGTCAAAGGGGACATCCAGCAGTTAAGAACTCTGTAGTAATGACTGGGGGATTGTTGTTTGGTTTGAGTTGTTTGGGAGTTTCTTTCTCTTATTTTGCCCCTACCTGTGTCAGATTTGCCTCTTGATTTTCAGACCAAGAACTTCAGATCAGTTCACCAAAATTGAAATTTATAGGAGAGGTCCATGCCAAGATCTGTACTTAAACTTCTCTGGAAACCATAAGGTGTTGTTCACCTCATTTACACCTCTCTGGGCTCTGAGCCCAAGCCCATTTTGCTCAGCTCCCATTAACTTCCGTGGCCCCTTAGGCACCTCACAAGTTCTTTGTAGAACTCATTTTGCACACACATTATTTTTTTCCTAGAACACTCATCACCCTACATCCGTAATGTCATTTCCACAAAACTCTCTCAGCCAGAAGGGCATCATCCTCCTTTATCCATTTCCAACAGACATCTCCATCCTTTCTCCTGTGACACTCCTCATGTTGGGAAGATGGTGTTTGTAAACTCTTGCTGAAAGCTGCCCTTTTCTTCCCTCTAATCCCTCCTCAGCCCTTGGCTATACTGCCTACCTGCTCATCTTCCAGGGCCCCTCCCACTGATCAGTGCTGTCTCTTGTGTCCCTCTGACTCTCCATGCTTGGCCTACAGCTCTCTGATATGTCCTGGAGATATAGAAATAGATGTGGACTGTAAGTACTTTGGGTGCACCACCTTATCCATAGAAGCTGCACAACAATGTCCTGGTCTATAATACGCACCAAGCAATGATGATGCAAACAAGCAACTCAGAAGAGCTCTGATCTCTGGAGTTTCTAATTTTTATCTGTCAAATAAAATCATTGCTTCCCATTGAATCTCCTGAAGAGGTACCAGGAGCTTTTTCTGACAGTTATAAGGAACCTCAAGACCTTTACAAACTTTCTTTGATGTAGGTGATATATTACAGCACCTTTCAACCACAAGTTTCTCAGCAATTGAAATACCAAGCAAGAGCTATGGGATTTTGTGTTACAGGAAAAGTCACCAGTTTTTAACAATATCTGTTCAAATTTATAACCCACCATGCTACGTCATCAGCAGCTTATTTGCTTCTCATGCACAGTGTACCAGAAAACATTGAAGACTAAATGTTCTCAGTTATTCCCATTTATTATACAAGTTGAGCGACAGAATTTCACCCTTTGCAGCTTGGTATAGTATTTGAAAAGCCTGAAGGAATGGTTACAGATTTCCCACACTTTTGACCAGAGAAGCTTTATCACAAAGCTTCTTGTGTTGACAGTCACAGAGATCAAGGGACTAATAAGATCATCACATTATTCTTAAGAGCACATTCAATATTTATGAGTATATTAACTCCATGTAATAAAGGCCACATTCCTTGGCTGTGATGACTTGGATGCTTTGGGGATAAAATTAATCAACATGCATGAAAGAGGATCTCAGAGTCAAACAGGAAAATCTGCACATAATAACAAAGATAGTTAGTATCTGGCAAACCTACAGCACAAGGAAGAAAAAAATACTATGATTAAACATAATAAGACTTCACTTGAAATGTAAAATACTCTTGAACAAATTCTGCCAACTCGCATAAGAATCAGCAAAGAGGAGGCAGCAGCCCATCACACAGGGAAAGCAGAACACTAGAGAACAAGATGCTACAGCACAGCCCCCATCACTGTGCTGCAGAGCACTTTCTGTCTCCTGCTTTTGGAGTGCATGAGGTTCAAGTCTAACTTCTGCTCCCAAAGCAGGACTTGTTGAATTTTGAGTCGGTAGCAGGTCCCTGCTGCCCAAGTAAAACACTGTCATCCTGTCACAAACTCTCACATGTGTGAGCTGGCAGCACTGCTGGCTCAAGTGCAATCTGTCAGTATTATTTTCTAATATTTTCCAGCATTACAGTCCTTCCAGAGCTGTGTCCTGGGTGCTTGCACTGCTTCTTAATACTTCCCTCCC
Source organism: Dicaeum eximium (assembly GCA_013396995.1). Taxonomy (NCBI): domain Eukaryota; kingdom Metazoa; phylum Chordata; class Aves; order Passeriformes; family Dicaeidae; genus Dicaeum; species Dicaeum eximium. Next base: position 252,569 of record VWZP01007510.1, on the reverse strand, counting down.
TGAAGCTGTAAGCACTGAGCATAGTCTTTTTACAAGGGGAGAAGGGGCTCTTTTTATCCCATTCCATGTGAATTCTCCGACTACATTCACTAAGAAGCACTCATTGGAGTACGATGTTACTATCAGAAATGTGAGCTCACAAGTAAAAAGAAGCAGTTTTGGCTTACAACCTCATGAATGTCTTTGCACTTGAGAGTTAGTGCTGAACCCTTCCTAACCCTTCAGCTGGAGTCTGTACTACATAGTTGTAAACTTGACTTTCAACTTTCAGTGATCATTTGCATGTATGTATCTTCAAAGAATGGCATTTGATTTGCAACTATGTGTTGTAATGAGAGCCTAATTAACACAAATACAGTTATTAGCAAGTTGCAAACATTTAAAGGACAAAACCAGCAGACCAAAGTCTGTGACGTACTGTGTGACACAGCTGGAGAACCTCAGGGATGAGCTGATACCAGCAAGGCTCTGCCACTAATTCCATTACCACAGGCAAATCACCGACATTCTGTGACTTGGTTTCCCCTTCTGTAGTGGGATAGTGAGACTCATTTACTTTGCTGGGTAGTTCTCTCTTAATTAAATCATTACCTTTACATTAAAGCACTACAGAAATGCCAGGAAGTAGCATCTGAATTAGAAGGTGGAGGTGACGCCCTAATGAAGCAAGACTATTTTCATCATCAACAGCAGGCACAGTAAAAGGTCACCCATGGTATAATTGTGAAACCACATTCCAAGCTTCTGAAGGCAAGATGACTTTTCCCAAAACTTCATTAAGGAAGAAGATACATCCTAGCATCATGGGATGGCTGAAACCCTGCAGTTTCACAGGAAATCTGCAATGGTTTCATTACTTTTGTTTTCCCCTTGTCCTTACTTGTTTGCTATCCTAATGGCAGTGAAATATCACAGCTTTTGAAAGAATGCTTTTTCCACAGGCAACTGTTTTCAGTATGATCAAAGACCTAGTAAGAAAATTGCAAAGGATAATTTCCCTTCAAGTTGGTAATGCTCAGCACTGATTGAGTTTTCAATCTTTTCTTTATAAAAGCCACAGTAGAGGCACTCACACTTTTTGTCTGGGACAGCTTCTCCCAAATACCAGTATCTTCCAACATACTCCATATGCACTGGGAGCTTCCAACTCTTTGTAAACATAAGGACCTTATTGAAATACCCACTACTGCTGTGCAGACTCTTTATTTTTAAGTAATGGAAAAAAAGTTATTCTTAAACCTTAAGAAACAGGCCAGTGCTCAGTGGAAGCCCATTTTCATTATGTATTCCCAAGAAAGCTGCAAGCTTAGTGTCAGGTGTGAAGCCGTGTATGCCCTGTATCTTGGAAACTGCACTCAAGCTCTGTCCCAGATACCAAAAAGGCATATCCCACTGTAAACTCATTTAGTCCACACTGGGAAGTCATTAAACCAAAACCAGGAAAACAGGCAGCTATTTCCTTGTGTGTTGCACTTGAAAAACAAATTACCCAGAAACAATTCATTATATACAATGTTTATGTGCCCAGAGTGTAAATACCAAGAAGTAACAAATTTTCTGTTTGCTTTGTAGTAATGCAAAAGCTTTTACTTTTAAGGGCAAAATGTGCTATAGGATAGGTCAACCTAGTTCTTTCCATTACATTAGATGCTCTTACATTGACTGGATACATGCTGTCCAGCTTCTGTGAGGCTATGTTAGAAAACAGTGGAAGATACTCAGGAAATTACATCTGGAAATAACTCTGTATATGATTTATCCCCCAGTAAATAAATACATACTTGCATATACTTGTTATTTATATATACACTAAATATATTCTTGCTTTTTCTTATACTTTTTGGCCAACCAAAATGATTGTAACTAAGTAAGACAGAAGATGTACTTGGAGTATTGTGCCCATACAGCTGGACACTCTGTTTGCTCATGTCTGTCTTTCAGCTGCCTGCTAAGCGCTTTTGAGGCCACTGACCTGCCTTTGACTAATTTGACAGCAGGAAGAAGTCCCAAAGCTCTCAACACTTTCATTTAAAAAAAAATGGTAGGGTAGATGCAAGACTCTTACAAGACAAGAAGAGAAAGACTAATGACAAAGGTGAACTTATTTGACACCAGAGAATCCACAGCAGGGATCACCCTAGAGACAAATCCTCAGGAACCAGTTTCCATTGGTACTGCTTGCTCTTCTAACACTTGTTTCAAATAGAGCTAGAACCAGAAATTAATTCCAGTTCTCACAACAGTCCACTGGCCTTAGGTAAATCATAACTTCTGATGCTACTTCCCCTGCCATAACGTGGCTGGTGTTAAAATCCCTTATTACATTGCTGCAACAATTCATATTTGAAATGTACTTTGAAGGTCTGGAGAGTTGTATTTACTAATTATTACCTGTCTTGAGACACAAGCTGCATATTCAAAGTGCTAGCTTGATTCATCTGCAAGTGCAGATCACATAAGCATGTGGTATGCACTCAGACTCAAAATACAAAAGTAAAGATTACTTTTAGAGAAGACTTTATAATCAAGTCAGTTTTGAGCTCAAAACATATAATTTTTATTACCACAACTCTTCCATTACACTGGATTTAAATTATTTCATGTTTTAGATTAGCACTTCATATAAGACCAGTTTGAAAAGTAAATACCAATTGACAGAAGACAAAAAGCCCATGCAAAGTTTGATTCTGTCCCCAAAGGCAAGTCTGATGTCTGAGACCTTAAACCTTTGATATCAAGCTGAATGTTAATAGATAAGTTCCACAGGGCAGTTATTGAGCACAGTAATGCCAGAGCTTGTCCTAGAAACACCAGGAATCACAGCACTGGCTTGGCAGTGCCACATTACAGCAGGCAGGCAATTTTATCTTCTGCTTGGTCAGGCACCTTCCAGCCTTTCCAGAAAAGAAGATGCTTTCAGTTCTTGCAGAAAAATCAGATGGCAAAGGTCTCGGTGAAGTGCTAGAGCAAACAGGTGAACTAGATGTATTTTGGTTTTGTTTTTTTTTTTTTTAACAATGCATGAGGAGGAAAATAGCTTCCTAAAAAGGAAACTTCCCATGCATTAAAGGTGCTTTGTAGAAAAACTCTATTTAGAGAGGTCCCTACTTGAAGGCAAGGGAGCACACTACAATTTTGTTCAGTAATAACAGGTTAACCTTCTATCTTCAAGCTTCCTTCAGTAACAGACTGACTACCAGCCAAGTACTCAATATCCCCCAGTACTGGCCTTTACATTTCCTGAAGGAACAAGCCACATCTAAAAAGAAAACCAAAAAAGCCACAATGGTGCCAGCTAAGTTTTCCTTCTAATCCTCCCCATGTCCCTACTCCAGACAAAATAAATACAACCTAGCTAACTTATTCTAACAACAGTGACTTAGATTTATGTCCCTTGCTCTCTATCACTGCCCTATAAACATATATTATTTTAATGTAGTATAAACAAATATTGGATTTGCTTAACACCACATTGAGTCCTAGTGATTAAAACATATATATGCATAGAGAAAAATTTATACATGCACAAACCCCTTTGTAAGCTCTGAAGATAAAATTATCAGTATTGCCAAACAGAGAATATGTATTATATTCTAATGACATCAGACAGTTGATTACCAACAAGTCTACTTCATTTCTAATTAGAAAAAGTTCAGTGATGATCTGCTTCCCTGCTGTTATTGCCTGACAAGAATAAACAAGGAGTCCTCTCTAGGGATGGCACAGTAAACATCCAAACAGACATTTGCTTTGGAGCTGAGCTTCACAGTAGTAGTAACTACTGAGGAACACAGTGGTTCACACAGTACGGCTGGTCACACATCCACCAGCGCACGATTTTAAGTATTTACCTCAAGAAAACCGAGCTTTGCAAAGTGCACTGCAGCTGCCTAGCTGCTCCTCCTGCGCCCGCTCCTGCCAGCTCTGCTGTCACCTGCTCGGGAGTTCTGCAGGGAGGGGACCCTCCTTGGCACAGGGCTGAAGGGCAGCCGGCTGTTCCGGGCTGGACGCACTCCGCAGACACAAAGCAAAGAGGATTTGCCTCGCTGCGATTTCCACCCAAGGGCACTCGCTCGCGTGCCCGTCTCCCCCCGAGTGGCAGCCGGCTGTGTCTCCCCGGCCGCAGCTGCACCTGTCGCCCGCAGCGTCTGCCCTGTGCCGGGATCGATAGCGCGTCTGCCATCACCACCCCGGAGCCCGCCGAGCGCCCTCCGCTCACCGCGCTGCAGCCACCGCTCCCTCCCGAATCCATCGAGCACCGATTCCGCCATCGAGCCCACCAAACAAAGGGCGCTCCTCTTATTTTCGATAAAATTCAGACAAACTAGAGAACAATACCGGAGGGGCCGCACAATGGGCACCGGCCGCGCCGCATCCCTCACGCCACCCCTCCTCTCCAGCCCCGGCGCGGCGGGCGAGCCCCGCTGACCGCAGCCCGGGACAACCCTGGGGACGGCGGCGGCTGCACCGTGCCCGGCAAGGGCTGTCCCCGGGGGCGGGGGATGCCCGCACGGCCGCGGGGTGCGCTCACCTGCCACCGTGTACCGGTCCAGGTAGTTGAGCACGTTGCCCACGCTGAGGATGCCGGCGGCAGCTACCCGGGCCCGGCCGAGGGTCGGCGCCTTGCGGAGGGCGGCAGGGCGGTCGGGGTGCTTGCCGGCCGCCGGGGGGTTCATCCTGCCCGACAGGGTCTGCACCTCGCCCTCGACACCCCGGCCGCAGCAGCCCCGCTCGCCGTCCTCCTCCTCCTCCTCGTCGCCAGCTCGGAG
>VWZP01007510.1:160856-247686 GCA_013396995.1 Dicaeum eximium | reverse complement strand
CGCGCCCCGCCCCGCCTCGGCGGCCGTGCGCGCCCGGCCCCAGCGGCCCCGAGGGCTCCGGGAACCCGGCCCGGGGCGGCCCAGCAGGGCGGCTCCTCCATTGCCCTTGAACTGGGCCTTGCAGGTGCTCCCTCGGCTGTGCGCTACACCGGCCCTTCAGCCGTCCATGGACCAGCCCGTAGGGGCGTCCTCTCAGCCCGCCTCGGGGCGCCTCCTCATCCCTCCTCAGACCGACCCCGAGAGGTCCGTCAGCCCCTTCAGGTTGGCGCCTCCTCTGTTTTCAGTGCGGCCCTGAGGGTGTNCGGAGGAGCCGTCGCTTTCCAGGCACATCATGGGCTGCGGGAGGGAATCTCGGCGTGCGGGAGCCCGGGTGGGGACACCGACGGACGGACGGAGAAAGCGAGCGGAGCGCGCTCAGCGCCGCATCCCGCGGTCGCCCCGAGCCTGCCCGGGACAGGCCGGCTCTGACAGCCCGGGCGGGGCCGGGGCCGGCGGGGCGGGGCCCGGGGAGGNCCCGTAGGGGCGTCCTCTCAGCCCGCCTCGGGGCGCCTCCTCATCCCTCCTCAGACCGACCCCGAGAGGTCCGTCAGCCCCTTCAGGTTGGCGCCTCCTCTGTTTTCAGTGCGGCCCTGAGGGTGTCCCTTCAGCACCCGGCAGGTGCCCTGAGGGAATCCCTCAGCCCAGCCAGGAGCGAGGTCCTCCCTCAGCCCGGCCATGATAGGCGGTTCCTCAGAAACCTCAGCTCGGCCCGGAGGGGATCCCCCCTCAGCTCAGCCCAGCCCAGCCCGGGCATGAGGAGGTTTTCCCTCTGTCCGCCTCAGGTGGTCCCCTCAGCCCGGCTGTGAGGGGATTCCCCCTGAGCTCACCTCAGCCCCGCCATGCCAAGGTTCTCCCTCAGCTCACCTCAGCCGCGCCCCTCAGCCCACGAGAGGCCGGGTCTTACCTAACCAGCATCACCTGCGCAGTGGGTCGTGTAATAAATTTCCTTTATTACCTTCTTTATTCTTCAGCACTGCACAATGAGCTTCAAACACACGGGGGGTGGAAGTGTGGAGGTAGCTGGGAAAAAAACAAACCCACCAAACTAAACCAATGGCTCCAGCACTACCGGCTTGTACCCAACACTGAACTCCATGTGGGCTGTGCAGGCCCACCCTCAGATGTAGGTTTTAAGAATAAATCTGTATAAAAGTTCTCCTTGCCTGTCCTGAGTGCCCAGAGCTGTCTCCAGTCACACGGGCTGGCAGGGAAGGGACAGTGAGATGCAGGGCGAGGGCTCGCTGGGATGTGCCACCGACTTCACAACTTCCTGCTTGGCCCCAGATGATTTTCCTACTGCACAGAAGGAGCTTCAGGAACAGCACACATCTTCAAAGGAAGTAAAATTGCTCTGGAGTTCCCCCCACTGCAAACAGTTCCATCCTGCTCCCTATAAAGTTCCACCTTTGAGCTAAGAACGGCCAAGAAACATTTCATTTCAAAAGGAGAATCTTCAAAGAGATAAAAGTGTTCACAACCAGAGTGGCTCCAGCCTGTCATACCTGTCATAAAACTACAAAAGGTAACTAAAACCAGAGAAATAACAAGACTGCTGGAGAGCCAACACGTGTCCAAGAACAGCATGTTACAATTTCAGATTTCTCTCTGTTTGCTGATCATACCTAAGAAAATGTGATTAAAGCCTTTGTCTCTCAGGTATTTAAACAAATCCCCACTGCCTTTCTCTGAGGGACACAGAGCTGCTTGCAGCACAGCCCATGAGTGTGTGCTCAGCATACCTGGCTGTGTCACACCCTGCCCACCAATGACACCAGATTCAGACTATGCCAGAAATCTGGTGAGATACCACCAACGGTAACTCTCAGGATGCTACCAGAGAAAAGGGCACTTGGTGGTGAGTCAGGTGCAATTCAGGGCTGTTTGTGCAACACTGCTGAGCAAACAGCATTTCCGGTGATACCTGGCACTCCCAAATAGTAAGAGGTGACATTTTAACTTTGGGAATGGGTTTGCACAGGTGTTCATTTCAGTAACAAACAACATATCTGGTTTAATGATAACGTTCAGGTTGACTTATTGAAGTCTAGGGGATTATTTTTTGCTCCATAGCAGCATCTGCAGTTCAGATGTGATTATATGGGAACAGTTCTATTGACAAAAGTGTTTATTCATGTCCCCACTAATTTCAGAATTCTAGTGTAGTACTTAATTTGATTAAGTGACAATGCTCACATGTTATATAGCCCAAAAGGAAACACAAAAAACAAAACAAACAACCAAAACCCAAGCCAACCAAAACCAACAGAAAATGGTAGAACTAAAAAGAAGAAAAAGAAAGAAAAAAAAAGAAAGTAAATAAGAAAAAGGAAAAAAAAAAAAGTAAAGTGGTTTCACAAGGACCACTTGGCTTGCCCAGCAGTGGAGGCAAAACTGATGGGTTTTTAACATATCAGATATATCAGGCACTAAACACAGCTGAACTGCAGGTTTAAGGAGTTCCACAGAGAGCAGCCAAAGTATCCAGGAGCCCTCAGCTACAAATGGCTTGCTCCACAGTCTATTCTACTGTCTGCTATTAGACTCTCACAATCTATTTTCTCACTGCTTGGTCTACCCCAGGCTCAGCACACAGAAAACAATGTTCAGATGATGCCAATGACATTAAAAGGTTGGGTAAAATTAAAGACCTTAGTCTTTTGAGACATATGGTTCTCCTGAAAGCAGCTAAGAAAGCACAGTTTTCTTAAGAAATGGGTATTTAATTTCATTTTTTCTTTTCATTTAGCCAGTATCAAGCACACAAACACAGCTAACACTGGAGCCACGGTGGCTTAATGCACATTAGAATAATTGCCTAAAAAGACTAGGGAGTGACTTCTCCAAATCTCCTCAATCCAGCAAATCCCCAAGAAAAGAAAAAATAATCCCAAACACTAATTTACTATTAAAGGTCAGCATATGTGTTCCAAAGTTCAGGCAGACTTCTGATGGCCATTGAACATGGAGCAATGCAGGGCCAAGCTGAAGGAGCGTGCAAGAGCATCCTTTCATTTCTGATGCAGAGAGAAGTTTCAGCTCAGAGACAACCACAGATAGAGCACAAAGTCATTGGTTGGGCACTGAGTTATGTGGACACTCAAGGTCTTGCAGCCACCCCTGACACCTTCAACTGTGCATGGAAAACTCACAGACACAGAAGATGCCAGTGCATCCATGTCACGAGATTTGTGTAAAGGGAAAGCACAGGGAACTGCAAAAAGTGTAATAGAATGGTCTTTACTGGCAGGATGAATCATGTAACTGAGCTGCTTTTAAGAGGAACAGCATAGATTGTAGCTCAGAGACATTGCTGGGCTTGGGTGTTACAGGGTGTTGAGAGACAGGTTGATTACACTGTGCAAGTTCTAACATGGGGAGAAAAATGCCAGTTTTAAGAGCTCTAATCAAGGGGGAAAAGGCATAGCAAGAACCAGAACAATGCTGAGAGCTGGAGTTAGAAAAATTCTAATGAATCATCTGGTTCACATTTGTTACAGAGTGATTATCCTCTGGAACAAAATACTAAAGGAGTGTATTCTTTATCCCTTTATGTCCTCGGATCCAGGTTTGATTGCCTTTCTAGAAAGTGCATTATTGAATTCAACATGAGCTATTGCACTCCCTGCACAGAGAATGGGCTGTAATTTGATGATACAGGAGGTCAGGATAGGTGGGTTAGAGTCCTAGCCCTGAAGATACCAGTTCTTAATCTGCTTACTAAGCATGCATTTTCTGCACCTACCTCAGTCATTAGACTGATCTGAGAACAGCCCCTAGGAAAGCTCATGACAACAACCTAGTCTTGAAATGGTGCCTGCAAAACAGGAGTGCCCACATAGCCCAGGTGATAAAGATGGACAGCATCCTCCTAGGTACTGGAGATACTATGTTCTGTCTAAAAGCTAGGAATCTCCTTCATACTGGGATCACTACCAAGATGATAATTGAAATACATTGAAAAGCAAGTCTGAACTCAGCTAGCTCATCTTTCTGTTTCTTCCACATTATGCACGTCATCTGTGCTCCAGAAGGAGCCCTGGCCAGCTCCTGCAGAACCAAGCTAACAGGCATTAGTAGGACTGAGAGAATTAGCAGCCTTCCTGCTCTGAGAGCCCCTCAGCCCATGCCCATGGCTGTCTGGTCCCAGTGGCCACAAACACAACTCTGTCTGGGTGAGACCAAAGCAAACCAGGCACTAGTCCTGTGCTGAGGGAACTTGCAGGCATCTGGCTGCATATTCAGTGAGGAAAGAACACTCACTTGTTAGTGGTCCTGCTCTCTCCCAGGGCAGTCAACAGAGTGTATCCCTTCAGGGATTATTTTCTTCCTTTCAGTATTTTGTTAGTATCTTAAAAGCTTGAAAATGTTTATTTTAGTTTATCCTAGTCTGCACTTATTGATTTTTCCTTGTCTCCAGAGTTCTAGAGAGGGTCAGTATGAGCAGAAGTGCTTCTGTTTGACAACAGAACTTATCTTTGAGGAAACAAACCCACATTTGCCAGTGCACCAATATTACCTTCAGTGACATAGTCCAGTAGCTGATCCAGGGACTGTTCCTGGCCTGCAGGAAGCTTATGACCAGACTGCCACCTTCTCTCCCAAGGGAACAGGGCTGTTTGCAGAGAAGAATGGGGAGTTGGACCACCTGTGGAAGGCAAAACCCAGATGACTGATAACCAGAGTGGATCTTACCTAGTTTAAGCAGCTACTAGAGGCTGAGGAACTGGACCATCAAGAGAACATCACATTGCCCTTCTGGAAATAATAGAAATTAGCCTAGCTTGTTTCAAATCCAGGTTTCTTCTTCAGTTAATAAAAATCTTGGGAAAAAACCCCGCTTTTTTGTCTTCAGAAAGTCACAACAATCTCTAAACCGGAACTGTCAAAGGGCTGGAGTCTCTCTGAAGTAATGCTTTGCCAAAATGTACACTAGTGTAGCCACTACCATTTTCAGGAGCAGCAACTGCATGCGACAGTCTAACATGTTCAACTGTAAATAATTGTGACTCAATGCTATTATTGTCCTTTTCCTGTGTTTTGCTTTATCTGATTCAAATTCAGGACTCAAAACAAACACACAGAGACACACAGCTTCTCACTTGAGAAAAACAGAGCTACACAGAATACCACACTATAGGATCAAAACCCCCAGATTTGGGTTATCCAGATATAAGCCTTAAACTGACCGAATTCCATGAAAAGTCATATCATCAGGTGGTCATCAAGGCTGTGAGGGCAAAACACAGGACAATGGCACAACTGTCTCTAGCACTGTGCATTCTTGGGCTTCAAACAGATTGGAGCTCTGCAGAACAAGAATCACAACCCTGCAATTACACACCTGCATTCCCGTTATGCCCATGGTTATCTCATGGCTTCTTTTTTCTTCACAAATTTCTCAGCTGAATTAACCTGTGTTACTGACACTTGGTATTACACAGTAGCATTTACAAGCTCATTCAGTTCAGAGGTTTCTTGTGAGAGATGCTGTGCCAGGGAGACATGACAAGGATCAAACTGCTCTCCCAAAGCAGTGAAGGGGGATATACATTAGCACATATCTCCATGTTTTCCAGCAGTCACTCTCTCAGACAGGCTCTGTACTCTAAACTACCTCTGGAGACCACCCTTAGGATCTTGCTGTTTAATGCATTCAATGCTCATTGATGTGAATAACCTTCTGGTCATCATCCATTTCCCTCCACTTTCACATAGGACACATCTCACTGAGGAGAGCTCTGGACACTGACCAGGGCACCTCCAGAACAATTTCATTAAGCAAACAAGATACAAACAGTGCCCCAAGATGCACAGAAGTTTTTAAATCTCTTAGAAGCCGAATTAGACTTAATACTGAAAGTGTAGCAGTGCTTTAATTCCTTGAATTCAACAGAAACATGATGGAGGCAAAGACAGTGAATCAAAAGAAAAATCCATGAACAGAAGCTGGCATCCCCAGGTCCAGCTATTTTCTGATCCTCACACTGTTGTGCTTGAAAAGATAATTTGGATGCAGAAGAAGCTGTATTTCCATGAAAACATTTAGCTTTCACAACAATACAAGCAGCTGCTCTCACCCTCCACTACAATTGTACATAAATGCTGGAATATTTGTTTGTGACTTTTTCAGTTACAACATTTGTATAGTGTTCCAGGCTGCCTTGTATAGAATAGCTCATGTCAAACAAAACCAAATTAAAGGGAAAGAACCCAAAAAAGCCCCACCAAAAAAAAAAAAAAACCACCAAAAAAACAAAAAAAACCCCCACCAACCAAAACAAAAACCAAGCACTCCAAACAACCCTGTTCTTTCCACTCCCAGGGGCAATTGGTACAGAAGGCAAACACTGCCACTGCCCTTTGTGATTTCTTAGTAAATGGCCTTTGATGTTCAGGTTTGTAGAATGCCATGATCCATCTCTAGAAGTCCTGGTCTTCATTATACTCAGAGGAATCTTAATGCTCCAAATAAATGGAGTTTGTGGTGTCACCTCAAGTCCCAGCAGGGACTACAATTACTAGTATGCCACATTTTTGGCAAGTTTTGTTCGGTTTGAATGAAGGATGTAGACTCTGAACTTCTGCCTCCGCCCACTGGAGGAGTTGGATTCTGCAGATGATAAGATGCATCTTTGCCTTTAGTCCCACTTCTCAGAACTGCCAAATACTTGAGGTCTGATTAACTAGCATTTAAGAACCCAGTGTGGAGTGGATAGCTACAGAAATAGCATTCTTGCACTACCCCAGCATTTTAGGAAGAGACTGCCAGATCCATGTGGGAGCAGAGGAATCCTAAAACAGTAAGGACAGACCCAGCAGTTACCAATTCATAAACAGCTTCCTGGCATCTTACAAAAGGGCTCCAGCCATGAGAAGGGGATTCTTGCAAAAACATTAGCAGGAATGGTTCCACTGCTTTGCCTTACCCACATGAGGACAGGTAAAAGTCACAGAGTGGAACATGCTGGAACTGTACAGCTCTGTGTGGTTTACTCAATCGAGTTGACTTAACTAATTTCAAGACCAGATTTCCTCAAGCACCTTTGAAAATTCTGGATTAAGACTAGCAGCTCTAATTAGGACTGAGCATTCATTGCTCCAGATGTTGTAGTGAAAATTGCAAGCCCAGTCTCATTACATCATGTGCTTTATGTTAGTACTTCATCAGGTCACTTGAATTTATAGCCCTCTAAGCAGACTGAAGCATTTTCAGTTAAACAAAATACATCTATAACCTCATCACCCACAGGGGCAATCTGGGCTTTCTGAAGAGGGGATTATGTTTTATTTCACTTATTACACTTAGTAATTTTCATGCCTTTTCAGCATTTACAGTGAAACCCTTTGGTTCACAATAGGATATTAGCAATGCAGCCTTCTAGACTACCAGCAGTTACATCCTGGGATTGAATGGTTGCCTACAATTCTGTGGGACAGGATTTGACAACCAGGTAGATAGGATGGAAGGAACCAGCAGTTGTTCCTAGTGGTTCTACACTTAGTTCAGCAGTTTCAAGCTCTGAAGTCCACACTGGTGGCTGATTCACTTGTTCAAACAGAACAGAACACGCAGGGGTTTCTTCTCTGGTGTGTTGCCCTGCCCAGCTTGTAAAGACACCAAGAACATCTGTCAAAGGGCTCTTTGTGTATCACAGCAAATTCTATACCCCGAGCATTAAAATAAAAAAAGAAAAAAAAAAAAGAAAAAGAAAGGCAGTCCTTCTTCAAAGCCAAAGTGCTACTCCAAATTTAGAAAGCTGAGCTAGGTTTCTACCCAAGGTGGCAGTGGTTGCAGGTACTAGTGAGATGCTTTGAAGGGATCACAGTTTGAATGTAGTCAGGATCAACTGAGAAAGCAATTTGAGAAAGAACATCCAAATTATTCTCAGATCATTCATATCTTAAAAGGAAAGAGAAAGAATGAGGTTCTCAGTCCACTGCCTAGGTAAAGTAGCATGGGGTGAGAGGTAGGTACACCTGAACTTACCTCCTATAGAATGGAGAGATAAGGGAAAGAAAAAAATAAATAGATGCTAAGTAAAGGGATGTGTGCTGCCAATTACAAAGTTACCTGCAACTCTGGATGTTATTAGCAGTTTCTATTTCTTAGTGCAAATAATCCTAATATCCTAATAAGAGAAGCTTTAAATTAAGCTTTATTTTTGAAACCAGAGGGAACTGACTACATAACTAAATGTTAGCTGTGGTTCATGTAGGTGTGCTTTTACTTGGGTCATCTTTCTTGTATGCAAACAGAATATGGCCACTGAGTGCTTGGTGTTTCAACAGGGACTGTTTTACAAAGCTGAAACAATCGTGAGTCCAATTAGTCAAGAGAAGGGTGTGAGAAATGGTGAAAGCCACTTACTGAGAAAGAGGCTACAAAAAACATACTATTACCATAGAAAGGACAAACTTTGATAACTTGGAATATAAAAATAAAACAATTTGATAACAAAGCAAAAGGACACAGAATATTCTGTAAGCAATATTTTTGTTTTCCAGTCTGTTTTACCATAAGAGCAGTGCTGACATCATTCTGCCTCCTCAGAACTTCACAGGCTGTAAAAAAAAGCTGGATGAGAGTGCTCTGATCTGCTTACATGAGACTTGCTGATAACTGTTCACAGAGAGAGCTTCCAGGAGCCTGGAAGGATGCTCAGGTTGTGCCAATATTTTAAACAGAAATGCTGCCAGCCAGTCATAAGTAAAAGGGCTGACTTGATTAATACAAATACAGGGGGGATCATATAATTAGTACCAACAAACAAGTGTTTATAGGAAGGTAGAACTTGCCAAACAAATCTGATTTTTATTTTAAAGGGATCAAAAGTTTCCTTGCCTGCTGAAAGGTATCAGTGTCACTAAACTGGGTTCTTGCACACTTCACTTGATATTATGGGACATGCTGATCAGAGAACTATGGCAGCTGAGATTTACCACGACACATGAAATCAATTAAACCTGGCTATACAACAAGCCACACAACAGAAGTGGGGATTTTACTAAGCATAATTCTAAAGGAGTGCCTCGGAAATTTCAGCTGTTTTCTTTCATAAGCTTTTAGCAACAAGGGAGGACACAATCCACAACCACGTCCTAGTTCTATAGCTTTTAGTAAATGAGGACAGCAGAGCTCACTGCTGGAATGATGTGGGTTGCTTGGCAAGTTGGAATATTTTACTCTCTAAGAACATAGATCTCAGTGTTACAGGCAAAGGATCCTGCTTTGGAAGGCAGTCCCTTTGGAAGGGTGACTAGGCTGACAGCAAGAAGCCCAAACTTGAGGAGTTCCCAGCACAGAGCTGCAGGGAAAGGGGCTCTCAGCACTGGAACAGGCAGCGAGTGCTGTCCCTGTTCAATTGCGGTGTCACATCTACCCCAGACACGCCAAGTGCAGCTTTGTTGACTGCCACTCAGGAAGGCTGTTGATAAACAGAAGAGCACTCAGGAAACAGCTGCAAGAAAGATGAAGGGGCTGGGAATGATGTTTGATAACAACAGATTCAAGAAGCACACGTGGGTTTGGATTTTTAGGCCAATGGCTGATTTGCACTGGGTTTTGTGCATGTACGTAGGAAGACTAATTCAATTGTTAGAGTTGTCTGTGTGACAAAACTGTAAAAAAGTCCTGACCAGCTGGATACAAACAGCAAACAAGGCATATGTTTATTAGTAATGAGGATAATTAGCTGGAGAAATTCACCAACAATTGTAGCAATTCTACTTTACCAAAAATTATTCAAGTCAAAATTAGATATTTTTCTGAAAACCTGTGTAGTTCAAACAGGAACAAAATATACAGAAGTCTACAGCTAAAACATAGAGGTTATCAGATTAAATAGGCAGAAATGGTCTCATCTGCTCTGATAATCTGTTTTTAAATAGATTCAAATTCAAATATATATACATATATATGCATATATATATGTATATGTACATACACACACACACACACATATATGTATATAAAATAAGAATAAATCTTCGGGCAAGTGTTTCTGTTTCTCCAAATCTTTTTTCTTTCTGAGCAAGTGCAAAGATGGAAAAATGGCTTTAACTGCAGTGGCAAGTGGTGCTACTGAAGAGCGTAAATGCCAGCTCTTCTTATCACTTGTCTATTTGATGCTCATTGCTGCAAAGCACAATTGATATGTGGCAAAAGGGCAAGGTTTGTAAGCTTTGCTAAATTACAGAGAATTACAAAGTCAGAACAAAGCTAGAGGGCATTGCTTAAGTGCTTAATTCTCAAGAATAGAACAAACCTCTCAGGATTGCTGTTTCCAACCAGCTCTTTTTAGCAGCTAATTCTTCTAAGATGTATATCAGTGTAGCTACTGCTCATTTGAGCTGCTGGAGCAGCTCAAACCTCATCCTGGAATGTAGCCTGCAGCAAGAGCAGTCACACAATCCTGCAAGCCAGCTGAAAGGAGCAAGGGGAAATATATCTGCAGGTGTAGCACTGGAAACTTTCACTGTCCTGCTGTTCAGGGACATCTGCCTGAACACCTGCAAGAACCCTCCTTCCCTCCAAAGCACCAGATCACAGACACAGTTAAGGTAATGTAGCCTCTGACAGATCAGTTCTTGCCACTGCAGTTCACTACTGGGCACTGACTGGCAGACCACTGTAGAGAGGGCTGGGCTGTATGTTGGGAAATACCCACTTTGGCAGGAAGAATATTGCAAAGTTTCCAACCTGCATCATTTCCTAGAATGACTCAAGCAGCAATATTCACACAGATGTATCCTATGGCTCATTTTACAAATTCCACACATTCATAAGCATAGTTGTAAAGAGCATTAAAAATAAAACCTTTGCAAGCAAGCTCCATGCCTTGCAATGGAGGATCTGGTTCAAGGCAACTGCAGCTCATGTTTTCCTACCATTCATACACTGCACAACCTGCCCTCAGCAGTTCATTTAATTGAATTAGAGCCAGGTTGTAGAGTCAGGAAACATTCTCCACTCCAAGGGCATGACGATGTAGGCACGTGTTCTTTAGGAATGCATATGTTCATCACTGGTTCCCAGGCAGGGAAAAGCATTGCAGCAAAATGTGTATTGGCCTGAAACTTGCCCTGTTGTCCCAAAAACCAGAGGTGAATGGCCTTTGGCAAACACTGGTGGAGATAACCAGACTCCACCTGAATGCCACTTCTAAAAAAAAAGTTCAATTTCCTGCCACCTAGAACAAAATTATTATCTCCTGATGGCACCTGCTGCTTTTAATGTCAACTTGTTCAACTGTATCTGCATTATCATCCCCATAAATCATGGGGCTGGAAAGGCCTTCCATACCTCCATTTTCTAGAATAACTTTCTTCTTTCCACAGCACCAGTTTGGAGACTCTTTTAAAGCCTCCCTGTTCAGAGGGTTATTGGTGTTTACCTTGTTTCAAGACCAAGTTTATGCCTGGCCCCGTCATATCCTTTTGCTCTTTGACTAATGCTATCCTTTGGTTTAAATATGTTTCTCTTCCTGTTGTTCATCCTGCAGTGTATTTAGTGATGGTAGACTCTTTCTTTCTCTCATCAAGGGGGTGTCTGGAGTTACTGGGAAATTAATAATCTTTTTCTGCATTTGTTTCAGACCTAAGTACCTGCAAAGCTAGTTAAAACTTCATTCCTGCTTTGTACAGTGCATCAATAACCCCTCATCCTTCCCCACTTACCAGGACTGAAACTGCATTTTTCCCACCAGGCAGGTCAGATCTAGACTCTGGCTGACCCTCCCATCCTTCTCCCCCATCTGATTACACTTACATGCATGAACAGCAGAAATCTCTCTTGATCTGTGGACTCATAATCACGTGTTGTCTTGCTGAATTGTATCCATTTCAATTCCATTACATTTTAAAATTCTCCATTAAAGTAAACCAATACAAATATTGTGTAATATCACAGGTATTGTTAGGAACATCATTACTTTCTACCCTCATCTCATTTCCATGCTGCCTGGTTTGTCTCTGCACCTGTATGTTTCTGTTCTCAGAGGACAATTCTGTTCAAACCCTTTTTGCTGCTATATTCCAATTCTTTTGGAATGCTGGAGTGAAAAGTCCTATACTTGGGTAAGATCCTGCTAATAATTGTGCAACAGCTGACAAAGAAATTCCAAACCTTTATCCATATTCAAGTATGTTGGTTTCCCTAATCAGTTCTCCCTTTGAAAGAAGAAAATCTGAATTCCAAATCTACTTTTGTTTATCCTTACAGTTAATTTAAATAGAATCAATCTATGATCACCCCAGCTAACATGTTTTTCAGCAACCTCTTTATCATATCATTAACACTTGGAAGAATCATATTTGAAGTTGTATCATCCCTATGTTGATCAGACATTTTTTGATGAGGAAGATCTGTTAGATATTATATCCAGGGCTATCTGACCTCACACTGATGAGCATTTGCTCTCCAGTCTATTATCTGGGAGGTTTGTCTTTGTTCAGTAGTCCCCAGGAATACATGGCTCTTTAATAACATCACAAAGATTTTACCCAGATATCTTTCTGCTAAAAGAGAAGCCTTCTAGCACCAGCAGGCAGAACATTTTACCCATGCAGTCCTTACTCCCCGCCTTGTCCTGAGCAAAAGATACAAAGAGGACCAGTTGTCATGTTTTGAACTTTCTGGATAATACAGATGGATTTCAGGGAAGTAATTTAGACTAAAAATCCGGTTACAAGGAAGATTGAGAAGTTTGAAATCTCACCATAGAGTCAATCTTTCATGCTAGAACAAACAAATAACAGGGCACTTGCCATTAGTTCTGTTTGCACAAGTGTTAGACTCTGCCTCAACCAGACACCAGCCTGAAGGGAAGAGCTGGGAAAGCTGATTTTATTATTCATTTACAAAACATTTTCTTCCATTATAAAAAAATAGTCTCAGTGATACCCTTGAATCTGAATCTCCAGCTTTTGCTTATAAAAGCAAAACCAAGGCCTTAGAAATATTACTGTTGAAAAAAGCTGCCACATCTTTCTCTCTGAAGAAGCCACAATTTGTTGAACTGTGAAGTCCTTCACAATACACAAGCCACAGCACTTTTATCACCACAAAGCAGCTGGCTCTTGATTCCACATGAATGTGTTGTGGGTTTTCTCTTCCATACAAGTATTTTTAGCATTTGGTTTTTCCCTGATTTTTGGTGGACTGCACTCCCTGAGGACTAGGCGGTGGAATGAAATGAAATAAACTTTCTCACATCTGAGCACCATGGGAATAGCTCTGCCCTCTGCATCCAGCCCGTGGAGAACTGTGCCGTAAAAACAACACGGCCAAGTTACAGCTTCAATTAAATTGCAGCGACTTCAATTGCAGCTTTCCTCCCAAGCACTTGGGAACATCCTCCTGCCACACAAACATGGAAGAGCTGATTTCCAGCTTGTTTGGGTCTCACAAAGGAGCTGATTTACTTTTGTCAGTCATCAGCAAGAGGGTGAGAAAAACTAGTTTTATAGGAGGCAAAACCCGAGCTGAGTGCAGGCCTAAGAATGCTCTGCTCCATCTAACCAGCTCACCGGAGAGGTGTGGTTTTGGCACAGCACTGGGGAAAATGATACCAGATAAATAAATGCAGTTCTGACAGATTCCATTCCTGTCCCTGGACAAGCTGCTTCACTTCCTTTGTTCCTCCATCAATAGGCACCCAGCCAAGGTGTCCTCAGAGAGATCACACTGACTGTTCTGGTGGAAACAAGTCAAAAAATGAGGCCAAATGAGTGCAAGGCTTTGCACAGATAAACCCACTGGAAGGCTCTCTTGTTCACAGGCGCTTAAAAAATAAATTAGTAGTGTCCTTTCAAGGTCCAATCAAACATCTACAGGTCCAAACAAACATCCCTAGGTTATACCTGTACAACTTTCTCATTATGATAATCTCCAGCTTATCTATGAGCATTTCCAAAGGAAACTCAATGTCTGTAATCATCTTTGAAGTGATGCAGAAGTACTCAAGCATCCAGTCAGTGCCAGTATGAGCCTGGGTGGGCAGTGGGTTACTCTGCTGGGCTCCAATGAGTCTGAGCAGCTGGAAAGCAGGTGACTAGGAAAGCTCCCACCACAAAGGGATAGAACAGGAGTTCCCATAAATACTGTATAATGGCTATGGAGACATCCCAGTGGCATTTTCATTCCTTACATAGGAAATCCAAGGCTAGAGGATAATTTCTTGCAGAATCATCATCTAGGTTTGTGGATGCAGAAAGAAGAGATCCCTTCAGAAAGAGCATACCAGCAACCTGACTTGTCCTTCTGGACCTTGAGAGTGGGAAAGAGCTTCAGGTCAGGTGTTCTGCAACAGGAATGTATCTGCTCAAGTGTAGGCCTCAAACAAACACAGCTACAATGACATGGTCTGCTCTGTGAGGAGCCAAAACACTGGGAACAAATCAAAGCAAGCTACTTCCAAGGGACTTGTTGCAGGGACAAAACATTTCATAGCTACAGATTTAGGTGCAGGAGCAAAGAAGTAGACAGGAGTTTTAGTTAAAATATTTGAATGCTTCATAAAAGAAATTGCAGGAGAGTCAGACGGTGTTTTGGATGAAGCAGTATCCCCTCAGGAAATGATCCATGAGAGCTGTTCCAGGGTCCCAGTAGAGGAGTGTCATCATCCTGGCATGCAGAGGAAGGGACAAGGTCCCTCCCTATGAGTGTTTGAGGTAGAACAAGCCCAGGAGCACAAACATTTCTGTCATTGCAGCATTTTTTACCTCACTGAGCAGTCTGGTAGCACTTCCAGATTCTTCAAATTGCCGTGAGGCATCCAACTAATATTTTATGCTTCTCTCATAATCGAGTTCATACTACAAGTCTGGAAACAGAGCTAGACTCCACCAGGTTCATGCTGCCCAGGGTTCAGTCTTCTCCTCACACCTCCCATGAAGCACATTACAAGAAAGCACCAGAACGTGCTCCCATTTCCTAGTGGCAGCAGGACTTTGGCATAGCTTGCAAAACACTTTGCGTGTTTCCCATAGCAGGTGCAATAGAAACATTATTTACCACTATATTTTCCTGGCTTCTTTCCTAGATCTTCCACGGAGCAGATGGAGAATGAGCAGCACGAACGCTGAGCTGTGGGTGCAATCATTCACACATGCCTAATACTCCTCTGAGTAGCAATCACTACTTTCAGGATGGAAAAGCGTGCTTGCCATCACTACTACAAGAGCCAGAGTCCTTGCTCAGCCATCCAGAAAACGCTGTTCACAACTGCTCCCTGGTCACTTGGAAGGGGCTCCTTGCTGTCACCAGCTCAGAGAGACCAGGGCTGAGAGTTACAACACAGCAGCAGTGATGAGGAAAAGTATGTAAAGTATTTTCCTGCACCCCCAGGGGACAGGTCACAGCCCTATTAGCATGAAGGAAGAGAAAGGGGGGGAGAAGACTTTGAGTATTGTAATCAAACCACCTCATAGGACAAAGGAAATGCTCTGTTCCTTGCTGAACAGTGTGAGCAAGCAGATGCATTGGAAGTCACAAATCTCACATCTCCGGCGATGCTTCCTCACCTTTTGTTTCCCAGCTCCCGGGAGGCTGAGGGCACATGCCCTGTACCCTGTGCAGGGCTGTGTGCTCAGCGTGGGGGGAGCAGCAGGTGCAGAGCACACCTTGACAGGGAATGTTCCACTGGGTGGAGCCCTGCACTGCCCTCACGGCTGTGCTCAGCCTGCAGCACAAGTAAGGCTTTCATGGATCAGCCCAAATGTCTTCTGTCAGAACAAATACATGGGGAAAAGTACACAAAGAAATTCGAAAGTGTTTGTATAGTGAAGCCTATTACACCAGCTCAGTCACAGCAGTTTAAATGCATATCCTGGTGAATGCTGGCATTTCTTTCCCATGTTTACTGGGTTCCCAAAGCTAATACCCTGCAGTTTTCTGGACCCACTGGATTTTGTTGTGGCCATCCCAACCAGGCAGGCAAAGAGAATATCAGTCACTTCCATTCGAGCCTCATTGTCACTAAGGAAAATTGTGGGAACACCTATCTGACCTTGAGAAATGCCAATGCAAGGCCTGTTCATATTCTCTGCTTCCCTTCCCTCTTTGCCTCCTTATTTTGAAGGCCTTCCTTCAAAGGCCTTTCCTCCAGCCTTTGAAGGCTCAGGTGACAAACTGGGCAGGGAGCAGTGGGACACGGCTCAGCCAGTCCCGCGTTCAGTATAAGCACAGCCCTGCCTGCTCCTTGTGAGGGCAGGCAGCCCCCTCTCCTGGTGAAGGGTTACCTGCAGCTCCAGCTCACCTATGCATGTAGTTCCATAAGGACCCAATTTCCCAGTCCCATGCGAGTTCATCTGACAAGCCCAGACTGACTTCTCTGCATGTAACCAACAATCTCCAGATGAAAAGCAAAAGTAGGAAAAAATTAGAAGACAGCATGTAGTAAATCTTTGATTGAAACCTCATAGCCCTCACCCTGCAGTTCAACCAGGCCAGGTTGGCTTACAAATATTCCTTCTAGGTGAAGGAAATGCTCGGAGATAAAAGAGGTGGTGAGTTATGTGCATTTCAGTCAGCCCTACTGGGTGGTGGAGCCCCATTCTTCACACACACAGTGAAAAACTATCACTGCCACACGTGGTTCTGTGTGAACTCAGAAAACACAAGGTACAGTAGGAATCCTCTCATGGCAGATAGGGGCTGGACACAGAGCAATTAGATGACATCCTAAAGGTGTCACTGTAAGTCTGTAGCACAGCCAAGGACTGGATAAAGATGTCAAATACCAGTGACACTCCTGTGTTTTCCTCGGGGGACTACCTAAAAATCAAGGCTATAAAAATTCACCTAGGTGATACAGGCATGGATGAAAGTAACATTCCCTGGCAAATTCTATCCTTACCTCCATTTTCCAGAAACTCTCCCTGTCCTCTAGTGGCTTAGGCTCTGTTCAAAGAGAAGACTTACTAAGCTGAAGTGACTCTGCTAGTTCTAGCCCAGTAAAATGCAGTCTTTCTCTACTGAAAATAAGTGTATAAAAAGGAACTGAATCCTAGCCACCTCCAAATGACATTTGGAACTTGTAGAGTTTGAATTAGACAAGCCTGGTTTGTTTTTACAATTTGTAAGCCTGTTCCTGTAGAAAGCAAAGGAGGCTTTTCAGAGGAAATATTAACCTTGGCTTAGCCCTTCCTAAGCTCAAGCATGTGCAGGTTTCTAAGGGATTTGTCTGTTCCTGCTGCAGTATAAACATGGGAGGGAAAGCATAGAGAAGGTGCCTTACAAACCCAGATAACACAGGGATAGGAGAAGCTGGGACAGTCTCCCCACAGACATGAACCAGCACAGCAATGGCCAGTTAAAACATTCATATTCCTGTAACCCACATGTGGTTGCCTAGAAAATACTCCTGCACAGGTAAATGGGTGAAAACGTGGCATGCTTTAATTTTGGGCTTTGGATGGAGGGTGCCATAGGCAAACAAAGTCCTGTTGGCTTCTGCAGGGGTGTGTAGGACACTTTATAAGTCTGGGTATTTTATCAGGTACTAAGGCTCCAACCAGAACATGCCCAATATCCAGTTTCTTTGCTGAATTAAGGCACTGCTTACAAATAGAGCTACAAGGTCATTGTGCCTTAGCAATCAAAACTGTGGCACAAACATGGACATGCCGATGTGTGGGAAAGATTACAGAAGAAATTGAAGCTGCGTTCTCTAACCAGGAATAATTCCAGGTAGTCAATGGCTCATAAGGTGCTATTGACTTAGAAATGGATTTCCCATAATCTCCTTGTAGAGAGGATGTAGTAAATAGCAAGAGGAAAGTGGGAAAAGGAATCTGGAAGGATGTGTTATTGCTCAGTAAAAGTCAAAGGAGGTCTTCCCTGTATTTTTAACTCCAAGGACCTGCTCTCCTTCCCAGTTTAAAGTCTGGAATTTCAGCCAAAACAGCAGATCCCAGACTACCTTTAGAGCCCTTCCAGGTGATGTCTAAAACATTAGGATACCAGCAGGAGTCCCTGCATGCCCTTGTCAGTAATGCTAAGAATAAAACCATTTGCAGGATTGAGATCCGCTTGTGAACGGAAAGAGAACAAAAATTTTCCCCTAAATTTCTTTGCAATCAGTTTTTCAAACTCCCTGTTCCTGGCATCACACAGGGTTCCTTGAGGTAAGTAGGAATTATCTTCCACTACAAAAGACATTTTCTGATGTTAGAATAAAAGATACATGGGTGGAAGCTGATGCAACAGACATCCAGTTTGCTTTGAGCTGCACATTATTCACACACCTGCAGAACACCCAGGTGTCACACAGGACTTGGCAGGTACCACTGAACATCACATATGTAAAAATAAATCATCCAAGGGAATGGCAGAGGGTACATGGAGGAGCACAAAGTATTGCAGCTTTCCTACAGAAATTACAGAAGTAGAAGTGTTGATAAAAACTGTTGGTTTTACAGCAATGCATTTAGTTTGCCTTCATCCAATAACTTTCCTAGAAGAGATTGTTACTTTCAACTTTCTTCTACCCAGCCCACTGAGATGGGTGAGAGCCACTATATTCTCCTCAAGGCTAAAGTTTCTGCCTCACAAGTTGATCCTCAGCACAGGTTTGCAGAGTGGAAGCCAAGCCAGAGCTGTTGAGGCATTTCCAGCTGCCATTGTTCAGGTCTCTTTATGCTGTGACCATCCTGGAACTTTCCCTGGCTCTTGGATTCAGATCTACAGAAATTGGCAACTGCCCATCAGTCCCCATTCCCTCTCAGAGCTGCCCTGTATCAGATGCAGAAATTCTGAGATTCACTTGCCTGTTCCTAAAACTTATCCTGCCCCCATTTGTTGTTGCAGGGCTGGTTTGGCCATCTGTGCTTTTTGAAAAGGAAAGATTTGTATTTAAGAACAAATAAGATTTTGACATGTGTCCAGTTTTCTGCTACTTTTTTTTTTTAATCAAGACATTGCTTTGAAGCAACTAAAATTATTCATTTGGGTTAAAGGTAACATCAGTTGATTATATTTCTTTTTAGAAATCTGTAATTCTAGTGAGGGATGGATAGGAATGTCACCACTCCAAGGGCCACTGGCTGACATATGGCCCAGCTGCCAGATCCATTCCCTGCTGTACCCACAGCACTCATCACACATCCTCCAGGGCAGGCCCAACACTGACAGCAAAGCTGTCCCTAAGAACACAAAGAGTCAGGTCACTGCAGGGCCTTTGGCCTCTGAGGAGGCACTGCTGAACAAGCTGTCCTAGGACAGTCCAAGGACATTTTGTGCCATGGGGGATACAAGCTTCAATGGGACCAGTTAATGGGAACATTAAAATTTGTTTTTGACTTGAAACTGATAATCAGTTTGACCTTGAATATTCAGGATACATCATCCACACCTACAGGAGTTTAGCATCCCTCACAGCAGTGGCCTTTGCAGGAGATTTAGGGTGTGTCTGTACACATTTAACTAGCAGAAGATATCCTGATTTCACAAAGAGGACCTACAGAATTACATCAGATGCTGCCAGTAAGATTTCACCAAAGCAAATTACTATAGAGACCCTGAGTCTGATCCAATTGTCACACCTACAAAAATACTCCCACTGGTTTCATTCCTTAAAATCAGAGAGATTCCCTGAGACTTTAGCTAGGGATTTTCCTAAGTGCTCCTGATGGCAGCATGTATGTCAGTCATTAATGCTTTAGAAAATACCACTTCTCACATGCCATTGCAGTTTGTTACTAAACCTCA
Source organism: Dicaeum eximium (assembly GCA_013396995.1). NCBI lineage: Eukaryota > Metazoa > Chordata > Aves > Passeriformes > Dicaeidae > Dicaeum > Dicaeum eximium. The sequence continues at coordinate 227,939 of VWZP01007510.1, read as the reverse complement.
GCCTGATTTTCTTCCTGCTATTTACACAGGGTTCATTAACTTTGCCACAGGCCCGTGGTGTGATTCTTGAGGCTGTCCTTTGCAGGGCCAGGAGCTGAGAATTCCTACCTGGCACAGGGAATAAGAACAGTCTGAGGATAGTTGTTGTCTTTTTGCTGTTCAAATGGAAAGAGGAGTGGGCAGTAGGGAAAAATGTCAATGAAGAGGAACTGCCTGGCAGATGAAAGCTCTAGAGCCAGTGCTGGGGTTACGTGTGGTTCCCTGGTCAGAAGGACTCTGCCCTTCGCAGGAGAAGGGAATTAGGAACAAAGCAGAAAGGGAAACCACAGTTTGCTCTGAAGGCTAAGGCAGGAATGATCCTCTTTTGCTGTGAAAGGAGCACAGGACTAGCAAGAGTTCCTACCCAGGCACAATGCAAAGATTTACAGAAGACATGCTGTGGGAGCTAATCAGGGGTTTGTTAAAATATGTATGTGCACTAAATAAAATATCAAGTGGTATAAATACATTTCTGTCCCAGCTAGTTCTGCCCTGTCAGGAAAGCACCACAGTCCATAGAGCTTCACAAGGGGTTTCTTCTGCATGGCACTGAACTTCAGTCCTCAGCTCTGACTTCTGACAAGCACATGTCAGACTTCAGTCACATTTTGGTGTTTCTGTGCACATCTGTCCCTGTCAGAGTCCTACAATTGCTTCTGAGTTTATACTATTTCGTAGATCTTTGCTTTTAAATTCACTGTTGTGAGCCAAACATGGAGACTCTTACAGTAAAAATCTCTTCATTTCTCTGGTTTCCATGCAGCGGGACTTACAAAAGCACCACAACACAGCTCTGCAGCAGGTTCCTTCCATCTCCTACCAGGTGAAGGTCAATACACATTAAGTAAGAACAGGTGCAAATGTCCACCTGCTGCATTTACCTCTGTCCCAAGGCTCATGCCATCACAGTCCCCTGCACACAGGTGGGATTCACTCTCCTGTGCACTCTGACAAGCAGCTCCTGGGAGCCACAGCTACTGACACATCACATCAGCTCTTTTTGCAGTCCCCACTTGTAAAGAGGGGACAAAGCAAGGCTAAACCAGCTCTTGCAGGTCCCTCTTGGGCACAGCTGCCACATGTCCACACTTTTCCAGTCCCTTCCCCCTTCTCTGGCCTCCTTTCTGTGCCCTGTCTGGGGCAGCTGTCTCTCACTGCCAGGCAGGAACCACAAGTGCTAATACATCCTTCCTGCAGAGAGCTCTCCTTGCCCTTTCCCCAGCATGGAAGGCATTGTGACTTAACAGTGCACTTCCACCAGGATCCTTGAGAATTTTTAGAACACAGGTTATTTTAGGGTTCTAAAACCATTATTGTTTCGTTTCTTTTGTGCTGTCTGGAAAGATCTGGGCTGAACTGCATCCTCAGCACACACTGTCCTCTTTATCTGAGGCTGTACCTTCTTTGGCACACTTGAGATTGATGTTCTAGCACTGGCCACCATCCATCCTTAGGACCAACAGACTTCTACCTACACAGAATGAAGCTTAGGCATATTTTCATAAACATATTGGGGCAGAATGGCAGCTTTTGACCACCTTCACATAAGCTCCATCCCTGTGAAGCACATCTCAAAGTGTCTGTCCTTGCAGGAGGAGGGGAAAGGAGCTGAGTTCAGATGAAGATGACTCAGCTCTTTCTTGCTAGAAATTCCTGTCAGAGCCCATGATGCTGTGTTGGTTTTTGCCTTTTTCTTTTATATATTCTCTGTATTCTTTACACATATATTTGTAGCTCTGTAGTTTATTCTTGTAGCTCAGCTTCAGTATTTTCCTAGGCAGAAAGCCAAAACACATTCCAAGACCCCTATCCTATCTTGTTTCTCCTTAGAAACCAAGGTTGATACCAGCTCTTCAAGACATTTTTTATAAACAAAGTTTAGTCCTCATCTGAGGGGGGAGGATTTGGAGGGTACTAGAACTGGGGCCATGACTTCACTGAGTATGCTTCTAACTGGGCACTCTTGCTAATTTGCAAAATCTATAAAAATTGTATATACACACGTTATGCAGGGGTGCATCTTTGGCATTTTGCACCTGACAAATTGTGCACCTAAGGATCCTTATATAAAGGTAACCCCTTTCTATCACCCTAACTGTGTCTGGCTCATAACTCTAGGACTGGAGAAAAAGGCATCACCCATTTATGAACTGTGTCAGTTTTACTGTATGAAGGATTGAAGCCCATAGGATCAATAATATATGGAGATACAAACTCCACTGAAATGGGTCAGTGTTTGTAGGACTAATAGCCCAGCTGGAAGAAAGAACATCACTCTCAAGCTAATATGTTACTCTTCTGTACCTCCACCTGGTTAGTTTGGATAATACAGTCCCAGTTCTCAAATATCTGTAGAAATGTCATTCACCAGGAGAAGTGGTGCTTTGATTCACTTTGGTGCACTGTCACCTGACTTCTCATAGGCAGAAACATGATCTAGGGGAAGCTGCAAATTGACCTGAGGCTCTATATAAACTGCAAGTTTAAGATTGGAAAAATAAGAAAAAGGCCCTTAAACAGTCAGGAAGTTCTTTTGTTACAGGGTGTCCTTGCAGTTTGACATAGTGATTAGATGAAGGCAAAAGCAAATCCTACAAGGTGCCAGGCAAAATCTCCTGGATGTGACCATTTATGAAACCAGGGGTGATCTGGATATTTTGTAGGTTACCCAGCTCCAGAGCACATGAAGGACAAACACCTTTGGCCATCTTCATCCTCACACCCCAGTACCTGGGAGAAAAGGAAGCTGCAAGAACATTAGACATCTCGAAGATTCCTGTGAAATAACTCCATTTGTAGTAAATCAGCTTTGCACGCTCCGCATGCTCAGGCTGAGCCTGTAGCAAATTTGCATGAAGCAAATCTTTCTCCAGAGCAGATCACTGCCCTTCACAGCACAGTTGGCACTGCTGCCCCAGCAGTACCTGAGTATCTCTTCTAAACTGTGATGCCTCCTCCCTTTGTTCATCTCTCCTGCTCAATAAATTACAAAGGGAAGAATCTCTCGCTTTGATTTCTCTGCAGGTATGATCTGAACTCTTTTTGTCATTGTAACTAAACTCTAGAGCCCTGCAAATTGGTTACCATGCTTTAAAGCATGAAGATGAATCCGTACTGACTTTACTTCCAAACCAGTTCCTCTCAGCTGTTATTGTTTCTGGCTCTATCAAAGTTAGGGTAGAAGCACCCACCCAGACTGACACCTTGGCTCAGCGTGTAGGACTGTGCCAACCCCACAGCCAAAGTCACTGATGCTGGGCTGCCAGAGGGACTGGAAGGGTGTAAGGCACTGCAGAGTTCCCCCAGACACCTCTGAGCTCAGTGTACAAATCTGCATTTTCAGGGGCTGCATCAACCCTGGCCAATACTGTGTCAGCAGCAGAGGACCATTACTGACCTGCCACCACAGCTTTAAGACTGGAATGGGCAGAAATGGAACATTCAGCCTGTAGGACCCACTGGAGGCCTTATGCCCCAAACTGGCCAGACTGGTGTCACTTGGTCATTGCTGAGCAGCACCTGGGCATGGAGAGCAGAGGAATTTCACTTCAGCTCAGGAAATGCTGCTATCACTGGAATTGATGGTACCTGGGACTTCCACGGATGCTGATGCCAAGTTTTGAGCTGTTACACCCTCCCACCCCATTTAGACCAGTTGGAAGGGTATTTTATTTCTTTGCACCTTTGTCCCCAAACATCTGAACCCAGAGCCACAACCTGCATTATATGAATGAAAAAGGTGCCTCATGTTCATCAGTACTGGCTCAAGGTGGATTTAGGGGAGATTTAAATACAAGCTCACCACCAGCTGCCCAGCTGAGTCCTCTTCTGAGCTCTGAGGCTAATTTCTGAAACCTCTGAGAGGATTTTACCAGGGTCTATTAGCCATTGTACAGCAGGAGGTACATTACCATGGAACAACAACTCCAAGGAAATAGCTCAGATTTACAGTGCAACTGAACAGAGTGGGAAATTAAGTAGTCCCAGGTGGAGCCTGAGTAAGTTCCTTGTAACAGGAAGCAAAATAAAACTGAGTAAGACTAAACAGGAATGGCTCCAGAAGGTGTCCATGTCTTTCACCCATTTTCCTATTTCATATTAAGAGTTGTATATTTTATCCAAATTTTTACCCTAGTCCTATGGTGTACAACAAATAGGCTTTAACACGCTATATACATGGATAGAAACATTAATGCATTTGCAACCAATATTGTACACATATAGGAAATGACAACCTTCCAAGTGAAAAATTCTTTACCAAAACATTTATGTGCTGTTGCTTGTAAGTTTTCACTACTGTGAAATACTACTTAGTCTAGAATACACACAGAAATACCTTGTGTGGGTCATAGTCTTGCAGTGTCATGAGGATGTGATGCTAAATGCTTATGGGTACTGGAAACTCAGTGCACAGAGAGGTCTGGGTGACAAAACTCTGGAGCAAAAACCAGCAAGGANAACCAACCAACCAAAAAAACTTAATGACACACCCACAAGCTTTAGTGTAGCAGTCAAAATAAAATAAATATAAAATAGGAACAATATCAAGCATGCACAGCATTGTGCACTAAAGATTACATTGCATGGCTGAGGAAATAATGTGAAATACTGCCAAGAGCTCTTTACCCTTCCTGGGGTGCCATCAGCATCCTTGAGTAAGGCTGAGGCAGAGATTCCCAAATCACCTGGACTGTGACCCTGCTTTGGGGAGCTGCTGCTCTCAGCCCAGGCAGGGAGGGGAAATCTCTGGGTGTTGCTTTCCTTTTCCACTTCACAGAACTCACTGGTGACTCCTAAACTGGTGCAGATCTAGTAATACCCTGCACTGGCAGGAGAGTCAGCAGCACTTATCCCTGCTTGCCTAGAGTCACCCAGAAAACAAGTTTCTCTACTGCCCGAGGTTTTAGGGCTGCAGCTATGAAAAAAATACCCTCCAGGCAAAGCAGAGTGACTAAAACCCAGGTGCATGTAACCAACGTGCCTCAGTGCAAAGGCAGAATCCCCTGACTTCTTGGAACAAGGCAAAGTGTGGCCCCAATGTCTCTTTCTGTACAGGAAATCTGGGAAGTGGGCAAACCTGCCGTGTCCGTGTCAGACAGGAGACCCTGCACAGGGCCAGGGAAGCCAGGCAGGAACCACAGAGCCTCTTCATCCAAACTCCTGCTCTGCCATCAGGGATGAAGGCTCCCTCCATGGGAAGATGCATCTTCAAAGCACACAGTGGCATGAGTGGAGGGCACAGCAGCTGTGTGTGACAGTCACACAGGTCCCAGAAAGGGCTCCCAGGGAATTTGTGGAGATGCCCATCGAGGGATGAGGTGGTATCACACCTCCCTTAGGTCACAGGTTTTTTCCCCAGGGTCTCTGCATTTCTAAAGCCAAGTTCTGTAAGTGTTGCTCTCACTGTTGCTATTACAATATAATTTGCATACAACCCATTAAAAACAAACCCATTACAAGCTATTTACATACATAATATATGAAATTCCTCCATTGCATCTTCATGATCTTGACTATTATCTGTCCTGCTTCTCTTAGATCATTTGAATTTGTACAGGAATATTTTTCATCCTCCAACTATTTTTCCCTGCCCAATACTAAAGCACTGATGCATCTGGGGTCCCAAGATGTGGTTGACATGTGCATTGGAACAAATTTACCCAAATTTACCCAAAATCAAAAATTTTGATCTGCACATCATATAGATTCTCATCTGCAGTGGCAACTACATAAAGTTAAATACAACAGAGACATTTCTTTCCCAAGTCTGTATTCCAAACCTCACTGCACTCACTGCTCCAATTCTAAGTTCCGTACAAGGCAGCAAGCAAACCCTGCACAATTGTCCTCTGGAAATAAGCTCAGCTGTTTTTAGAGCAAAGGAAAGTACCTCTGGGATGAACATCCTTAGCTGCATGGAGGAGCAATTCCTCTGCCTATTGCTAGTGAGGCTGGTTGTGAAAAGAAGCCTGATTTGTTATGTGATTGTGTTTGTGCAAATGTTCACTGCAAGTCCTGCTTATGTGTGCTGACCCCTTAAATGCAATTACTGACTGATTACAGCTCAGACTGATAATAGTTTGTGTATAGCCTTCAGGGAAATAATCAAGAACAGAAACCTAGATGGAATTGTGTCTTCTTACTGAAGCTGAAAAGTAGTCTGCTTTGGGCTGACATAAAATGCTTCTATACATCAACTAACTCACCAAGGGAATTCTGGGTGGCAAAAGACTTAACAGGCACTAAGGAAACACAGTGGATCTACATAGGCTAAAGTAAATCCCTCCTGAGTAACCAGAACAGTGTCTAGGCCAGACAAACCCACCATAGTTTTCCTTTTTACTCAGGCAAAATTAGATTCTTTGGCAGAAGAGCTGAACAAGTCCATTCACACAGAGGGTTCCCCCAGAGATGGAGCATTGTTTGGATCCCAGCACTTGCATCTGCTCTTCTGCTTCATCAGGGCTCCAGCAGGGAGCACATCCACACCTGTGCCAGGCCATAAGAGTCTCTTGGAGAAGCCATCCTTGGGGGGAGTTCCAGGGGGAGCCTGTTCCTGCCAGCCTGGAACAAGCTGTGGTGATGCCAACACGTTTACACTGACCCTGAACCTCACAGGATGTCCTGGACTGTAAGGTAAGTGTGTGTTCTATTTGCCATCTGTTAGAGGTGGGGCAGTTATCTTCTGTTCATTGGGCAGTTTTCTTATCTCTTCCACACCCCATCCTCCCTCCGGGGAGATCTCTTCTGTTCATGGGCCATTGAGCCTCACTCCATGACTGATAAAATTACATTATTCCATTGTGAGATGCTCTGCCCAGGGGGAGGAGCCAAGCATTCCTACCTGCATATAATCAGAGATTTTGGGACACCAGGAGAGCCTCTTCTCCACTGGATTCCCAGAGGAAGACCAGGCCCAGCTACACCACCACCAGACCTTCAGAGGAAGCCTACACCCCTCTGCAGGATCAGTGCTGCAGCAGAACCACATCTGTCACTGCAGGAAGAGCAGCCACCATGGAATGGCACTGCCACCAACACCCTGACCCACAGGTGTCAGGGTGTATTCTGACTCTGTCAGTAATTTTGTTTGTACTAATTACATTTGAATTTTCAGTTTTCCTAGTAAAGAACTGTTATTCCTATTCCCATATCTTTGCCTGAGAGCCTTTTTATTTCAAAATTGTGGTGATTTGGAGGGAGGGGGGTTACCTTTTCCATTTCAGGGGAGGCTCCTGCCTTCCTTAGCAGACACCTGGCTTTTCAAACCAAGGCACAGGAGCAGTGATGAACATGAACACTGCAGATTTACACGTAGGGATGTCTCTGGCAGAAGTCCCCTGTGTCTCTACTGAGATTGTTTAGCTTTAAATGTGATACACCCAATATCTCCTGCCTTGCCTCTGCCAGTTGGGATCCTCCAGGGATGCCAAAATTTAAAGCAACAGTGAGCAGACAAAAAAGCAGAAAGCCTGATTCAAAGCCATGCCCCTATGATAGCACAGATGTTTTACTCTCCTCCCATCCTCATGCTTTGTTGGAAGTCACAGAACTTCCTCATCACAAGGGAGACCAAGGCCTTGCTCAGGGCTGTGATAAACAGCTCCTCACACTTGGTTCCCAGCACAGCAATGCTGCCAGTAAAAGTCTGAAGTGCTTCTGTGTGACAACATTTAGCCTGTCAGATTAATGATACACTTAATGCTCCAAAACCCTTAGGACTAACTTAGCAAGTCCTTAGCAAGGACTAACTTAAAAATGAGCACAATGGGAGTTAATTTCTGCAGCATGAAAATGTCCCCTCAAATTGTAGTTCCACACACAATGCAGGTATCCTCAAATGCTTGGGATTGCTCATCATGGCAAAGTGTCTCCAAATGGCAGAGAAGAAGCAGCTGAAAGGGAAGAACTTTGCTGCTCATGGGCTTTGCAAGTCAGGGCAGTGGTACAAAATGAGGGTACCTAGAGAATGCATTTCCTGTTCACATTTTGGAACAGCCCAGTTCCAAAGAAGAACCTCTCCTACAGAACTGCTGCCAAGAAACCTGGAGTGAATCAGCCTCAGACACATCCTGTGCAGGGTATAAGGCATATTCTGACAGAAGCTCTAAAACCCACACTATTAATGACAGAAAATGAGGTTTTATTGAAGTCTTTTTCCATTGGTCTCTCCTTGTGAGACTTTATCCTGGGTGCCAAGGTGTTTTCTATTAGACAACCATTTAAGCACTGCAAAAATCACTGAGAAAACCCAGGAGGAACTCCTTGGGCCACATCTTTCAGATGTTTAAAACAGCCTAGTTTAGCTTGGAATCCAATATTCACTATGCCCTGGAAGGATGGATGGGGCCACTCTAAAACATCAATAGTACAGTCTCTCTGTCATTTAAGCAATTACTTCATTTCTCTTGCTACTGTCTGGAAAATAAATCCTTCAGCAATGATGGACCTGAGCTTTGTGCTGGATCAGTCAGGACTTTAATCCTGTTGTTTTCTCACTCAGATTTTACCTTGCAGCTCTGCATATCACAGCCAAGGTTTATCCCAGAGGTCATTGTTTTAATCAACATTTTTAAATCTCTATGAATGGAAAACACTACATCAAGTGCCAGGGCTTTTTTCTCTCTCTTTTTTTTTTTCTTTTTTAATAAACTGATGTTCTGTTTCTTTAATAGGTTTAGTTCTCACCAGTGCTCAATTCTTACTCATTTGTTAAGTCTAATTAGTCAGTATTCAAATGTGCCATGCATTAATTTGGCCACTGCTCAAATCTCACACAGATTTCATAGGAAAATGGATTATTTGAATTTTAAACACAGTCTGTTCCACCAATTCTGACATATTAAGCAAACTCAAAGCCATTAGGGCCATAAAATGCCAGTTGACCTAACAGTCTGCAACAGAACAGAGAGAAAAAGCTATTTATGTTATTAACTGCCTCTCTGAAGTGAGGGCTACACCCACTGATCCTGGATCATTTGATTTCTCCAAGGTTTGGGGGAAGCCCAGATATTTGGCTACTTGAGCCCCAGCACAGAACTGCTGCCTTTAGACCCAGGAGCAGAGCCTGGAGATTGCCCAGAGCCAGGACTGGCTCCAGCCTTCTCTGGCTGCAGCCACAGAAAACAGATCACCCTGCCTGCTTTAATTATCATATTTAACAGATCACCTGTTTAATATGATAATTAAGTCATTTTAGCTAATGGGCTTTAAATACATATTTTAGGGTAGTCTAGACAACTCCTTAGCATTGTCATCAGAGCAAGGAGGGATCTTCTGTATTTCTGTGCCAATTTGTGCTGGAGAAAAGCCAGAGGCTGACCAGAGCTTGAGGCAATCAGTGAAAGACAAGCCCAGGCCCCACTCCTCCTCTCACTGGTGGGTGCTGCTCAGGTTTACCAAGGGTTTTCCCTTCACTTAGAACACTCAAATTCTGCTTTTAGAGCTGAGGGAACAGTTGCACAAAGCAGCCTCTCCAGGTTCCCCCAGTGCCTCTGGCACACGGAGCTGTGGCCATGAGCTTGTCCAGACAGGGATGTTGGGGTGGGAGCTGGGCACTGAGCTCAGCACAGGAAAGGAAAGTGCATTTAACACCAGCCTGCTCTGCTCTGCTAATGCACCCCCGTGGCACAGCACTGCCACTGTCCCCTCAGCCAGTCTAGACAAGGCCACAGGGACTCTGGGATCTGGGCTGAGCACTCAATTTACATCTCCTTGAACTGCAATAGCTTTGTTGTAATTCAGCACGACAGCACTTTCCAAACACAGCAACCTGTGAAATAAGTGTTTCAGGGTTCAAATCAGGGTTAGCCTGACTCTTCCTTCTCCAAATAAGTGCAGAAATTACAGGAGAAAAGCAAGTGCACCCAAACCATGGCAACAGGCCAGGACAAGGATGATTAATAAAATCACCTCAAGGTGAAAAAACGCAGGACTGCCGAGATCTTTGCTAATAACAAGCTCTGAAATTCCACCACTGAAGCTTCCATAAGCAGCAGTGCTCAGAAGTGTGATAGTGTGATCCTCACACTGGGAACAGCAAGTGACAGGGAACGTTCCAGCCCTGCCTCTCCACACAGGGTCAGAAAAAAACAAAGCACAAGAGCAAAGTGGGGTCGTTTGGCTCCCACAGTTTTTAAGCATCCCTGACTTGATAGTTCTTCTCAAAATGAACATGGGACCAGGCAGAGAAGAGACTTGGCAAATCATCCACAAAACTTTTCACAACACTGCTCTGGCAATGAGATCAGTTCCATCTATCAGCATGATGTGAAAACTGATGAACTTCTTCAGGTTCTACAGACCCAGAGATGAGCAAATAAAAGATTTCTCTTTTAGTCCAATAGTGGAATTGCACATACATATGAGAAATTGGGGGGGTGGGAGAGACAAATTTTCAGAGTGGGGACGTGTAGAGACAGATTTGCTTGGGGATAAATGAGGTTTTTCAAGTGCATAGAAAGAGCCTGTAGCTTTTGACTGAAGAGCTGTCCAGCCCAAATGAAGTATTTTACTTTGCCTTTGTATTATGCAAGACTTATATAATTTAAAAAAAAATCATCATTTCAAACTTTATATTTCTTAACTAAAAGTCAGTTTTTCAACTGGCAGTCTTAGGGCAAAATGCTTTGGTATTTTAAAAGTGCTGTCCTTTATCCTTCTGAGTTAAAATTATTTGCAAACTGCTTCAAAGGCTGGCATGGCTGGTCAGGCACGCAGTGCTGAGCACAGCCATGGTGTTTCTTGTTGCAGTCCCAGTGGTCTGGGATTAATGCACAATGTAGCACAGACACATCCTTTGTATTGTGTCTGGTAACATTTTTTAAGTTATCAAGGACTTTGAACACTCAATATTTAAGGACACCCCTCTGGTTTGGTCTGTTTTAAAACTTCTTGTCAGCACAACAGGAGTAAGAAGGCTGAATTGAAGAGGAATGACAAAGAATGGCCAAAGCTGCCTGTGTTTGAATGCACCCCAGGATTTTCCACAACTGCCTTTCCTGTCTTTCCTTTATCTGAATATAATTGAGCTGGTAAGTGGCAAAGAAGAACCCAAAGAGCTCTGTCTGATCACTGCAGCAGAGATTAAACTAAAGCTGTTGTATCACAGGCCACTGGGTTTTCTTCCCTCAGGTGCTGGATGCAAACACTACTAATGGGTGAAAGCCCACCTTGTGTTCACACAGAGAGAAAACAACAAGGGTTTGGTGGTTATGTCCAAGAAATGCACAGTGACAAGACAGCAGAGCCATCACTTCGTGGTGCTGCTGTGCCTGGCTCAGAGCAGCTTTGCACTGCCCCAGATGCTGGGACTGGGAGCGAGTCCCTGGGGTGCTGCACCTTCCTGGGCAGGGCTGAGCACAACCCACAGCTTTCCCCTCAGCACTACTCCCAGCTGCTCCAGGAGCAATTCCCCATAAACTGTAGGGGGAAATGCACCTTTCAGGGCAGAAGAGGGATTTGTGGGAAGTCATTGGGAGAGTGTGGAATGCACAGAAGGCAGTGGCTGTGAGCACCTGCTCAGGCAGCCCCTGCAGCCCTTGCTGGACACCTGCACAGTGATGGGCTGACCCACGGCCTCTCTGCAGCATCACAGTCACAGCAGCCTTCAGAAATACCAGCTTTGCCCCTCACTCCCTGACTATCAAGAAGCATTTGGAAATGCTGATAGAAGAAAAAGGGGAAAAAAAAAATCTTTCCCTTCAGAACAATCCCAGCAGGAGCCTTCTGTGCCTCCCTCTGAGGAGAATTGATTTTGTGTTAACACTTAATGACTGGGGAAACACACAGTGCAACAGGCAGAGGCAACAAACAACACCCTGCACAACACAGACACTTCCAAGCTTCCGTGCTGTTCCCAGTGCTGCAGATCTGCCTCTCAATGCATCCCCATCCAGAGTCCATCTGGGAAGCTGTGGGAAGCAGACTATTCCACTGTCACCCACTCAGACAAAGCAGTGCCAAAAGGAGTCCAGAGCTTAGATTTCTAAACTGCTTTCTCCATTGTCATCCAAACCTACTTTTCAAGTAAGACTTGCCAAGGGTTCAAATCTTAACCAAACTTATCAATCTAAATGATGAAATTGGAAAAAATAGAAACCGAAGAAATCTTGTAAAGCTCAAAGCTGTTCTACCACACAGGCAGATGAGGCCACAGGTATAGGAAATACACTTTGCTGTCTGAAGTGGGAAAATGATGAGCTATTGGATGTGTTTTTCAATGGAAGATCAAGTTTCCATTACCCTTGTCATTCATAGGTCAAAGTCATCAAAACTCTACAGCAAAAAGGAAAGAGATGCACCTGTGCTACCAGAGAGTGAAGGATGAGGACAAAGATAGAAATCAGAGTCAGAGAGGCCTTTGGCATTCCTCAGGAGAGAAATGGATTTCATGGATTTGAATTAAAACCATGCAAAGAGAGCACTTTGCTGGGAAGTGAGAGGCACGGCTGCCACGAGCATGAACAAGCTCGTCTGACACATTTTGTCTGTGACCCTTTGCTGTGACAGGGAAGGCAAAACCTCACCAGATTGTTGTGGCTAAAAAATTATAAATCACCAGAAGAGAGGTGAAAAGAAGTCACTTAAAACTTTTTTTTTTTAAATCTACTTACCATTAAGGATTCAACACCACCACATATTTTCTTTATTGAAACAGGGAAAAGTTTCTTTTTGCCCAACTAAACGTATTGGGTTTGTTGTGTAGCAAGGTTTTGGTAGCAGGGCTACAGGATGGCTTCTGTGAGAAGCTGCCAGAGTTACAGTGTCTGAGGGAGCCAAGAGCAGCTGGCTCCACGATGGACCCACTGCTGGCCAAGGCTGGGGCAAACAGCCTCACATCCAGCATGGCATTTGACCCAACACATTGATACCAGCAAAGGGCATCAGATGTCTCTGATCCATATTGCTCCCACTCTGAGCAGCAGAGCAGGCAGAAGCAGGACAGTGCTGGGTGCAGGAACACCTGGCCAGGAAAAATGACCCTTCTGCATTTCCCATGACCTTCTCACCCTTTGGACTCTACAGCAGCTGCTGACTTGGCAGCCACTGCCAGGTACCAGAAGGATTGACACTCTCAAGCTTGCTGCTTCTCTCTTCCCTAACAAGAGCAGCATTACCTCCCAAACTGAATGTGCCCAGCAATCCAGCCTGGGTCTAACACTGTATCCTGTGTACAGGACACCATTCCATTGCCAAAGCACTCCCCAACCCCTCCTGCAGCTTCATGATGAATGAAGCACTAAATTTGTTCTCAGTGGTTCAACTTGGGGCAGATACTGTATGACATGAGAGATGAGGGTGTGTTGAATTGTACCAGGGCATAGCTTTCCCCTGTTTGCATGGCCAGGTGTGTGACAGAGGTGTGAGCACACACCACATCAGTGTGATTTAATGCAGTTCCATGGCTGTGGTGCAATCCTGGAGCACAGCCTCTCCCACTGAGAGGAGAACAGGACAGGCTCAGATAAGCATGTTTCAGAAGGGAACAGGAGTATTTCTAGCCAGCTTTGTTCTTTCAATGTGTATGAAGACATAAACTCCTGGTGTTCTGGAGCAGGACAGCTGTTGCTCCGTGCCATGAGCAGCTGCTCCTTAGGGAGCCAGCAGCTCTCCAGAGCACCCAGTACCTCTCCAGCTTCCAGCCTGCTCCATTCAGGTGTGATTCTGCTCCCTTCAGGGCAGCACTCAGAATATTCCCTCTGAGGGAGAGGTGAGCACAGGCACTGGGAACAGGCCCAAGTTCCCCAGCCCAGCAGGCACCCTCATCACTATCAAAGTCTCACTCACACCCCCAGGATCACAGCCACACACCTGAGGAAGGCAGAAGTGTAACAGGAATGGGAGAAAAGCTCAGGACTCTCCAGATGTTCCAGTGCTCCAGAAGTCAAAGATAAAAAAAAATACCTGCAATGCATTAGAAGTGTTAGTTCAACTGAGTCTTCTGTGACACTGAAGTCAATCATCAGTGTTAGCACGACAAATTATCAGCAACTCTAGATCATTAATTCTCCTTAAGGTCTCAAATGTCCATGGGTGATGGATGTGAACCCACATCCACTTTATGCAGGGGTTGAGACCAGCTTTCACCCATAAGCTAATCTCAGAAAGCTAAACCAAAAAACTATAGAAAAAAGGTTTTGATTAAACCCAACAGACAAATCCACAAGAATGATGTGCTGAGCTCTGCTGTACAATGAGCCCCTCCCTTCCCAAGCAGAGCTTTTCAATAACAGTGAAGATTCCTGAAATCTAATTGATTTCTTTTAATTATTAAGATGTTGTCCAGGAAATAACATTTAAGATATCAGACCCTGGAGTTGTTTGGATTCTTCCAAAATAGCCTCATGCAGCAGAGTCCAGTATTTTAGCAGTCAGCAGTAACAGGTATTACATGACAGCTCAGAAATCTTCCCTGTGATCTCATCCCCCTGATGAACAAACCCTTTAATTGACCAAGCAGTTGGCTCACTCCTGTAGCAGTACCACTCACTGACTGTGTGAAGAAAAGCTGCTGCAGAGAGGCTGAGTCCATTAAAGATAGAGAAAACTGCCCTGCAATCTTTCAGGGAGATTATACAACTGCATCAAAATTAAATTAACATTAATCCAATTCTCATTTCACTGTTTGCCAACAAAAGCTCGTGTGTGATGTGGAATATTCTCTTCACTTTTTAACCAAAGTCTTTTATTTTGTCTTTGGTCTAACCTTAGAGAAAGTCTGCACAAGTCATTCTTTCAGATTGTGATTCTCTCGTGGTCTCCTGAGGCATCAGCCTGGGTCGATCCCTTCCCTGCCAGGTGCTGGGGTCACTCTGTAAGCTGGACCCTGCTGTTGCTCTGCTCCCCAAGAACTTCACAGAGCCAGCGGTTTCTCTCCCATGCCCTGGGATCACTGTGAGCCCTTCCAGCTCCTGTTCCCAGCCCAGGTTAGTGCCAGCAGGGATATTTTAGCGAGTACCAAAGCTGCACAGAGCACTGCAGCCCGAGCTCCTGCACTGCTCGTGCTGTTCCCTGGGGTCAGAGCAGGACTGGGCACTGAGGCCCTGGCAGCTCCAGCTCAGGGCAGAGCTCAGCAGGGTGGGCACCAGCCCTGCAGCCCAGCCCGGAGGTGCCAGGGCAGCTCCATGGGGGGCACACCCAGCTCATTTCAGGAGCCACCAGCTCCAGCTCTGCCCCGTTCTTCAAACCAATGTGACCAGTAGGGAGTTGTCAAACCTTCAATATTTTGGGGCACTATGATAAGACTCAAAATTAGGCTGGATCCAGGGCAAAGTGGTTAAAAACATGACTGGGGAATGTCCTACTTGCATCTGCCCCAGGCACCTGAACCTGCTGCAGGAACAGTCAGATCCTCCCTGCGGGCTCAGACCCTCCTCAGCAGCGCATCATCAGAGACTTTGAAGTTGCAAGAGCTCCACGAATGCCAGAGGGATTCTTTTTGTTCATCCCGCTGGCATTCACGGCAGGGATTATCGCCAGGAACAAATGAGGTGAGCATGGGTGCAGTGACAGCTTGGAATCTATTCCGAGGGCTCTACATGCCCTCCCTGCTGCCTCTATCCACCGCCTGATAACAGCAGCAGCTTCCAGTCTTCTGTTTTCATCTACACAGTCGTTAAAATTCGCTTTTCAGCAATTACCTGACATGGGTTTTAGGAGAAGTGGGGGGGGGTTGTAGCCAGCCAGCTGCCGATTAAAGCTGCAGAGTGGGAGCCCCACAGTGCTCGGGGCTCCCGTTGGACTGGGAAGGATTTTTCCCTTCATTGAGCAGTGGTAGAATATTCACATAAATTGTCCATACAGAACCAAAACTGAAAATTCATTCCTGGTAACTCTATCTGGAGAGGACCTACCTCACATAAACCACTGGTGATTCCACAGCTGAAGCCCTTTCTACCAATGCAGTATCAGAACTCTTTGCAAACTCTAGACAAGTGCAATGATTTGAACAGAGAGCATTGTCTAGTTCCACTAAGCAAGAAAAACACAATAAACTTGGCAGCTTTTTAAAAAAAATTCCAGGAATGCTGGATTCCAGCACATTTCCCCAAGCAGCAGCACCTTCCCTGCTGCTGCTCAGTGGCAGCACACACAGAGCAGTGTCCATCAGCTGGTGCATGGGGGAATTATTGGGAAAAGCTGTTTCAAGGGTGGTTTCAAGCTGAAGTAGAATGCTGTGTAATTTCCAGTTATCTGTTATTATTCCTTATTAGAGAAAGAAGAGCCTCTCAGTGATCACTTGGACACTGAGATGTAACAGAAGTGGCAGGGCTGACTCTCAGTGCAGTCAGCAGAGCCCAGCACCAGCCCCTTCATGGTGCTCCACAATGGGAAAGAACATCCCAGCTCCTTGTCCAGGTGCACAGGGGACCCAGAGCTCATGGGACTGGGAAAAGTCCTATTTTCTTTTTATGTTACCCAGCTCATGCCCTGCCCACACTTGAAGGACCTTGCTGATGTTCAGAAACGAAAGCAATTTGATGTGTGTGTGCTTCATTACAAAAAATCATGCTCACAGCAAGTCTGTGGTAAACCACATGGAAAAAAAAGTTATCTGCATGAGATGAGATTCCCAAAGCACCCCAGCCAGCCCTGCAATTGTTCAACAGCTAATGTGGGGAGAAAATGGAGCTAAACAAAGGCTGCAGCACGTGCAGTGCTCTCACTTACAGCACAAGTTCAACATGTTACAGAAAATGGGCCTGTCAGCCTAACAGGGATTTCAGGCAATATCTTAATTCCCCCAACCAGTCTATTGACAGTGATTTACATGTGACAGGAAGGCTCCCGAGCAGATGGGAAGCTGGCAGGCTGTTAGGATAGCTGCAGTCCAAGGAAGATTGCCACTGAATGCTCCAACAGTTCTATAGAGCACAGACAAACGAAATATGCAAACTGTAAATGTAATTAAAAGGACTGGAGGGATTGGTTAAGAAGGGAGAACGAGAAGGGATTGAAAGGTATATGTGGAAATATTTAGGCTAACACGTGGGGTTTGTATGACAACATTAGGAGGGATGAGTATCAGACAAAGAATAAATTTATGGGGAAATCACAAGGCTGTTTACTAATGCTCCTGATACACTTAACTAAGATAATTAGAAGCTACAAGCTGACATGCCATTTAAGGAAAAAACATTATAGGAAACAGCCTGGCATCAGCAGAGAATAAATTGATCCAATATACATTTCATGAGTAACTCTGACAAAGGATGCACTGCAAACCATGGATCCAATACACATACACACAGTCCTGCTTTGCCACCTCAACACTTAACTTGGGTTCTGCATTTTTAGGTCTCCCAGTTCAGCACTGACACCATAATTTCCCATGGGATATTAGGACTTGTGTCCTCAGAGCAACATATAGTTCTGTCCCTTAGGAACTCATATTCCAATTTCCACATGTGCCAGTGGGAGCAGGACTGGAGCAGCCCCCCTGAGGGCCAGGTAACCCCTACATCAGTGTGTGCCTCAGGGCACAGCCCAGCTACCACTGCCCCTGCCTGGCACAGCAGCTCTGGTTTGACACCTCTTGCAGGGGAATGGCCCAGCCCAGGGACACTCAAGGGGCTCTGCAGAACCCCCAGCATGCCCAGACAGCCCAGTTACAGGTGGGGGTGCTGTCACTTATAGCACATAGATGATTAAAACTGCCCCTCCCAGAGTTTCCTCTTTCAGCTGGCAAATGACAAACTGACCTTGTGCCAGTCTGGGGACATATCAGGTGTCCTCTGCATCATCCTGCTCCTTAGGGATCACTTTTACAGTACACAGAGGACACAACTGAGGGCAGCCATGTGCCACTCCCAGCCCCCTGTCTAAAGGGAAGCTCCTCTGAGCCCCTGCAAGCAGGGACAAACAAACATCAAAGGTGAACAGAAGCACTGCTCTCTCCTGAGCACCAGTAAGGTCACCCCCAGCACGACAGACATTTCATTCACAGGTTTTGTATTCCAGACAAAGCACAGTTAACAACCAAAAACTTAGCAGCACCACCAGTGAATGCCTTCAGTGACTTCTCATAGCTGGAGAGATGCAGTTCCTGACAGAGGCTTCCTTCTCTTCCCTCCCAGGATTGTTCTTTGTTCCATGACACTTCTTACACCTTCTGTCTCACACAGTGTGCCAAGAGCTCAAAGCCCTTTGATTTCCTACTTCCCTGTGGATACTGAAATCTGATGCTTCAGGGGGTTTTGTATACCTAAAACCAGCCCTGAGCATCCCAACACATACCTGCTGCTGGAGGCTCAAGTTAGTGATGTCCTGAGTGTGCACAGCCAGAAATCCTGAGTGATTCCACTCAGTGATTCCTGAGTGGATCACCTGCAGGACAGTATTTGTGGTTTACAATAAAACCTTACTGTTGGGCAGACATGCCTAAAGGAAATAACAAAAAGCCCAGCTAAAACACTGTCACCTTACAAGACTTAGAGAACTGCCTGTACTTGAGACAAGACAAAAAATAAAGTTGCAGTGGTCTAATTTAAAATGAGAGAAATTCTGGTTGTTATTAAAGGCATCATTAGTCACTTGTAGCATTCAGAGCACCTATAAAGTAGCAAATAAGGCTGTTTGAGCACACTGTGCCTTTATAACCCATTCCAAAGTTAGCATTTGATAAGACAGTGTTTGATAGTATTTTAAAATAGGAGTAATGCAAATGCAACATAAAGTGATTGATGTACTAAATACAGGCAGTACATTGCCCAGGTTTACAAGTATATTAAATATGTAATATATGTATTTAAAAGCTTCACTTCTGGTTTCAGCAGTTTTTCTGCAAATTCAATGCTGAATATCCTGAATATCCCTGCTACATCCCACTAAACCAAGGAGATTGGGATGCAGCAATGGTTGGGCTGTGGATGTCAGTGACCAGAGTTTAACATCCCTCTTGTGGTTTCTGCTGTACAAACAAAATATAGCATCATTTTTGGGGAACTTTTTGGAGGTGACATGCAATTAAATGACACATTTAATGTCTCTGTCTGGCAGCATGCTGAGAAACTGTTTTAAGGAGAATGTGCTGTACTAAATGCACTGTAATAAACACAGTGAGTCTCTCAGTTGGAGCTTCTCAGTGACACACAGAATCCAGAGCTGCCACTCCAGCAGGGGTAGGCCAGGGGTTAAACCAGGCCTTTGTCACCCAGGTGAGGAATTCTGACCCTGGAGAGCCCCAGACAGAGAGTCTCACACAGAGATGTTAAAATATCACTCCCCTTGGCTTGCTGAGAGTGTGCAGCTCTTTCCCTCCCTTACAGCCAGGTCAGAGCCTTTAAAAGCAGGTGGATACATTTGCTTTGTGTCTTTTCAAGCCTTTCAATGACAGAACAGAGCAAGACTTTATTTTTTAAAGCAGGGTGCTGAGTGGCACTGGGCTTGGCCAGTCTCCCAGCAGACACAAGGGTTATTTACTCTTGACAGACTGAGACACACTCCAGCACCTGTGGAAAAGGCTCTTCATTCCTGTTTCCACTTAGGTAATTCACTTTCTCCTTCAGATCATTACATGTATTTCTAAAATTAATCAACACACATCATTTATTGTGTATTTCATCCTGTAATTCAGAAAATGGGCTTGTTGCCACTGAAGCTGCTCTACAAAATACTCCTAAAGCTGATTTTCACCAGATGAGGCTTTTTAGGAGCAGGAGCTGTGCTGGGCCAACAGACCCTTCTCTGTGCTCCCTGTGTCCCTGCTGCTGTCACAGAGGGACAGATGGCCCATCTGAGCACCACCAAGAGTTTGCTTTGCTGCAGCTCCCCCAGTTAATGGGATCAGATTTTCCCAACTCCTCTGCACAGTACCTCCATCCTGTAGGAATGCTGGCCTTCCCTTCCTCTGAAGAGACAAAATATTCTGGAACACTCAGGATGTCTTTAGGTAGCTCCTGGGGATTGTTCAATGAATTTTCCAGTGGTTAAATCCATATTCTTCTTATATGTGTCAGAGTCATTTAAAGTGAGATCTTGCACTTTGTTCAACTAGACCATGACAACATAAAATAACTCAAAGTTAGTCTCAAATTGTACATCATTGCTGTGTATCAGCAGGTTTTGCAGATATTAACAAAAAAAAATCCTGTTTTCAATGAAATTTTGCATCATCTTCAATCAGGGGAGATGAAGGAATAGTTTTATCAGATCAGAGAAAAAGTAGTCTCTTGCCTCAATCAGGGACCAGCTGGAGTTACTTCAGGAAAAAAATGAAAGAAACTGCATGAGGTTTAAAGCTACTGCCTAATTTTAGATTAAAACACTTCCCTGAGGATCTTTAAAGTAACTTTCAGTCATGTCAGGGATTTTTTTTTTTGGTAGCCTACCAAAAATCTTTGTAAATGTTTACTTGCAGTGAACACAGCACTGCTAGGCCATGGGAAGGTGTCCTGTGGGTACAGCAGGTACAGATGTATTTTACAGCTGTTCCACTGGCTCAAGTCAAGCTGGGGTCCCAGTAACTCCTCAGGACTGTATTTGGTGTGTGTACATGTTAAATATCAGATTGCAATGTTTTCTGTACCCATAAAATTATAATGCAACCAGTAACAGACATTGAACAACACCCTGATTTTATAAACAGACCTAAATTGTCTCCAAACTTCCTACCTCACTTCAAAAAGCAGTGTCACAGACATCACTTTTTACAACCAAACCCAGCCCATGGTTATCACAAGGAGTGAAGGAGAGCAGTGTTTGGGCAGCAGTTATAACATTCCTCATTGTTACCTTTAAGCATCAGAGGAATACAAAGTGCTTTGATCTACGGAAGAGGCAGTGCAGGATTCCAGGTTGAGTTTAGCATAAATTTATTTCATTAAAAGCTTCATTAACCTGAATTGTTTTACATCTCATTAGCTTCAGACATTCTGGTTTAGCGTATGTTCACATTCTTCCACTTTTGCACTCCCTCCTCTGTCAGATGGCTCCTGAGCAGCTCCCACCACCACTTCTGGACACTGCTCCAGTAAAACATGCTGATTCTGGAAATACTTCAGCTGGCACTAAAGCCTTCCAAGAGAAGGCTGAAAGCAGCATTCCTCTTGGCTACAGAAAATTGATTTTTCTAAAATTTACCTTTATTTGCCATTCTGGACAGAGGTCCTGTCCACATCCATGACACAGGATCTAGTCAAGAAAAACTGATGAAACCTCTGTGTCCTGCGGTCCCAGAGATCACAGGCTCCAGGGACAGAGGCCATCAAACCTGTGTGAAAGCCAACAGCTGCCCACCTCACTAGAGCACATCTTTCACTCAGACATGTGGCAGCCCCTTTTCTTCTTTCTGTGGATCCCTCTAATCCAAATTCCTCTCCTTTGATTTTCCTATCTCCAGCTTTCTTTTTGTTACAGTCCCAACTTCCTGTGCCTTTTCCTGCTTTCAGGTTACAGCACTCAGAGCATTTTAAATTCCTGCCAATCAAACCTGCAGAGCAGGGGGCTCTCCTGAGAACACTCACCTGTTTTCTGCTGCTTTAGGCTGCAAGGAGTGAGTATTTGAATTCTTTACTTTGGTCTCCATGAAGGTCTGACCTTGGAGATGGCACTGTCTGGGGCCCCTCCCTGCCACATCCTTGCACTGGTGGCTGTTACCTCAGAGTCTTTCAGAACAGTTTTGAGAAGATGAAAAAGAGAAACTGAAGAAATCTGGAGAAAAGTCAGCACTTGAATGCCATGAAATAGTCATGGCTCAGGTAGTTCATCTCAACTCATTGCAGGACACTCCTCTAGTTCTAAAAGGAATAGCAAGAGAATTGAAATCTCACCTGTTCTGGCAATACTATCAGTGAATACCATTGGGAATATTTTAAATTAGCATTTTAATTATCAGCATCTACACTGGAACCCTCTTAAAGCCTTTCTAACCAGATCTGTGCAGAGCACTTTAAAAGTACCTGACGATCCAGGGCTGGATCACAGTTCCATCAGTTCCCTTCCCTACCAGGCACAGGCAGTTTGCTGAATGGCACTAAAACTCCATTGCTCCTCTGAGCTATGTCAGGAAAAGTGCTGGAAATCCAAGGGCACCACTGCCAGGGACATGCCTAAGGGACACTGAACCTGTCTGTGGCTGCTGCCACAGTGTGAGCTCAGGACACTCCTCAGAGGGAAGCACTGAGCAGGGAACAAACAGCCTGAGAGTTCAGACAGGGTCAAATCCCAGTTCCACCTGACCAAGACACTTCTCTGGGCTTTACTACCATTTCCACCCTACATATGATGTGTTCCCTCTCAGTAAAATACTGCTCAGTTGGGGTTTATTTTGGTTACTTACAACTGAAATGAGTAGTATACTCTTCCTTCCCTCCAGTTTCATTCTTTTTTCAAGAGACACAATTTCAAAAGATGGGAGAGAACTGCAATACTGCAATACAAAAAGTCCTCCTGTTGGTCTCTTCAGAAGCTGAGAAGTGCTGGCACGAGCCCAGGAAAAGCAACAAAGAACAGGAGGAGTTTGGAGAGTAGCTAGACTTGCAAACCTCAGAGCACTGTAGAATAAACCCAACACAAAACAGAAAGATGATTGGCAGGGATGGGATGACTCTGCTGCTTGAAATGAAAGTGCTATGAATAATCAGGCACCTCTGACCCAGGAAAACATTGCCTTCATTTGCAGCACAAAACTGATTGCAGATGGCATTTGGGGAGGGGAATCCAGCTATTCACTGTGCTTTCCCCTCACCAGAAAAATTAATTTCCTCTGTACTGTTGAGCAATGAAATGCACCTGATTGGATCTGCTGAGACACCTGCACATAGAAGATCTGGAATGAAAAATTAAAGATTCCATGGGGTTGATGCTAAAGGTAATCCTATTAAAACAGTGGGCTGAGGGGGAAATGCACATATAACTCCTGTTTTAATAAAGAATTAAAACAAATCCCTTAAAGGAACAAACTTATTTAGACATTTCTTTGACATCCTACTAAGATTGTTGCTGAATTGGATGTTGGATGTCAGAGCAGATACAAGGACATGCCTCCCATTTGTTCCTATTACTGCTCACTGCTTCCTGCACTTGCAGCTGCTCCCTGACACCCATCTCGTTGTGCTGGGCACACCTGCCAGCCCCTCACACCCCTGTGAGTGCTCCTTCCTGTCAGCCCCTGCAGGGACAGGTGACCTATCACCAAACATTTCATAAGTTTCTTAGATGTAAACTTGCTGAGTTTTTCCTTCCATGGGAAAAGCTCACTTCTGAGCAGATTTCTGTAAAAACAAATCTGTGTGTGTGGTTTCAAGGACATGGCTGTTCTGTCTCCCACAGAGGAGATGAGAACTGCCTCTCTTTCTTAACCTACGAGGTGAACAATTCTTATCTTGGAATTCTAAGCATTCCTAGGAGTCTTGTACTGACCATGAAGGAGAAAGCATGTTAGCTCTGGACATGGGCACCTATAGCCCTAAAGCCTTCTGAGCAATGGAGTCATTTTAATAAATAATATAAGCCTTCTGATAATGGGGTCAAAGAGTCCTGATTCATCACCCCACTTGAGAAGCGATCACAACAGTGACCCCTTCACCCCCTGCCTGCTGGGACACGTTTCCCATGGCCAGGACCCCAAGAGAGAAGGGAGAGCAGCAGCAAAGGCCCATCCTTGCAGCAGGCTGATGGCCCTGGGTGCTCCTGTAAACACCTTGTCCTGTCCACAGCTGACACCAGAAGGGTGAGGCACCTCCCACTGGAAAGAAGCCTGAAGATACAGAATAACATCATCCCTGTCTCAGCCTTTGGCTAGTGATGGAGCAAAGCCTGACTGGGAAGCAAATGCAAACAGCTCAGCCTGTCCCTCTGGCAACCTCCACTGCCTTCAGCGTGGCCATGTGTGACACACACAGCTCCTTGCTGGAGCTCAGGTGTCACAGCCCCTCTGACAGATGCTGCCTCTGCATACAGACACATTCCAAACCTGGGCATGTCCAACAGGGCACTTACAAAGCACCTTCCTGCAATGGGATTTGACAGCAGGTACATTAATCTCTCCAATTACAGCCATTTGACTCTTGCAGGGTATGTAGGCAATTTACATACTAATAACAAAACTGTTAGGAAACATGAAATTACACAAAGGGAGACCCACACAATTTTGATCAGCTACACAGCATCAGGATCAAAAGCCTTCTCATATTAACCTTTGTTTCCCTTATAAACCAAAAGCTTTCTAAGAACCCTTCCCAGGCTTTATTGGATTACAATGAGGGTAATTATAGCACTGAGATGAATCCAGTGGCTCTCTTGTAATGGAATACAGCCAGTTGCAGCTCTTGAATGCCAGCTTGACTTGGCAGGACCCCACAGACATTGTTCTTTCATGGGTTTTTTTGCCTATTCCAAGGGATGAGGTGACTGCTCTCCAGTCCCAGGCAGAATGGGAGAACCCAGTGCTCAAAGGAGGCCTGAAGAATGAACAGTGTTTGCAAACCAGCAGAAGGATCTCTCAAGAAAACTTGTGCAATAAAAGTTTGGGGATAATAGAGGACTTCTAGCTTTCTTAGTTATTTCAGAATTTATTTCAACAGACACTGCACATGCATTGTATTGTGGGGAAGGGAAAGAAAAAGCAGAGGTGATGGATCTACTGCTAAGAAAAAACTAAAATCAGCTACAGCACAAATATGGCTGATTGGGCCTTTCTGCACTCATATGATGCCATTCTCAGGTGGACAGTGTCTGTCTCTTTTAGCTTACTTTCCATACAGGAATTGTACAGATTCTAAGCCAAGAGAACACATGTCCCTAATGGTAAAGGCACCAGGTGAGCTCCAGTCACTGGGCAGTGCAGGGCTGCAAGGAGAGACAAGAGCAGGGGAGAGGAACAAGACAGAATTCAGCCAACTATGCAGAAATAGAATATGGGGGGAAACACCAATTTTCATTGCTGGAGTACTGACCCAGGGCACCTGTGCAGGTGCTGAATTTTTCAGTGGAAGTTAGGAATTAGTTAGTAAAAAACCAGCAATCAGGGCTGGTACAACTCTGAGTAGCCATAACTGACCCAGGCTCAGCACAGCCCCTTCAGATCCATTCCCTGAGCTTTTCCCCCCCTTTTGGCACCCATGGCTACACCAGCAGCATTATAAAGTTCAGCTGTTCTGCAAAACAGTTTGCAGCAGACATTTCAGCTGCAGAAGTAATGAGAGCAAAGAGGAACAAACCACAAGATGTTCTTAGGAGAGAACAACCCAGACAGGATCTCCAAATCTGTTTCCTGGGAGGCCAAGCTCTGCCATCTGCACCTTCAGCCATGGCACAGGGAGCTCCTGAGGGGCTCTGAAATCCCTTTCCAGAGCACAGCACAGGGCTACTGGTCTGGGAAGGAGAGAAAAAGTTACATGAAACATCTTTGGCAATTAAAATTATGCTGACAGCAATGTCACAACACATCACTAGTGGAAGCAGTGAACCCTCTGGAGAAGTGGTTACACAACCTGGTGTTGTGACTTAGACATGTCCTGCCCACTGGACACCTTTACAGGCATTTGGCAGAACCTAGAAATAATCACAGCTCTGAAGGCAATTTTTATGCAAAGCAGAGCTCTAAAACTTGTTTAAAAAATATCCACACAAACAGCAATAAAGGTCACCTGTCCCTGCTTTGGGAATGAGGGAAGGGAAGGAAAAGATCAGGAGAATTACCTGAATGGACTTACAAAATCCCACCTTTTGGAGCTGTTTCAAAGTGCCTCTTACTCACTATTTTGATTGGAAAGAGCAAAGAACAAATATTAAGGGTAAGAAGAGAATATACAAACAATTACAGAAAATACACATTTTGACAACTTGTTTGATTATCATTCAACTGCTGCAAGGGACAGATTCCTGCAGCAGGAATGCTGCAAAACAATCTCAATAACCAGCAGCTCCCAGCAGCAGCTCTTGCCAATGTAGACAGAGCAGCTGATTTAATGACTTTATTTAAAGCCCTCCATTTTTCTCTTACTTGTAGTTAACTGGAACCATAAAAAACAACTGGTATTTCAGTTGAGGCCTGAAAACCTCACTTCCTTCACTGGCCATGTGCCAGGACTCTGTGACTTTCCCTCAGGCAGGTTGATGGTGGCATGAGAAGACTGTAATGTCTGAAATAGCTACAGTGCAGCACCCACTAAGAAGCAAAATCAGGATATGCAGAAAATGATAAAAAATTCTACTCCTCATACAAATCCTAGTGAGGAAGTTCCATCTTTAAGAGACAGGACCACACAGCTGCTGGAAACAGCTTCCCTGGCATGGAGGCAGAGGCTCCCTGGGCTGCTCCATGCAGGTGCTGCATCTCTCCATGGCCTCTGCCAGCAGCTCTCAGTGAGACAGGACAGGGCAGCTCCAGGGAGGCCCAGGCACAGCTCAGATTATCCAGTAGTTAGTCCTGCTAAATGCAGGGGGAAAAAATTAATAATAAGTAATAATAAATAAATGATAAAATAATAAACTAAAAATTAAATAAAATAAATATGAAAATGTTAGCATTAATAATAATAATAATAATAATAATAATAATAATAATAATAATAATAATAATGATAATGATAATGATAATGATAATAATATAATACACATCCTTTTCCCATAAATTGCAATGAAAAGAGAGAGGCACTCAAAAAGATGGGTGACTAGGCAGTGTATCCTGCTCATTCCTAGGCACTGACTTTCACAGAGGAGACTGGAGTAGGAGTAGGAAGGAGTTTGCCATGGACTGCTTGTACCATTTACAGAGCAGCATTTGGCATCTCTTGCTCATATGTCAAATACGTGCCTGCACAGCATGCCAGATGCAGCTTCTGATGAATTTTTTAAAGAGGAATTTAATGCTGACATAACAAAAGTGATAAATTACTCAACTGTTTGCAGGGCAAATCCTGAATGTACCGATAGAGAAGCACATGGAGCTGCTGAAATCCTGCCATGGCTGAAGCACTTAGGATCTTTGCAAGCATTCATAGCCAATAGCAAAAATCCCTTCTTGGATATGGGCTCTCTGGCAGCACAGGAGTTTCCAAAAGGTCAGTGATATAATGGCCATGGCTAGTTTTTACAACCAGAAAAAGCTGCTCAATCTTTCAGAATACAAACTTTTATTTTAAGGACAATTATTACACTCTTACTCAGTATCACAAAGTTTCTCTATTATTTTCCACAATGGTCACATTTCACTACCTAGGTTTAAGTCAGATTTCAGATCAGATTTTTCAAACATTATGTAGACAGAGGGAAGAACAAAAACATGCAGCAGCTGAATTATGCTATTTACATTGACACTAGACAGTCACAGTCATTACAGGAATATTGTGCTTTATGATCCTTATGATTTACTGGGAGAATCATGCAAGATTCACAACACTTTACAATTCACTTGCCAGTATCTCCCTCAGGCTTTGGCTTTAAGGTGCTACTGGGAACTAAGCCAGGACAAACAATGGAAGCTGGCCACACTGGTCATGTCCTGTTTGGTACCTGGTATGATACTGTGACAACAGACAGCACATCCTAGATCTCCTTAACTTTGGAGATAAGGGTTCAAATGGACAGTTAGAGTTAAGTGGTTTTACAGGTACTACTGCTTGCTCACGAGAGGAGATACTTACCCAAGCCTGAGGATACAGTGAAGAGCCTCCAAGTACTAGGAAGAGGCATAGCATTAATCTGTTACATATAAAATTATCACAGCCCTCCAGTCTTGAATCTGACATGACTTTGATAGCTTTTGCTTCTCTTCATCATTTTAGACAACTTAAAGCACTCTTTTTACTATCTACATTTTCCAAATTCTACAGGCAAATCTCATCCTGCTGAGAACTCATAGGCCTCCCTAATCTCCAGGAGATGTTGTGCCTCAAAAGCTCCTGCCTTGTTGAGGTCAGCAGTCATGCTGATGACAGCTCTGGAAAACACCCTCTGGAGCTCCCCAGCCCACAGAGGACAAGGGCTTGGTTATGGATGGGGGAGGAGAGTTGCCATATGCCAATGCATGAGCAATTTTTGACTCACAGTCAAAATCATGCAAAAAAGTCAGTATGCAGGATTTTCTGCCATATGGAGGAATTGGGATTTGGCCTTTTCCCCAGCTGTATCTCATTAAGCAAAAAGGAAAGAAAAAAGGGAGGACGTTCTTTTCTTTTGTGCAAATCTCACCCCAGAGTTCATCTTCCTTTGAGGGCCAGTTCAGTGCTGGTACCTGGAAAACCAAGTCAGAGCAGAAGGAGGCTGTAAGAATCCAGGTGCTTGAGGACAGGGCTCTGTCCAATTAAAAAGTTTTTTCTAAGTCTTTTACACTTTAAACATGATTTCTTTCAGAGAAGAGGGAGAAGTGCTATAGAGAGACAGGACTGGTTCTAGAGGGCTGAAAAAGATCAGAGTAGAAAAAGAACCTCATGTTCCATGAAGTCTGCAGGGGTGCATTACAGTAAAGGATGTTATTTCCATCTACTGCAGCATTTTGCACTAACAGCAGTTTGGCTTGTGAGCTCTGTGGTCTGTTTTGCCCAATGTGGAAGGTTTGTTTAATCTGAGACTGTGCTGGGATTCTGTCTTTATCTTTTTTACAGAGACTGATGTGGCATTACCATAAGGCAGACATGGACATGGTTTGATGTTACAGAGACAATACCATGGCTGGTGTCCAGACAAGTCACCACATCTGGCTTTCACAGTCACACAGACACTCAGACTCCTCCGAGCCTCTGCGCTTCTCTCCGATCTTCCTCGACGTAGAAGGATGTCAGGAGGAAAAAGCCTCCTCCAAAGACCCCAACAAAAGCACAGGTGACAAAGCTGTACTGCATGCTCCAGAAGCTCCACTGCAACGAGGGCATGTTCCTGGCCTGGATAGCGTTGGAGATCTGGGGAGGGAACAAGGCTGCCATTAATGTGGAATGACACCTCCATCCTCTCCTGCTGAAAACAGATTGTTCACAGTGCAGGCCTTGAAAAGAATAAAAGAGGCAAACAGGGAGGAGAGTCCGCTCCCAAAGTTTGTCAAACGCAGTACCCAGCACACCTGTATTCCACTGCTCTCCAGCTTCCAAAGGGTCAAGAAATCTCATGCTGTTTTATACCTTCAGCACCTCTAGTCACAAGGGCAGGAAATCTGTTTTACCATTTCCTAGCCCATCTCCAGATTGCCAGCACAGGATGGGCATTTGGCAGTGACCTTTAGCATTTCTTGATCCTATTCAGTAACTTTCTGCCTCCCCTACTGGCACCCAGTGTGCAGAAACACAGGGTCAAGCAGCAATACAGGCACAAGCAATAACACTCATAAGACAGGGAAAAATGGAAATTAACCTAAGATGAGAGTGCTTTTGAGCCAAAAGGCATTTCAGGAGTTATGGAGTGACATTGGGAGGAAGTGGGAGGAAGAAAATACCAGGCAGCTGCTTTTTGCACTGGTGGGAAAATGAGGTTGTAAAGGCTATAAGTGATACACATGAATTTTATTTTTGTAGACAGAAGGAAAATCTGATTTCCAGAAAGTCAGAAAGATTCAACACTTGACTCAGGAACCTGAAATCTCTTCTTAGCATAAACAAAAAGATAAATGTTGAAAGCAGTCATTTTTATTCCCACATTTGTTCTTGATGGTTAGAATACACTGTGTGGCTTGAAATGCATAAATACAAGACTCTTCAACCTTTGCTCAGTTTCTATGATTATTTATGATAGTTTAGGAAGATAAGAGGAAGATCAACTCTAAATGGGTAGCTAGGGACTACAGCAAGCATAATGGCCATGATACAAACCTAACGCATTTAATTTTAAAATGCTTGGTGAAAAAAATCTCTGGAGTACAGACAGAAGAAAAACAGGCTCTGAAAAAGAAAATACCCTGATTCTTCAGCCATATTTTAAGCTAAAATTTTGGCTGAAGCAGGTTAGGAAACACTATCAGGACATGAAAGCAGATTTGGTGTTTAACCAACAGCAGTCATGGGAAGTGTTGGTGTGTGGGCTCACAGAACATTCCAGAGGACAATGTGGGCGCTCAGTACACAGGAACCCACTTGGACACACAGCAGTTTTATTCCTGGGTTTATTGCCTCTGTTCTGTGTGAAGTTGCAAGGTTACCTAAGATTAATCTCATCTGGATAAGCTTTTTTTTGTCTTCACTCTTTTTGATGAGCTGTTCTTTAAGGTGACTTCTGCAGGTCCTGCACACAGTGACAGGCAGGATGCAGCACAAAGCCTCAGTTCTGCCCAAGAAGAGGGCAAAGGACAGCAGCAAGAGGCACAAACAGTTTAATCTTTCAGGTAGAAAGCTTAAATCAATAAGATTGGTCAAAGGAAGAATGAACAAGACATATTTCAGCTTTTGGGGTACCTCCCATTTTTGCATCCCATTCAGCCATTTTTCACAGGGATGATGGCTGTTGTGTTCCCACACACATACAATCAGGTGAGTGTGAGAGCAGGAGTTTCCTAACACCAATGAGCAAAGTGGTTTCTTCATCTGCCAAAAAAAGGAAGTTAGCAGGGGTAATCCCTCAGGGAGAGAGGCTCTCTTCTCTGCCAGACAGATTATACAGTTCAGACTCTGGGTTTCACCCAGTTGAGGACAAGGGGAACCTCCTGTGGCTGGGCCAGCAGCAGCTGTGCAGGCACAGCTCACTCAGCCATTGCTGGCTCTGTCTAACCCTGACACTGTTAACATGGGGTGAACTTCTTCAAATAAACTTTCCATGCAATCTAAACTTTAAATCAACAACAAGGACTCAAATCTCCCATGTCAAGTAAAGCAGAAAACTCAAAATGGGTGCTTTGTTTGCTACTGTGTCTTAAAAATGAATGAAGGAAGGAAGGAAATGAGGCTGACAGATATAGCCCACTGGAACTAAAATTAATGAACTGCACAGAGAAAGCAGTATGAAGCTGATTTGCACAGAAGCACCTAAGATTAAGTAAACGGAGAAAGGGCAGAGCAATCAGGTCTCAAGGAATGTGTGAATTCAGGGTTAAGATGATTTGAGACCAGAGCTTTAAAGGTCAAGTAGTATCTACAACCATTGCACCACTTTTGTTCAGATTTTCAAGACCCCATTGACTAATTGCAAGCTTTCGAACTTCAAGATTTGAATTAAGTCTTGGGTTTTAACACACTGAATTAATTTCCATTAAACTCCTCACAAACTTAGCAGAAAGTGCTTAAATCCTGACACTGTGCTTGCCAAAATGTATGCCTCTAAAAATATGAGTCTGCAAATTTAAAATAAAATTCCTACACACTGCATAGAGCTACTCACACCTACAACAGTGTCACAGGACCAAGTGCTTCATGCAAGTGAAAACGTTTAGAAAGATGTCTCTGTGTCCTAGACTCAGGGGCCAGCAATTTGAGTAATTTCTGGTTTTGCAGCAGGTAGGGGCTATGATTGTGTGAGTGTCTGTCTTTTTCTAGAGGAGAAATAAGGAGAGAATTCACTTACAGCCCCGATGAGGTATGGGCTGCCTGCATCTCCCAGCAAATGGCTCACCAAAATCTGCAGGGCGATGGCTGTGGACTGTCGCCGCGGTGTCACCACGTACTGAAACAAAGCAGAGCCCACAGGAGAGGGAACATTAACACACAGAACTCCATGGGTGTCCAGCTGCTTCTAGAATATCCCAGAGACATCCACAGAGCAACTTTTACATATTTCATATCCAAACACTGTTTACAATTTTGGAGACAGAAAAGTTATTCTGAGCAAAAGGGTACGCTGCATATTTTGCTGAGGAAAAAAGCATTCAGGAAATGAAGACACAGGAGAAAATAACAATAAAGTAGCTAAATCATAACTCCCATGTGTCCATACATGGCTCAGAGCAGCTTGCACAGATCCATTTGGCCATGCAACCAATAGAAGCCTCCAGCCAGTATCCCTTGCAAATCATCACAATGATTTGCTAATAAGGATTCAGCACTGACAGTCTCTCAGAAAAGTATCTTATGAACGGTGTCAGCAAGCCTGGTCTAGAGTGCTGAGGGAAAGTGGGGTACCCGGAACCTGGAGGAGCTGTAAAGAGTGTCAGCTGAGGCCTTGGAGACCCCTTGAAGACTGAAGGTGAGGACCCAACCTGCCAGACCAGAAAGTGGCTGGTGATGTTCTGATGGTATTGCCTGTAACTGGGAAACACCTGAGACACAAGATGCTGTAGTAACAACACCTCACACTGATTTTGTTTTTCAGTGCACACAGTTTAAATAACAAGTTGGAGAAGATGTGGTGCACATCCAGAACATGGCAAAGCATCCTGTAGATTAAAGTTATTTTGTCAAATGAAATGTAGTAATCTGGGGGTAATAAGAGCTCTATGCCTGTGCTACTGAAGATCAACTCTGCCTGAAGAAGCCTTTCAATAATACATTTATGCAAAAAGCATTCACAGTCAGAATTGCTTCAGAAGCAATTTCAAACCTTCATACCTTTGTTTTCCAACCACTTGCTCTTATAAGAAACAAAATGCTTACTATTTTCCCAGTTCTCTATTCCACAGTTTGGGGGGTTTTCTTGAAACTCACCTAAATGTCACTAAGTATGTCTCACACACTAATTAATAGAATGATTGATGTTTTACCAAGGGACAGACTCAAGGTGTATGATCTATACTGTGGCTGAATCACTGCCTTCAAGGAAACATTAATATGCATGATAAGTTGGGCTTAAAACTAAGAAAGACCCTGCTCTCACATTTAATTTAGATTTTTGGTCCTGCTCACCACATACTACAACCAGTTTCAGTAAAGAACGAGAACACTAGCAGTGCCCCTATTGGGCACTTGGCCTCAACTTTGGATAAACAAATCACTCTTAAACCAGCATTTCTGTACCTAGGAAGAGAGCTCTGAGCAGCTGGATTAGAACAGCCTCCTTCCTTCCTCTGCACACGTGCAGCTAATGCGTAACCCGCTCCATCCCTAGTCCCTCCAAAGCAGGTATTTCTTAGCATGACAGAACATTTCTTTTTCATTGGGAATATTTAGGTAGAGTGCTTCAACAATAGTAAATATTAAACCAGAGATGCTTTGAAGATCTCTCCAGAGTGACAGAAAACCACTGTGATGTCATGTTGCCACAACACTGCATCCAGTCCCCAGACAGAGTAAGAGCAGAGTTCTGTGAGATCAGCTGTTCTGAAATCCTCGTCACCCATGGGATGAAGGAACAATCCAACAGCTCCTTCTCACTGAGGCCAAAGCACACTATGGCCTAGACTGAGGGTGTGCAGTCTACCCACATTTTTTTTCCTCTCAGAACCTGCCTGGATGATGAGCATGCATACTTTGTGAGCAGGCTCTCTTGTACAAAGACAAAAAAATTACAAGAGAAAACTCTGAGCTTGGGAAGCAGACCTGGCTATGACAGACTGTACTAGACTGGAGACTGTCAGCTCTTGGCTCTCCGAGGTTTTCATGTCATCTGTCCCAGACTCAAATTTCTTTTATGTATAATGACAGGCTGTGTTTGAGAAATGCAAATCAATTATTGTTACACACTTAATATATCGTGGGCACTGCATGCATGAGAAAAGCTAAATGTACTTTGGGTCTCCCAATGCCTTGCACCACTTCCTTACTACCTTTATTTAATATCCCATATCTGCAACTGCAAGAGACAGAACAAAACTGTAACAAGAAAAATATAGAGAAGGATGGGATGTTTCCTATTATTTCAGGGCTCATACAAATTCTGCCTGTGCTATTCTTCTGCACAACAGAAACTATACTCAAGAGCTCAAGGCACTGTGGGATTCACTAAGAAAAGAAGAAACAACAGACACCCTCCCACAGGGACTCTGAAGAAGCCACGGGGTCCTGCCTGGCCACAGTGACTGCCCAGGACCCCACAGCATGGCAGGAGTGGAGGTGACATCCTGCACACTGCTCCTCCAAGGAGATCCAGCCCAGATGCCTGGACAGATAAGCAGGTGCCCCAAACAGGTACAGTTTGTACTGTATCCCTCGTGCTGCCTCTGGAAGTTCCAGAGACCCCCCCTGCAGACTCTGCCACAGAGCTGTCAGCTAAAAAATCAGATGGAACACCCAGGCTGGTGAACATTCTGTACCTCACAGAGCACTTCCAAAGACAGGGACATGCTGGTAGCCTTCCCAAACCCCTCCAGTTCCAGCATCTCCTACACCATTAGCTGCCAAAACCCTGAAAGACAGAGTTCCATTACCTCACAGATGGCAAAAATGTTTCATAAGGAATACTCCAAGCACAGCCTCCCAGTAAACCAGCAAGGCAGCTACAGCACTTCTCCACTTGCACATTAGGACTGTAGTTGTACAGCAGATACCTTTGTGGTTACACTGAATAGGAGACACAAAGGGGGCTACATGCAATGCCTCCTGATGCACCAGCCACAAAGGGAGGAAGTCCTTATCATTCAGTCAGCATCTTCCTTTGTCTTCAGCTCCACAGGTTGCAGCAGAAATTAATTCCTAGCTACATTGTCTGGCTAGTAGTGCCGTGTGGGAAGAAAGAAAAGTCATTTTCATGGCAAAATAAGAACATGCATTAGCAAATCCAGCTACATTATCAGAAATCCTACCAGTTCACATAGGAAACAAGGCAGAAAGAAATTACTGCTGTTATCTATGGCACCCTTCAGTCAATATAACAGCAGTAATACACTGAACTCATGGGGTTTCAACAGGATGAAACACAAATCCCAAGTAAGATTGCCACTGAATGAGCAGACATCTACAAATTCAGCTCAGTTCCATCATTTTTCTGATAAAACAATTAGTAGCATTTAGAATTTGAGATACCTAACCCAGAGCACATTTGTGGTAATAAACCTGATGTCTGTTCCCAGGGGAACACAGCACCACAGAGCTCTGCTATGCCAAACTTTTCACCTCCCTACTTGTTGCCAATTGATACAATATTACTGGTAACTAATCCCACAATATTCTAAAAGAAATGGAAGATAGGGGTGTTGGTTACCTGAGAGACAAGAACTTCCTTCTCTTCTAGATTTACACAGATCCAGGATATGGCAGTGATGCTCCCCACAGATTTCCTGCAGGCTGCCACGTGATGCAGCATTCCCTAAGAAAGCTGAGACTGGAGTGATGGAACTGAACAAAAGCCCTGTTCCTTGTAGGCTTTGCAGTTTGGATTCAGGAAGGAATTGAAAGAAAGAGCTGATAGTAACCATCTGCCTCACTCTCCTCACCATGTATCACCATTACCTAACTCAGTGATGTCACCTTCCCCTTTATCAGTGACAGAGGACAGAATTAAAATGCAGATGTAGGAGCTCAAAGAAAAGTAAATTGAGAAACTTTAAAAAGTTGGTGCCTCAACTCATGTAAAAAGAATGGCAATGGTATTTATACTTGCTTCTGGTTCAAAAAAAACCCCAATCATTTCAAAATAAACTGAAAGAGAAGATAAGTAAAAATGTCAGTCTGGACCAGTGATAGTTTTTCTGCACCTGTTCACTGCTGCAAGGCTTCAGCTCTTTTCTCATAGGATAATTGTTTCTGACCATTCTGTGAGAGTCAAATAAGAATCAAAACCTCTTGGCTTCTGGCTGAGATTTTAAGCAAGCAGCCAATTGACTAATGCTGACTGCATTATTTATTATTTTATTAAAATTCCAGAGTGCAGAAAACTGACATGTAGAGAGCAGCACCGTGAAAGAGAACATAATGCACAGTCAGTGTCAGCAGGACTTTGCTGAAGACCCATGAAATGTAAGTAGTTCCATTCCTTCATCTCAATCAGAATGTAAAGAAAGGGTCTTCAACTATGAAATACAAAGATAAACAGACTCACATCAAGGCAAGGTCAGGCAGTGGAAGGAGAGTTCTGTAGTGCTTCACAAAGGTCCCTTTGGTCACTAGAGAGTGCTCAGCATTTGGCAATATACTTTCTCATCCTTTTACACTGTAATAGGGATACTTTCATCTCTGCTCAGCTTGCCACTGCTTGGGTTTAGTTATCTGGCAGATACCAAGCAAGTTGTATATCTGAGCAACTCAGACCACAGTGCCAGCGACCCCAGGGGTAAACTTCCAGTTCCTGTGATAGCAAGGGAGAGTGACCTGTGCTTCCCTGGGGCCACAGGCTGCAAGGGTTTTTTCCTGTCCTTCTTGTGAACTGCTATTGTGCATCACTGCATGTTGTGCTACACATGAATGCATTCACTGTGGTTCTTAAATGAAAGATTTATCATGACCGTGGAGTTTGCAGCAGCAATCTCCAAAGAGATTTCAGCTCCCTTAGAATGAAACACTATTCCATAAAATGGGAAACACTCACGTGACTTTTGCTTGGGAGGAAACATTCAAAGATCTCTGTTCTGCTGTCCCTAAACTTTGTGCCTTCTCTCACTTGTCCTGATGGCTTTACACAATTTCCCCACTTTCAGTGCCACCTGCAGCAGCACTGTGCCTGTACCACACTTTCTGAACAGTCCCAGTCTCACAGGGAGCTTCCTGCTTGAAATATTTGGGTTACCATCACATCCACAGTTTTTCAGCACAAAGATCCCAAAGTAGAGTGTGGGTCCCTCGGGTGATCTGGTACTCTACTCCTCATAGAAAAGGGTAGAGTCAATTTAAACATTTTGTCTTATGCCCATGGCTAGCAACAAAAGAACTGTCAATCATATAAATAACTTTGATATTTAAATCACCTTCCTGCAGCCTGACTATCAGATATGAGCATTTCTTTACTTATTGCACTGATAAACCATATTCAACTTGTTTATATTATGGATTATTAAAAAAAAAAGTCATATAAACTACTTGATAAGACTATAATGATCTGTGTAGTTCAGTGATCATAGTATCTGTCCCAGGGTTTACACAGACATCTATTAGTGACTGTGGAGCTACAACCTAAATTAAAGGTTGCCAAATTTTTATTTAGAGTAAAAACTCAAGTAAAATTACTAACTCAAAAACCTTTGAAATGATAAAATAAGCTGCTCATCACAAACTGTGCTACAAGATGTGTGCCTTTCACATCACTCCTTTCTAAAGAAATTACTGATGTCAGAATACAAAGGAAATCATGCACTGCTATTCCTTGGCTTGTGGTGTCAGTCCTGGAATTCCCAAGAGCCCCTTAAGCATCACTGCTGGCCTGATGCTCTGGTAGTGTAGTACCACTTTTGAATTGGACTTGCAAGAACTGGAATTCATCTGCACTGTATTCTGAATTAAGGGAACTTGCTAATAGTTCATGGACTATCAACTTTGCCTCATTTGCATCATCCTTTCAAACCTCTGGAAAACAAACAGAAAACCTGATTATACACACAAAATGACCTTGTTTCTGGTGCAGACCATTTTCTAGCAGATACCTGACAACACAGAGCTGTACAGAAGCCCAAAATACTATGGGTACAGGCAGCACTAGAGAGTACCACGTGCATGAGCTCAATCCAAATCAGGACATCTTCCTGGGATTGTAATAACTTGGACTACTGCACTACCACACCCTTATTGCCACTGGCATCCTTGCCCAGCAGTCCACTGTGGCAGTGATTCCAAGCAGGATACCAACAAGGGGATTCTCCGTAGGAGTTCATTCATCTGTCCCCAGAAAGCCACCAAGATGCTGGCTTAGGAACAATATTACATTGTCAAAAAACTTGAAATAAGGAAATAGTTTAATGAACACTTACCAGCAGTATGTCTGTCACAACAGCCCAGTTTACAGACAAAAACAGTTCTCCAAACGCAATAAAAATCTGCAAAACGGAAAAAAGCGGTGACTATATTATATTATATTATATTATATTATATTATATTATATTATATTATATTACATTACATTACATTATACTATACTATACTATACACTGCATTGCCCTTCTATATTGTGAAGATGTGGCAGGGTCACTGACTGTGCTTATCCACATAAGAGTTGTCCTACATAACCATTACTTCTAAATTAAACACCTCTGTCTATGCTTACAAACACTAACTTCATCTTAAAGTGGGGACAGGAGCCAAAGAAGGTGTTTGAGTCACAAATCCTCAGCAGAAGAGCCAAAATAGGAAGCATATACCACCCTCCCAAATTAACTGCTAAGAACTACTGAACCTAAGAAGAGAAAAGCAAGATCCATGGAAGAGAAACATTCAGCACAGGTTTACAAAGTGCACAGGGATGCAAATGAAGCCAAGTGAACACCTCTGTGCCAGTACAAGTACTCTTAAGGGCTCCTTCAGAGAGAGAACGTGCAAAATGGAATGGACTCCAAGGAACAGGCAGTCTCAAAACCTTGGTGTCCTGTGGGAAATCCCTAATCCATCACAGATGGAGACCCAGCGATGAGGAAAAGGGGTAGGGCACCAAACAGTTCTTACAGCTGTGGTCTCAAAAAATATTAACCCTTTCAGCCAGCCCTGGACACAGATTGGAGCAGCCTGCTCAGACTAAGCAAGACTTAAAGGAGGAAAAGGATTAAAGTTACACCATTGAGGTGGAGCAGTGCTAGAATCTCTTCAGAAACACAGGCCACAAAGTCACATGGCACCTGGCACAATATTCTCATTTACTAATCAGACTGATTAGTCTGGGCACATTGTTACAACAGGTGCCAGCATTGTGTTTAGTGAGGTCTTGGTCAAGCTGTTGTCCCTGGGTGATGAAAACACAGTCTAGCAAAGGCACAGTGACAAACTCAGATGTTTTTGGAGGGGTGGCTTACATTCTCCTAAGGAGAACTAGACCTAGTATACCTAGGGTATTCATAGATATCCTGTAGGTAATAGATACAGATAACAGACCTAGGATATCCATACATCCTGTGGTTCTTGTCTGCTCTGTTCATTTGTTTTCTTCTCCAAACCCATTTGGGGAAAAAAGTTCCTTGAAGCACTGAGATACTTAGTACAGACCAGACATCTTTTATTATCCAGACATATTTTCCTTCACAATACTTTAGATTAGATATAAGGAAGAACTTCTATCCTGTGAGGGAGGTGAGGCCCTGGCACAGGTTGCCCAGAGCAGCTGTGGCTGCCTCATCCCTGGAAGTGCCCAAGGCCAGGCTTGACAGGGCTTGGAGCACCCTGGGACAGTGGAAGGTG
The DNA here is from genome assembly GCA_013396995.1 of Dicaeum eximium. Taxonomy (NCBI): domain Eukaryota; kingdom Metazoa; phylum Chordata; class Aves; order Passeriformes; family Dicaeidae; genus Dicaeum; species Dicaeum eximium. The sequence goes on along the minus strand of VWZP01007510.1, from coordinate 188,862 downwards.
TCCCTGCCCATGGCAGTGGAGAGGAACTGGATGAGCTTTTAGGTCCCTTCCAACCCAAAATCCTGATTCCATGATTCTGTGATTCTATGATTCTAATAAAAGGCTTATTTTGGTACTTCCAACCAAACATATTGATTCACTCATCTAACACAGACTGGCAAATTAAACTGTTGTTCTCTACCGATTCCATCAAAAAATCCCTGAGGACCACACTATGAGTGGAGCTTATTGGACTCTGAGCAGCAGAAAAAGACAGTGGCTAATTCTTCTGGGCACTTGGATCCCCATTCTTGGATCCAAAAATAATCTTCAATTTCACATTTTGCTTTGTGTACACACACTCAGACAGGCAAATCCGCTTGTGTTTTCTTTTGGGGTAAAGGTGTTTTTCCACAGGAAAACACATTCCTGAGGAGTCAGAAGGAAAACCTCTTTGAACAAGCATTATTCTTAGAGGCAAAAACCTGCAAAAGTGCCCTTTTGCAGAGAACTGTTGATGACTGCAATTTACTTTAATTTACATGTTAATCATGGTGATTTTAGCTGTGGAGTCACAGGAAAAAAGCACAGGAGTCTTTCCCCAGCTGTTACCAGATTATAGTTGAAACAGGGTTTACATTCAGTTCCCTCTTACAGGGATTTTTTGTCACTCCTAGTTTCTGTTTTCCCCTTTACTGAGAATTTAAGTGGTTTGTACTTCAGTTTGCATTGCCAAAAGCTTGACTTTGAAGATCAGCTAGTGATCTGAGGCTTTGAAGGTGAGGCTAAATTACTCTGAGCAAGAACAGTGTGTATTGTACAGTCCCAACTACACCAACCTTAAAGTATTCAGAAAGCAAAAATAAATAAGAATACTAAATTAGCCACAAAGCATTAAAAATTAACATAAGATTGTGACTTGCTCTAACTACATTTTTGCATAAGGGAGATGTTTCAATGCAGCTAAATGCATAGTTGCTATTCTCTTCTGCAGTGTGGGCACTCTGCAGGACCTGAGGCCCAGTTTTTGTGCTCTATCTGTCCTTTATGCTGTACCAAGGACTGCCCAGTGTGGCTCTCACAGGACAGACCTCAGTTATGGGAGCATCAGAGCCCAGCTTACCTGGATACCTTGTCACAAGTCACTGAAACCTCTCAGTGGTCTAGAAGACTGCATAGAATTCTGCAAAAGCCACCCTCTGCCTCCTCCTCCCCGTTCTCATTCTCTCTAGGATGCCAAAAGACATTTTGCTAATTGTCACTTACAAAAGTGGAAAGGATGTTTGTCTGGGCCACCATCAGAGCTATGTAGAGGAACAGGGCAGAAAGGAACATGCTTGTGGCACAGATCAGAGGATCAGCTTTGTTGTTTATCTTCCTTAATCGTCTTGCAGCTTCTGCCCCAGCAATAATACCCAGGATTCCTGTCCCAATGGTGATGCCTCCAAATATTAGGCTGGTGACAAAATAAAGGATTCAGCTGAGCATGGTAAAAGTGTACTGTGGAAAAATAAATTGTGTTAGCTTGTACCTGTAGTTTCAGAGGAATCTTTAATGATGAAGTTGAATTTTATTCCATTTGATGTGACCCTCCCACTCATTCTAAATGGATGTAATCCCAAGCCCCAGCTGAAGCTATGGCTTTGAGATGGCAGCTGTATCCCACAGAGAAGATATTTTCCCATTTACAGAGCAGGTGTTATGCACCCAGGCTCAAGGAGGGCTCTGCTCAGTACAGTCTGTCTTGGACATGCTGTGATTTAGAGGAGACACAGTCATCGTGGTTACCCTGTGAATCAATCTACCCAGTCATCCCTGAAACACAGATGGAGTAACTCTGTATCACAATCTGCTGCCTTGGAAGAGATCCTAGCTCGTGGAATGATACACATCTAAATTACAACCCTCTGGTTAGCACAGCTGAGTCACTTCTCTGACTATGGGAAACACCTACCACTTCCCAGAAGAGTTCAAAGAATACTGAATAGGTAACTACTGCCAGGTCCACACAGCATTTTCTGAACACAGGGTTTCCAGTACCATTCAGCTTTGTGTGTCTGCAAATGCAAATGTGTTCTTCAGGAACCACAAGTTCATGTTTTAAAAGAACATGAGTCTGAATAGTTTAGAAGATTCAGCTTCCAAAGGGACTTGCATGTGTGCTTTCATCTCTGTCCCAATGAGACCCCCCCCAATGACAAACCAAGTGTCTTGCACAAGATCAGTGGTGCCACTGCATCATAATTCTCTGAAGGCAAGCAGGGACAGGACTGCTTGTATTCTGACAGGACAATGTATTCTGAGCACAAGTGCTTCTGAATATTTTAGAGTGCTACATGGTAAGTTCTGTACATTTTCCTGAGCTTTTTCTAACTGCAAAGCAAAGTAACCAGCTGGGACATGATCTGTTCCTTTAAACTAGAGAACATCCACTTCTTAATTTCTTTCTGGCTGATTAGGAAGAACTCAATAATTCTACAAGAAAAAAAAAACCCAACAGATATTGCTATGCAAGATAACAAACTTTAAGCAAATTTGTACTCTCCCTGCAAGTTCTTCAGGATTCTGATCCATCATTGACTATAGCTTGATAGTGACATTATAGATTGTCACTAAGCAGAATAATCTCAGAGATTTGTTCAATAGAGGCAAGTTCCAAGGTGACATTAGTTGATTGAAGCATTCATGGAATTGTGTTTAGAATATTCATGTATTGTAAACTGTAGCTGAAATAAACCTGCAGCTGGAACAAAAGAGAACAGCCAAAACTAAATCCAAGCACAGCTCAGTTGACAGGGAGTAGGAGAGTACAGAAGCCTAGTACTGGGGAAAGGCTCCTATGGGATCCTGTAGGGTCTGAGACTGCTCACTTATCTCTCTGATCTGTTAGAAAGTGTTTGCACAAAGACCTGAACAAAAACGTCACACTGCCTATTTATCTGCCTTGAAAGGATTGAGACTTGAATCAGTTGTGGTGTCATTTGAGTCTGTGTTTCCAAGGAGCCTAAGTGACAGTCCTGATCCTTAAACAAAGTCTGAAACTGCAGAACAGCCAGAGGGAAAAACATCTTTAAAGCATCCCTGGGCAGGTCTGGTAACATGCAGCTCAGTTCCTTCAGCACCATCAGGTCTGACACAGTAGTTTATATTCTGTTTCTTTACATCCCCTTGGAATAATAGTCCAAAACCAGCCTTATGCTGCTTCTGGCATGAGCTTATGCCAAGGTTATATTTAAAGCATCCTATAAGAAGCAGTACATGAGGTTAAACTATAAGATGCTGTTTCACTTCCCTGAAGACCATGTCTGCTCTAACACTACTGTGGAATAATAATTCAGAGGTGGATTAGAAAACAAACTAGAGGCCAACACATTCAACTTAACAAAGGAAGTACTTAAACTGCATCTGCAAACAGATACAGCCAAACATCTTAAACTGTTCAGCTTCCCTCATCTGCCTACCCTGAGCCAGACTCCTGTGTTTCGCTCCCTTCCCAGTACTGTTCATTGATAAGTAATGTGCCACTGGTGGCATCCATGGAAGCACAATTCATTTCCCATTGAAGGATTTTGGGATGACTCTTCAATCCATCTGGTTTTGCTACAACTCAGAAATCACTTCTGAGTTGACTCAGTTATTCCATTGCAGAAAAACAGAAAAATCCCATTAGCAGAGAACACATTCAAGGTGTGATTACTGCTTTTCCCTTTAATTGTCTTTACCTGGAAAGGCCACGAAGTAAGCACTTGGTTCTTTGAAAACCATTACAAAAGCAGAGACTGAAACAAAACTTGGGATACCTCCTGAAGAAAGGGATACTTGGATGGAGACCACTGCCAGGGAGTCAGTCCCAGTGCTCACTGCTACTGAGGGGAGCTGTGAAGACTCAAGAGGAGCACTGAATACATGTTTGTATTCTGGACAACACACTGTGAAGAAAAGCTTCTCTTCCTTGGTGGGGAAAAGGGATCTACAAAAAGGTGTGTTGTGACTACTTCGAAGTGTTCTACGAGTGTAAATTCCCCTTCTTATACAATATTTGATACTATTCATGAATCTTCATTGGTCTGGACATGCTCTGTAAGCAGAGCTCTGCTGGCAGTTATTCACAAGGTCCTGGTTTGATGTAATGATATGAAACTACATCAAAATCATCAAGCTTTCTTCAAGCTAGGAGCCACCATGAACTCACCAACATGGCATGGATTATAAAAACAAAAGAAAGAATAAGATGAAGATAACAGGCAAGTTTATAAAACACAGGATTTAAATATACTTAAATGGGTATTTAAGTAGTTTGGGATGCACAGTCATTTGTCAACGAAAAACCCCTTGCTAAAGCTGCTCCTTTTCCCTCACAACTGTTGCTATTACTGCTTCTTCCCACTTTACTTAAATAGGGCTGGCAGCATCTTTCCAGTTAACGGAGTGATTATAAACAAACAAACCAAGGGGAGTGTCTCAGATACCTGGAGGCAATTTAGCATTCACACCCCATTGGCTTCACAAGAAGTGCTCGGTCACATCCTCCCTTCTGAATTTGGAAACAAGCTGTGATTGAGCACAGTGTTCCCAGCTATGCTCCCACAGGCACAGCTCACCTGTTGGATGAATTGCAGGAGTCGTGGAGGCATGGTGGGACAATGCCCTGCACAACCTGAGCTCTGTACAGAAACAGTGGCATCCACATTCCCAGGGCTCCAGTGACAAAGGCCATGGCAGTCAGACCCAGTGAGGAACAGACAAAACTACAGCTGAAAGTCAAAAGAAAACAACGGAGAGACATTAGAAAGAATGGTGCGTGAGGAAAAAGGGAAAACCTACCTGCAACACCCAGGATTTCAAGCAATAACAAAACAATCCATTCAGACATCTTGTAATCAAAATCCACTCCCTTGAATATCTGAACTCTGATCAGGCTTTATTATGAAATTCAACAATAAAGTACTAATTAGAGCAAAGGGTATGACCTACTGATTTCATGTTAAATCTTGGTCTCTTGCAGATTTCATGCCAACTTCTACCAAAACAATTGCTGTGAATTTTTTGATAGCAGAAGTATAACAATAGAGAGTGAGCAAGAATTTAATGGCTTAGTAGCTGAAGGAAAGGGTTCTATGTGTAAGTCTAAATGCCTGAGGTTTTAAGTTGTTTCTGTAACCAGTAATGAGAGTAACATCTGGGTCTTCTGAACTGTGAAGTTGCGGTGGATGAAGCACTCCTTAACTCTACCTGAGTGAGTAAAAACAGACTCAATCTCCACAGCAAGTTTCAGACAAAAGGAGAAGCATTTTTGAAAACTGTCCAAACCTTGTCTCCTTCCTGCCCTATTCTAGGAGAAAATTAAATTTTTGCCGGAATCTTTGTCATTAATAGTTTAGGAGAAAACCCCCTTTGAGGTCAATAGGGACATATGAAATCTTAAGACTGCTGCAAATGATGAGGTGACCACCAAACTAGAGGATTTGTTAAGAAATAAACCTAATACTCCATTTTCTAAAGATAAAGTGCTCTTGGACTTGATTAAAAGTGGAACCACATAGTTTTTTGACAGTATGTCTTTATGCTTTCGAAATCAATTGTCCAAGGAAAAGAAAATGGGAATCAGCTGCTAAAGGAAAAGAAAATGAAAATATATTTTTTTACAGTGGAACATCTCTGTAGGATAGCAACTAGACTTTGGAGATAGTCTAGTTTTTGAAATGTCAGCAAGGTTCATTTTTGATTCAGGAAATTTTTTTTTTTAATTTACTTCAGGATGTAGTGCCTACAAACTGATCCTACAAAACCCATCCCTAGTGTACCCGCTGTTCAGGATGTAAAGGGGCTGCAGACTTAGTGGGCAGTTAGAAAACGCTGGATCGTCTGGAGGAACACTCCAAAGACAAACAAGGTCTGGATCGTCTGGAGGAACACTCCGAAGACAAACAAGGTCCCAGGAGAGCAAGTGCTGAAAGGAAAAGCGCTGGATGGGCAGAGCAGCCTGCGGGCAGCGGCAGCGCGGAGCCGGCTCTGGCGCAGCTGCACAGCGGCACCTGCTGTCCCCAAAGCCGCTCCAGCTCCTCATCCTGCCCGGCACGGCTGTCACCGCCTGACTGCGGGCTCACTGCAGCGAGGAACCTGGCCCAGGGATTTTACTTCGTCCTGCAGGTCAGCTGCATCTTTCATTTTTGTGTGGTTAAAAGGAAGTTGTCATCTGCCAGCCACAGCTCAGCCCATCAAAACACACGGACAATTACTTTATAAACCATACTGGGGGGGTCCCACAGACTCTGACCTTATGCACAGCAGGCTCCCAAATACCACAGAGTGCTTGAGATATGCTAATCCAACCTTCCTCAGGCGCTAAGAATTAATAAATAAATTTACATCAGAAAATTATGCACTTTCACCAATCTAGCTTCTGTAGGGAAGGGAAAATTTAGTAGAAAGTAGAGCTTTGGATTTAAATAGGAGCAAACTTCCATCATAACTTCTCCCCCTTCCCCCTCCTCAAAATGGGAGGATAGAAGAAGCAAAGAAATTTTTTATCTCTTTTGCAGTATTCCTGTAAAAAACTGAAATATTTTTACTAATGGTGTTTCCATCCTCTTGTATACAGCATGTGGCTCAAAGGAGCAAAGCAGGACTCAATGGACATATTCCTTGTAATGGAATGGTGACTCCTCAACAGAGGGAACCTCAGTACTCAAACCACTTACTTCTTGACAAGTGATCCCACATCGTGACACCAAGTAGTCTTGGCAGTTCTGTGCACATCTGGCTTCTCATCTACTCTTCCTATCATACCAGAGATGCTCAGTGCTCTGTGTGCTGCTGTCCTTCTCTGGATCCTGTGAGGGACCAGAAGAATCAGGAGAAGCAGTGCCAGTCCTCCCATGCAAGGAGTTACCTGTAGACAAGGTTGGTTAGATCAAAGATACCTGTTTTCTTACAGTGAGAACTCCACAGTAATTCCAATTGCATTAGAACCACTATCAGAAAATTGCAGATATGTTCAGAAATAGATGTGTGCTGGTTTAAGTCATATTTGTAAAGAAACAGAGTGACTTTGGTGACTTTGAAGGAAAGATAAGAGATCCTCCCTCCCCGTCATACAGATACATGACTACTCCTCCCTCTGATTTAAAAGAAAAACATGAAGAAAAAGCTATACTGTAGAATTCTAGCCACAAACATAAGAATCACTGATGCAGTCACCAGTGTTACCTGAATGACATCAGTGTCACTCCAGTAAATATTCTGCCCCACTCACCTGCATGTGCTAGCTGATTTTGTGTACAAGGCATGAGGCTCTGACAAAGTCCTTCCAAAGCACTGGGTGTCTCAGTGAGAGACACCATGATGACATGACCAGAACAGAAGAGGTTATTTTCTTGAAACCCTCAAAGAACAGAAGTTGTTCCCAACAGCATTCCAGAAAACTGGTGTTACCAGTATAATGATCATTTTACCTTCAAATTCCTCTGAGGAAGAATTCTGAGGAATTTGAGGAGGACCTTTGAGGAGGTCTTGGTGCAGAAACAACCATTCCAAACGTGTCCTCAGGTAAGAGAAACATCAGCACCTGCCCTGGCTGCTGTACAATTTCACCTACACCTACTAGAGCTAGGCAGAAATCTGCCACTTGTCCTGCAGGAAAACTTCTCCTAAACACAGTCCTGACCTGTCAGAAGGTAGGAAGTCCTCCCACTGCTCACCTTTAACACAATGAACCTAAAGGATCCAAACCCCAGTGATGATTTTGATGTTATGGTGAATGAATGTGAGTGACTCACCCTGAATGCCCAGTGCCAGTCACCCGTGCTTTTTGCCATGGCAGCAGCCAGCATATAACCACAGCCACTGCAAACAACAGAAAGTAATGGTCAGTAAGCACCAATGGACTTTGGATGGCTGAAATGACATGTCTTGCCAGCTAAGGAGAACACACAGAAGTGTTCTGTCGTAGTTTTCCAAAGGGATAAACAGAAACAACCCTCATGGTCTGTGGTAGTCTGCTTGTCAGCCAGTATTAAAAAGAGTCTTAACTCCTCAGAGCAGACTTGAGATGATGACAGTAATGTCCCAGATTCCTCTTGGAATACATATTCTGTAGAATGACACTGCAAACCCAGATCAAAGAGCCCATAAAACATTTTATTACCTTCTCCCTTCTGTGCTAGCCAAAAGAATCATATCCCGCAGGAATTTCTTTAGTTTTAATCTGCCTTCTGGGCCCAGCCTTCGCTGCCTGCTCTGATACAGATTATGCCTCTAAATCATTTATAAAGCCCTTCTCCACCTTTTCTTCAGACACAATGTCAATTTAACTAAAAGAGGAGAAGGAAGTACCAGTTCTTCCTTGGGAGACATTTAATGAAAGGTTCTTGAAAAATCTGTCAAATAAACTAATATCTAAAAGCTTCTGTTTTCCAAAACACAAAAATAAATTACATACTCTCATGGCCAAATTTTGGAATTGATTCAATATTTTATTCAAAGACAGAGTTTCCAGAGTCTAGATTCTCCCTAAAAATGTTAGGGGGAAAAAGCTAATTTTTTTCAAGGTAAGTAGAGAAATACACCTAATCAGCTCTATTCAAACTTGCTAAGGAAGTGACAAATTCCTTTGTAAGAGCCAATGAAGAAATACATCAAAATAAATCTGATTAGGGCTCAGGGTATATTGAATTGCAGGTGTGGCCAGACAGAATTTTAAAAGGCCACTACAAGAAAACCAACCTTCCCACTGGAATGAAGATGTAGAAGATAGATAACACTGTGGTCCTTTTTCCTTCCTCAAACAGGTCTGCAATGATGGTAGGTGCTATAGTGGAGAAACTGGCAGAGCCAATGCCAACCAGTCCTCGTGAAAGAACAAATATCCTGTAATGCTGCAGGGAAAAGACATATTATAGTCAAAAGAAGTCCATGCAAGGAAGAGAGCTTACTGGTAAAGAGGGGCATTTTAGTGGATGAGGAAATCAGAACTGAACTGCCTTTTGCCTATGTCTGTATTCCCTCCACTCACACCTGCTCCCCTCACATCTCCCTGCTCAGCTTTTTCTTTCTGCACAGCAGTGACTTCTCAGAGTGACACCCACAGGGAATTTCAGGACAGGGTGGATAGAGCACATGTAACCAATAAGCTACCACACAGTAAGGTCATAAACAACAAATATTCAGGACAAAAATAAAATCACAACAATCACAACAATTTGTGGGTTCTCTATTGCCTAGGCTGGACTCCAGCATCCTATAAGGCATTCCTGCATGGAGTACATTTAGTCCAGGCTTAAGGCTCGGGAAATGAGTGGTCACTGATGCTTTTCCAGATGTGATTAGAGTAGGACTCTATCTAAAGTCCTGCAAGATGTATGCAGGTTATCCTCATACCACCCTCTAAAACAGCAACATACCGACTCAGTGATGAATGAGCTCCCTAAGGTCACACCAGACCACAAGAAAATTCCAGCTCCAAGGATGATTTTCCTGTTGTAGCGATCTCCGAGGTATCCAAAGATGGGGGCAGCCAGCATGTAACACAAGGTGAAGACTGAAAATCCAACAATGAACAAAGATGATATTTGTCTAAATATTTTTGTCATATGTACTGCTCAGATAAACTCAGGCTATTTTTAGGGCAGGTGTTAAAGGCAGGCTGAGTCTGTAGGACTAGAAGGGAAATTGATAGTTGGAAAAAGTCTAATGCAGACTCAAAATACCTATACAACAATAAAATGTATGTGAATTACTCAACTTATGTATTTATTGAGAAACCCTTCATCTGTTGTGATTCACATACTGTGGGATTTTTGGAGGACCTAACTTCAGTCTGACTTTCAATTTTGCATTATAGTCAGCCTGCCCACAAGTGGAAGTGAGCAATACCACACACAAGGAGGAACCAGAAGAGGTAAGTAACTGGACTGTGTTTGAGGAGCAGACCACAGAGGGGCAAGGCAAAGTCAGCTGTCTGAACTGAGGAGATTTTATTACCTGTTTGCAGCAGACCTGTCTTCCCATCGCTAAGCCCAAAGTATTTCTGTATATCCAACAGGATCCCTGCAACAGAGGCAGACACTGAATGACAGCAAAGCACCCTGCTCAGTCCTGGTAACTGCCAACTCAAAAACAGGGCTTGCAAGAACTGCAGCACAAATCGTTTTTAGTTTAGATGTAAGCCATTACTCTACCACAAGCACAAGATGCACAGAGAATTAAAAATTCTTATCACTATAGATAAAATTAATGATCTTCCACTATAAGGGTCTTACGAGAGTCAGTTTACCCACTGTTTCAGCCACACTGTTTGAACCAACCTTTTGCACCATTAGCATCTAAGTACACTAACAATTTAGAGTTCAAAGTTTAATGGACACCATGTGGAACAAAACAGCGGATGTTAAGACAAAAAGGTCATTTTTTTCTCTATACCATGCCAGAGCTGCAGATCTTCCATCTCATCTACCTTGTATTTCCAATTTACACTGCTGAAAACCACTTAAAAATAGAAGATACTGCTTTGAAAAAGCATACCTGTACTCCAGTGTTGAAAGTTATCAATTAAAAAAGACATTTACTTCCCATGCCACTTCAATTTTGTCAAAATAGATAAAGTCATAACATTGTTAAGAGGATGAAACCACCACAAGTTCTGTGTAATTTGCCTGCTGTGCTCACAGGAGCTCATCTGCAGCAGAAGGGAGTGGGTGAGGTCAGCAAGAGGCATCCCTTCTCCCACACTGTGTTTACATGTTGTGCCATGAACTACACTGCTCCAGCCACTTGAAAGCAGTGTGGGAGCAGCAAATGTGAAGCTAAATCCATTTTCTGCCACAGTCCCCATGGCTGCAGCATCAGTCCTCTCACTATTTACTGATGTGACTTCAAGTCACTGTAGATCAAGGTCCAGCCTAACAGCAGCTCCAGAGGTTTACAGCTGTTTCTCAGTGACTCTTGAACATATTTTACATTTAGGGGTTTTCTAATGGTTCAAAAGTTTGAACAAGTGATTCAATGCAAATATTTTTCATCATTAAAACAGGACAATCAATTGTATCCTTCCTTTCTGGCAGCCAGTGATCAATGCACAGAAATACTGTATTAGAGGAATTCAGCTTTGGTCTTGTGGAGTATTTAGAACAAATCACAGCTAACAAGACTTGAACAGAACCACAACATCATCTCAAACTAAGATCCACACTGAGCACCATTAAAATGTCATCCCCTCTACATAACTAAAATAACTGACCCTGCCAGATCTTGACAAATTACAAAGCATTGATTTGAACAGCTTGGTGGACAGAAAAGAGGGGAAAGGTCTGCATGGTCACTAATTTCAACAAACTGAAGTCAGCAGACAATTAAGGAGAAGAGCTTGTTTTCTGTGATGCAAACGCTGTCAAAGCCTGAGAGCAGAACTCCCCGGAAACCACAACTTTGTAACTGCTGCCGAGTTTACTTCTAAGCAGATACTCACACCTCCCCTTCCTCCCTTTCCTGTTAGCTGATATCAACGACATGGTCACACACTCGGACAGCCAAACTCAAAGGCACTGTTGCAAGAATTCTGCAGTGGTGCTGAATTCTAGCAGGTGAACAGAATATTGCTGTGGTGTAAACTGCAGCTTGCAGACTTCCCCCATGGCCCAGGAGTCAGAGAACTAAGTAAAAAGTGTTTTAGTCATATAGTGTAATTAAAGGAGATATTTCAAAGGCCTGGGCACTATCCCCACCTCTGCTCTCAAATTCTTGCATGTCCTTGAAGGTACCTCACTCACAAGAGCATGTTGGGAGAATTTTAAGCTCTTGTGGGTTCAGGAGCCCCTGAACAGCTCAAAGCCTGAAATGAGCCAAATGGCTTCCTGATCTTAACCCTCCCAAGGGGATACCCTTCTAGCACCCAAGTTCTCCCTTGAAGATATTTTCATCCTCTTCTGTCCCTTGCCCTTCTCCAAGGAAAGTTATTTGTCAACAGAACACATACACAGAAGTTTTTCACTCACAGCCTTGCAGTGCCATTCAGCATGCACTCCTACTGCATTCCTACTTGCTTCCTTCCCTCTTGTGTTGTTAAAAAGTACTCAAAAAAACCAAGCTCAAACTCTTAAACCCACTACACTTTCCATTTTTAAAGATACTGACTGAATGTCCCAAATTTCTGAATGGTTGAAGTAGCAAAATAATTACTTTGTTTACTTTAACTAGGTATTAATTCCAAATTCAAGAATCCATCCTTCAGGTTTTTTCAAGGTTTTAAAACATTTCTTTTTCCTAAGCCACTCAGAAGTAAAATATAGCAAGCTCACAACAAGTGTTTCCCCTGTTTTCTAAATCAGATGCCTGGAAGCATGGGAGATGCTTAGGAGTAGTACTAAATAGAAGAATTTACACAATTTATATGGGAGAAAAACCCCATAGCTTCCCTTCAGTTTACTATAAGCAAATCTTGGTTGTTTTCAGCTAGGGGAAAATAGTTTCAAAATCATATTTTGGAGAAAGGATATTATTTATTAGGCAACAAATCATAACTTGGGTGGGGGAAGGCTTAAGGAGGTGGGTCTCTATTCTTTTTCCACAGTCATGTTCCACTCTTCATTGCAGAAATCACACAACTGCCAGCAGCTCACAAGGAAGTTAAGCCTCCCCTAAGCAAACTACCATGGATAACAAAGTTATCACAAAGATGACATAGTTTTTGAACTTGTAATGGAGGGAATAGCAACAGTATTTTTCAGATAAAGGAATACCATATAGAATCTACTAGATGCAAAGGAGGCCTTGTAAACTGCTGTGTAAAGAAAAGCTCCTTAGTCACATTTCTGTAAAATCTAGCCACAAAAATGGACCAGTTACTCTGTATGCTAAAGTCTGTTTATAAGAGACCTAGATTTTAAAGTATCATTTTGTTTTTGTAAGCATTCTACTAACTATCAATATCTAATAAATCACTCCTAGATCTTTCCAGATTTATAATTGTAAATTTCATTAAGAGCATGATCAACAGGCTAAAGCAGATAAATGAGAAAAAATAAAAAGACATAAAGCATATCCTTATTTTAGAAGCATTTGTAGAGTTTAGAAACATTTATAGAGCTGTTAAGAACTTACATTTCTTTTTTTTTAGAAGAGGAAAATGGGTTCTCACCTGGCACAATGAACCAATCAATGAAATTTATTAAATTCCCAAAGCACAGCACAGCAACAACCAGGCAATCCCTCTTTGCTGGGTTGTTCCTTGACACAGCCACTGATGGACATTGTGTCCCATCTGCTGCAGCAGCTCCATAATTCTGTCCCTCAAGCAGTGGCTGGAGCAGCAAGGCTGTATCCTCATGTTCACAGGGGGGTTGCATGTTCCAGGGCAGACACTCAGCAGGGATGATGAAGCACTTCCTCACACAAAATTGATGTGCTGGGGCTATGAGGAACTTCAATCACTACGGTCATTTCCGGGCTGAAGCACAGCCACTAAGAACTGAAATGAAATCTTCCTTGCAGTCAGAAGAATTTACAAAGAAAAAAAGCTGCAGTGCTGTGTTTTGCAAAAGTGCTGAAGACCATGGCCTTGAAGACAAGGAAAAGTAAATGTAAATAAAAGCAAAGTAATCCATTGTGCACCCAAGAAATAAAACAATTCTCCAGTGATCCCACAGAAACTACAAATGCAGAAATAACAATATTCTTTGTTGTCAGTGCTAAAAATAGTCTTTCTACAGAGAAAAGGGAAAGAAAGAAAGGGAAAGAATGAAATGAACCAGCCTTTAAAACAGGACTGTTTTCCCCTTTCTCCCCCAAAAAACAGGTCCAAAGGGGAGGAGGAAAGGGCACAGGAAGGCATTCTTGTTCTTTTGGCACATGTAGACACCTTTATCTACCTTCTTTCTTCTGTTCACTCACATCTTCAGAAGTATTCAGTCACGTCTTTGGAGCGGCTTTGTGAATTACCAACTTCAGAAGCTAATTCATTTTTTGCATCCTGTTAAGAAAATTTAAAGTGAAAATTACCAGCAAACTTTAAGAGTTTAAGAGTGAGGCAGCTAATTTGAGTAAGGACTGCTTATGGTTTATGACTCATGCATGAAGACACAGGTCTGTGGTTGGGTTTTTTTAAGAACTGGGTATTTCACACTTTAGACTAACTGAAAAACTAAATAGCACCTACCATTCTTGACCCTTTTGCAAAATGCAGACTCCTTTGCTTGCACGTGCTCAACACGAGTATTTCATTCCATCTTCTCTTTCTTTTATCTTGCTTTTTCTCTGCTATAGACCACAGAACATGCTCTGAGCAATGTCACCTTATTCGTACTATCCCAGTGCTTAACTAAACCAGCCAAGTCAAGAGCTCCTTGGAAGTTCTCTGAGACAATAAAGAATCAACACAATTTCGTAGAAAGTAAGAGTTTTATCTCCAAGGCTAGCCGTGAAAAGGAAAATCAGAAACACCCGCTTACATCACCAATCGAAGGCCTTCGACGAGTCGGAGCGGGCTGTGGCAGCGCCGCTGCGCCGCTGGGTGGCGCCCCAAGGCCGCCGCGCCCCGCCCGCTCCCGCCCGGCTGCCGAATCCTTTCCAGGAATATTTGTCATGTTTGATGTCCCCCCACAGCTCAGACCTTGTAAGGAACGCCTCATCAGGGTTTCACTCTCACTTTGGCTAGTTGAAATGTCTCTTGATCCAAGCGTCCTCGGAGTATGCAGGACACATCCTGTATTGCTCCCAACTGACACTACTGCTAGACCTGATGTTTTGAGATGGCCAAAAGCAAGTTGCTAACTCTAACTGCTGTGGCAAGAACACTGCTTTTATAGAGCAGAATTTCCAAATTCCAAATTTTCCAAAGACACAGTCAGATTAAACAAAATGTTCCTCACAAACGCAGAAACTTCAGTTCTAAACGCTTCTTTTGAGTCCCTTTTTGCCCTTCATTAAAGTTTCCAGATAGCACTTCATGCTTTTTGTTGCTGTGCTACCTGGCTACTGGTGCCATCACCTCTGTCTACACATCCCCCTTCTCCCTTCCCTCAGAGTCACAAGCTATGTCCTTCCAGCTGCTCTGGGTTTCACTGGGTACAAATCTGCAGTGGTTTTTAGAAGGGCCCCTGTGACTTTGCCTTCCTCAGCTCCTATAGCCATCATTCCTTGGTAGCCACCCTGCCTTAACTGCAAGCTTGCCCTGTTCTCCAACCACAATCTTCATGTTTGTCCAGACCACACTGCACCAAAGCCTTCTACCAAAGTTTGTGACAATCCAGTTTAGCAGTGTGGGCATATAGAATGCCACTATACAATACAAGTCAACTTTTGTTAGGCAAGATCACAGCTCACTTCCTTATAGCCAATTAAAATTTTTCCTTATTTGTTCTGTCAGTCAGGCAGTTCCTTTCTTGGAACAAAGTGTAGGGTTTGCCTCCACAGCTTACCCTATCGGTGCCAGGTGCCCATGCAATATAAAAAGCAGCTTTTTATCCCTGTCATACTTCTTCAGAAGCTCTGTTCTCTTGGGGCTCATTTGAGCATGAGATCTCACAGCTGTGCCATGCAGTGAAACCCTGCCATGAGAGCAGCAAGTCAGAACCTCATTATTCTCATGTTTGGCACTAGTCCTGACACAGAGCAACATATTTTCTTACACTGTTTGGATTCTGGCTGTGGTACCAAAAGTTGTTTTGATGGCTGAACCTGACAGATGAACTGAGACCCCCAGATGAACAGAGATGTTTGGTTGCAGTTAAACTGGCTGGCTGATCCTCAGCAGGCCAACAAATGTGCCATGCTGAATCCCAACAGGACTGCTTACATACAACCAGTGTGAGAGCTTCCAGCTTTCCCTGAAAGCATTTCCAAGTATTTACAACAAAATGCCTTTGCATGTATTTATTTATCCAAATATCCTCTAATGGTGGATGCTGCCACATCCGTGAACAGCTTTGGAGGTTTGCCAGAGCTTTCCCAGAAAGCTACATCAGAAGGGGCATTAATAGTGAACCAAGATGTCAGAAAGATATAAATTGAAAATATTTTGTAATCCTGATTCACTTCAAACCATTTCCATACATGTAAAAAAACCAAGCTTATTAAGCCACTGAATAGCAAACAGCAACAAAATCTGTCAAAAACTAAGTATGAAAATAATATTAATTGTTGACTAGATCTGACAATACTGATTTTAGGAAGAAAGAAATAAGCTGCTTTTGGTATCTCTCTCATGCATTACCCAGACAGAGAACATAAAGTAACCAAAAGAAAATACATACTTGTGTGTATTTGCAAGTATATATTTAGTTGCTGCAATATAGTTAGAACCAACAAGCATGCATTTAATGGAGAACATATAAGACTGGTCTGCATTTTAAGGGGTATGTATTTTAAGCCTGTTGTGATGGAAGCAAATTCATAAATTGTGAGATTCTGCAAATAATTGACATTTGGATTGGTGCACAACTTAATAATTTTAGTGTCTGACAAGATCAAAAAAGTGAAATTTAACATCTTTCTGGTAGGCAAACAGCTTAATAAATGCATGTCCAGACCCACCTGAAATATTCCACTCCAAGGAGATTCAAAGACAATTACAGTGACTGCAAAAGAGCTGCAGAGTTAGACGTTCAGGTAAGAGGCTGTGGGGGTTTAAGGTTTGTCACTACTTGTACCAAGGCTGCAGAATAACTCACTTTGGTTTTGAACCCAGTCTGCAATGCTGACACATAAAGACAGACTTGGACTGAGACATAAACACCTGGGCTGCACATCTGGAGGGGCAGCAGTTTGACAGTTTAAACCAAGCAGTGACCAGCCTGACAGAGGGCAGGCGACCCAAGAAATGTTATCATGTATAAAAGTAGCATAATTTTCAGTTACAGATTTATTACTGAACCAACACTTGATTCAGTTCTCATAAAGTCTCTATTACAAAACTCCAGAGATGACTCATCTACTAACATGTATATTTTTCTTGCCTTTCAGCCCTCCAGACTGATGCACATTTGCCAAGCTTTTATTGCCTTGGAATACACAGCTGAGAGGGAGAGAGCCTGAGCACTCTCCTTCTGAGGGAAGTTTGGGAAATTCTGCACCTGTACTTGGTTTAATCTGCTCTATCTCTGTGTGCTGTTTGCAGCTGCATTAGCCATGATTAACACTCAGGTAGCAACTGCTAATGACATCAAAAGTTGTTAGGAAATATTTAGTATTTTAGCATGAAATTTAGTACGATTGCTAACAGTTTTTATCCACCTTTGCAGGCAGAACTACATGTGTGAGCCATTATTTAATTTGTCTCTGTCCATATCTTGTGGAACAAATATGCTGCAACAGCCTCAACCATCCAGACTGACAATCCTTATAGTAGTCCACTACTACCAAAAACTTCAAGAAAACCAGCTGGACCACCTGAACCACTATACACTTAATTGGAAAATATCTGCTAGGAAGATTCTCATTCTGTGAGTTTCAATAAATGCTACATTTTTAGTCACCACATCCTTTTTACCTCCTCACCCTGAATTTCTATCTAAAATGCTTTCTTTCTTGTTGCCTGAGTAATAGCACAAAACCCAGGGTGGATTCACTCGAACATATTCTAGCATTGTGATAGCAGCAAATAAAATTTACACACACTAAACTATAAAACCTATTATTTCATTATTACTGACAAATAAGCTCTGTATGACTTCCTACTTCCTGGAATGCAGATCATGCTTTAGGTTGGGCAGGGAAGCTAGTTCAGACTCTTCTCCTTCATCTTTTAAATTAGGAAACAAACTGCAGCTTTACAAAAAATTTCTTGGGGCACTTACCCAGATAACTTACCTCACAGGTGACATTCTCCTTGGTTGTATCCATATAATCCTGTCCCAATAAGTACAGCAGAAGGAATTACAGTTCCAGCACATAATCACAGAGCAGCAAAAAATGAACACACTTCAATTCTATTAACTGCTCCCTTCTTCTTCTTCTCTGGGAAAACAGTAAGAAAAGCAAAGACCTCCTTTGCAAATGAGAACATTTTGCATTAACATCAGACAAAGGAGAAAGCTGCACATTGCTGTACAGAGCTTCCTCTTCTAGCTGGGATTTAGTCAAGCACAGAGCAGCTCATGGAGGTTAAGAGAAGTGAGGAATTATAGTAACTGTGCACCAAAGATACTATTCCACCAACCAGTTTATCTGCTTTGGCCTTTACCAATTTTTAACTCAAGCTGATCTTTATTGGTATAGCTGATAAGTGAAATTCTTGCATTTTGGGATTCTGGATGCTTCTGACACAATTATAACAGAAAGGGGCTGTGACATCTGCTTGGATTCTGGAAGAAAACAGTGGAATTAAATGTCTATTTAACCTGTATTTTGACCTTTCTACCACAGTGAAACATTCATCCCCAGAGGAATCATTAGTTGACCACTGCAGTCTTCACTGTGATACACCAGAGTCCTCTTCATTAAGACAACAGCAAAGCAGATAGGAGCCATTTATTATGAGAAATGACAAACAGACAAGCATTGACAGAACAAAAAAGGAGGCCTTTCCCTATGAGGCCTCTCTCTTTCCAGCCTCACTATCTCCAGACTGAAAGAGAAGAACTGCAGTGAACACAGTATTTTAATCACTACAGAGAATGTTAATGTCAGGGTTAAAAATCTGAATAAACATTGATTTAAATTAAAAATAGTCTAATTAAGTATTGAGAATGTCTTTATTTCCCAGAAGTAAGTCCTGCACAAAGAGATTTACTGTCACTCTCAATGCTTCCAGTAAGGCAAAGTGAGGCTGTATTCACCTTTTTGGGAAGGGTAGGTATGTGAATTCACTATAGCCATGCTTAATTGATAGCACTGTGAAACAAATTCTACCAGCAATAACAGAAAAGCTTGGTCATTTTGAAGCACTAACCCCAGGATGCTGATTTTTATGACAGTTATTATGCAAATATTTACAAGTTCTTAAAGTTATGATGCAATTTAGATAGGGAATTGCAATTAAAATATGTCTATACTATCACTTATAGGTACCCACCTTAGGCAGAGGGCAGCTCACAGTCCAACAACAAGAGAACAAATGGAGAAAGTGGCCAGTCATTCTTTCCCTAGGCATCTTCTGTTTGATTTTAATCCACTAGAGATAAAAAGTCTGTAAAAATCTTTACCAGTCAAATGTGTACTTTTAATGAAGCAAAAAAACCCTCAAAAAACCAAAAACTCCATGAACATGGAACAAAAAAAGGATCTGCTCTCAGTTATATTGGTAACCTGGGAGAAAAGAGTTGGGAAGAACTCCTTGCTCTACTACTAACGTCCTTTGCTAAAGCAAAGGGACCTCAAGCTGCAGTCCTAAAGCAAATGGTACCATCAATAATTTGAAGGGAGAAAGAAAACAATAAACATTACAACTTTGAAACACTTGTACAGTTCTACTTAACATCTGATTCTTGTTAACTAATGTACAAGATGTTTTCAGGCTTCAGCACCTGGTTCTTGAAGCTCTGGTTTGCATACAATGTTCTTCACAAAATTTAAAACCACAGTAATAAAATTACTATATGAATCATTTGTTAATTACTTAGCAATATTAAAGTAAAAAGATAGCAATTAAACTTATTTCTATGCATTTCATTAATAATCTCCTTCCATTCACTCGTTATACCAGAAATGCTACCTGCACTGAAGATGGTCTTGGGATGTCTTACATATGAAATGATAAGATATATTGAATAAACTCTGGCCTTTCTTTCTTTCCTGGAGTCCTGAAGTATAAGAACACAGAATCTAAGGCTGCTAATAAAAGACTTTTATTCTCATTATTTTAGAAGCTACTTTTGTTTAAGACGAGTTCAGTACCAGTGGAAGAACTATTATCTCTTTATTCCTATGAGCCAGCAAGCAGCAAAGTTTCTTTTCCACACTTCAAAGTAGCTTTTTGGATACTGTTCATAATAGAGCATTAATATCAACTTCAGCTGGTACATTTGCTTGAAAAAAAAGCGTTATGAGATTATTATTGTAAGTCTTGAAGTAAAATGAAGCTAAGAAGAGGCTTTGTTTCAAAGTCCAGAATGGTTGCAGGAGTTTAACTGGCGGTCATGGAAGAACTGCAATCACTCAATTTTCCAAACTATTAAAAAAAAAAAAATTCTTTACCTTCCAACAAGGCTTATGTCAATAGAATAGCTTCTGACTTAGTTCATTAAAATGCTTCCTTAAGAAATTATTTAAAAGCACAGAATAAGGACAGTGTAAATCAACAAAGTGATTAATCTGTTCAAAAAGCCAAATATAACTGAAGCCACCTGTGTTTTCACTGCCTCCATTCCCCCTCCCTCTTTTCTCCTCCCCCAACAAGTTCTTAGTCCTGACAGAAAACCAGAGCAGTCCTACACAGCCACACACTGAGATCACCAGACTCCCCAGGTCCGAGCTGTTCATTCCTTTTGCCCACCCACCCGTTTCCACAACAGACCTGCTTGGTGCTCCAAAGCCCAGCTTTTCCTTTGGGCTTCAGGTGAAATTAAATTCAGTTCCAGAGTTCCAATGTATAATATAAGAATTGTGCTTGTATCATTTTCTAGTAGAGGCAAACATTGCATTATGTGATAACACTATAGCCCACTGATGGCTGGATTTACACTATCTTAACCTATTTTGCTTCCTTGAGGGGACTAATCCTCACGT
The DNA here is from genome assembly GCA_013396995.1 of Dicaeum eximium. Taxonomy (NCBI): domain Eukaryota; kingdom Metazoa; phylum Chordata; class Aves; order Passeriformes; family Dicaeidae; genus Dicaeum; species Dicaeum eximium. Next base: position 168,228 of record VWZP01007510.1, on the reverse strand, counting down.
AACATCTCTAAGTGCATTCACATTAAGGGATTTGGCACTTAACTGTGCAGTGCAGGTCGTGTTGCTCATGCTCTCACAGAGCCCTTGTGCAGGTTACATTTGTATTCACTGCTCTGTTCATCTCTGGGCAATTTCTGTCCAATTCCTCCCTGGCTGCAGACATATTTCCTTCCCTTTTCTGCACTGCACTAATTTTGTACTCGCAAAGGCACCAGAATGTGTCAGGTGCAAATATGAGCAGAGCTCAAAGAACTGCAAGTTTACTGCTCCAGGAAAAAATAACTTTCTTGCCAAGCCCTTTGTATACCTCAGAATCAACAATTTCCAGCCACAATTTGAGGTAAGAGGCATCAACTGGGATACATTTTGCAAAATGAATTTTTGGGATGTATTTTATAAAATGTGAGCAAAAGTAAAGAATTTAGCATGTTAAAAGGAAAAACAACTTTTAAAGTGTAATTCTTTATTTAAAACCAAGTATGTCTGTTCTTTTAAAAACAGCCCTATCTAAAATAAAATGTGAAATAAGGGCAGCCCACACGCTATGAAATCCAGCATCACAAAGTACAGAATATACCAGTAGTTCAGGCTTGCTGCAGAAATTTCAGAGAAAGTCAAAACACCGATCTGGTGGGTGTTACTGAGTAAGTGGCTGGAAATAGCATGTGGAGTGCTGAACCAGCTCCTTACAGCAGAGCTTCATCTGCAGGTGCAGAAAGAAATTTCTTCATCTGAGTTTATTCAACAAGTTCATTTTGATGCCTGGTTCATTAAGAGATGGAAACCAAGCATGGATTTGGAAAAGGAAGCCAGTTTGGTTTTTCCTTTTCCAAACTTTGTGCAAAATCAAGGTGTGGGATGCTTAGCTCTAACTTGTGGGAGGATGAGATCTGGTAGAATATCTTGGAGGCGGGGGGAGCTAAAACCAGATTTTCATTTCTCATTTTTAATGACGCCTTCGTGCATTTTAACTGAATCCCATCAAATGTAACTTAACAGAAAGAATCACTTAAAAGCTCACAGCATCTAATAAACAAAATAGTACTTGATGAATTAAAGAAGAAAATTAGAAGTTTGAAAATATATATGTTCATATATCTTAAATCAATGACTCCAATCCTACTGACTGTCAAAAAGTAGTATCATGCCAAGAACATGGAATCTGCTATTTAAGAACATAATTAAAAATTAGAAATATAAATTATGTAAATTAGTATTCCCAGCTTGCCATTTAAAATCACGAATCAAGTATTTAACTCTCTTGTTTAAGCCAACAATAGAAAAAGGAAGTATTCAAAACAGTATTTTAACTTCTGGCATCAAATTTACACACAAATAAGCATTCTCGAGTACATGTCCTTATTTCTTCAAGAAAGAATTCTGATGTTTATTTTCTTCCAGTAACATGCCAGCATTTCAGAAAAGGCAAATCAATTATGACCTGCCTCAAATTTCACATCCTTGTGTTCGTTCCAAGGAATGAACACTGACACAGCAGTGGATCTCATGACTGCTTTCCATCAGGTATATTAAACTGACTGTCAATTAGGTCAGGCTTTCAGGTTGCAGAGCAAAGCTTTCTTCCACTCACTTCTTTAGAAATATGAGTTAGAAAATCGCAACTTTCATTTTAGTTTAACCCTCCCCATAACTATGTTGGATTTAAGACAGTCTTTCATCATTAATTTCTGCTGCTTTTGTTTGCAGATTTATTTTGATGTTGTTTTTTACTACTAATAAGGAAAGAAATCTAATTCTGAAGAAATTATGTCCATGTTGTGTAAAGTGAACACCTCTCAGGGGTCATTTTACCCTCTCCTACCACTCATGACTAGGCATGTCTCTGTTTCCCAGCTGAGAACACTATCAGTTTAAGTAATAGTTTAAGCTTATACAAATAAAGTTTGGAACAAGGTCATTCTGGTTTACCCAGGTCTTAAACAGCACCTTTCTGCCAAAAGCCTGAATCAACACTACCAGAAGAATCCATAAGGATTTCCTGCAGTTCCAGAGACTGTTTTACCACAGCCATTCCTGTCAACCCTGATTCATACCAGAAATCTTACCCAAAAGTCAGGTCAAAGCACTTTGTTTAGGTGTCACCCTTCAGTGAACAACTTAGTCTACATCTACATCTGCTCTCCTTGGCTCAAGCAATTATTGTCCACGCTTCATGCCACAACTAAAGCATTTATCTGTGGTCAGTGACCTAGAGGGAATACTGCAGGATTTATTAAGAAATGACAGACAGACACATGGTGAGGTTTGAACATTAGGGTCATTGTGGTTTCATTTATCAGGGAATGTAAGTCAGGACTAGCTCCTATTTCTGGCTCCAGGGCTTGCTTTGGTATCTTGGGCAAGAAAATTTAGCACCATGGACTGCCATGCAGGTCCATCCTGACTATTTGGAAGGGAAGAATGGAGATTCTTACCTCTACAGGAGATCATGGAGGATTAGTGTTAATGCACCAGGACCCTGATCTGAGCTGCAGAAGCTGAGCACTGCTGCAATTCAAGTCAATGTAAATATTTTCATCATGCCCTGCACGGAGGCAAGTTCTGAAGAGATGCATTATAGCAGCTGCAGCAATTCCTGTACCAGGCTTCTCCCTGTTTGCCATGCTCCTGATTCACTGGTCCAGATTTTTCCAGGAAATCACACTTCTTCACACACACACCCACTTCCAGTGAAACGTGAGCCAAACAACTTTTGAGTAACAGCTAAACTTTTGACCTGTTCTGTAGGAGTAGCCTGGAACTCAGCACAAATACTTGAGGCCAGACTGATGTGTTCAGCCCAAGTTTAGTCCCCACTTTATTTATAGGTCACACCAGAGTGGGAACAAAACAGCTTTTAGTCCTTGTTATGCTCTTATTCAAGTCAGCAAGGAGTTATGAATAAAAAAAAGAATTTTTCTTTATGATGCATATCCATGGTAATGGCCAACTGTTACCTCTACATACAGTATATGAAGAAATAACTTATATTTTACTACTCACAAGGAAACTCAGTCAAGGCTTATTCAAAAAAGAGATTCCTTAGAGCAAACTACTTACGTATCAATAAAAGCACAGCAAAACCAAGTGCTAGGGGGTAGACAGGAACACAGAACTGCTCAGCAAACTGATACTATTTCTTGGTGACAACCTGGATCCAGAACATAAGCCTTTCAAACACTTAGCCTTCACTGTTTGCTAGATATAAACTGCAAGAAACCCAAGCCTGCAAATGTTATAAAGGACCTATAAATGGTCCCTTTTTGCCTAACAGGAACTGGTTTTAAGCCTAAAATCTGATACTTCACAATGCTACCATTTAAAATGTCTCTTCACCAACTCTAGCTTGTAAAATTAGAGGAGCCTTGCAGAACATGTTACAGGGAGCTGTGTGTATCTTACCATCAGCTTTTTGAGTTTGCCAAGAAGCTGAAGTAGGGGAGCAGATGATGTTAACAGTGTGAATCCACCAGGAAGACTCTACAGAACAGAAACTATCTACTAGTGTAATCTGTGATTTGTGTTGTGAAGGAGGAACTGGGGAGAAAGTCAAACAAAAGACATCATATTCAAGAAAAGTAAGATGCTAAATGTGAAGCTTTGATCCTTTTTAAGGTGACAGAAAAAGTGCCAGGATTTCCTATTCTAATCATGAGATGAATTATTATGGTAATATACCCTTGCCAAGGGAAAGATTAATGCAGGAAGGACCACAGCAAATGGCTGTCAGAGCTGAACAGTCATTACACCAGAAATGGTCTCAAAAAAGTGAAAGTAATGGAAATTCTTATTGTCCTTCCACTCAATGCAGAGATGGGAGAGATGGCTGCAGAGAGGCTGCATGCCAGGGACAGTCAAACAAATTCAAAAAACCAATCTCACCTATCTTGAGATCTTTTCCTCAAATGTGGTGCATGTTGCTTCAACAAACAGTAGAACAAAGTGTTTGTGCACAGTAGTACAGAAAGTAGCTATTAACAGAATAAAAGATCACTTCTTCTAGCAGGGAAAGGCTTCTCCCTCTTTTCAGACAGCCTAGTGTGTTTAAGGACAGGCAACATGAGATGCAAGAGATGCAAGCCAACAGAGCTCCCCTCTGCTGTGGCATGACAGCTCCATTTTCATGATGGGATTCCACAGAGTCTTTACTGCTGCAAGGAAACACTAAACTAGTTTATGCCTTGGTCACACACCTGCCCTCACCACCGTGGCTGTGTTGGACATTTTGCAGCTGCACACAAGGTGATTTCACAGAGCAGCCTTAGAGCACTTCAAACTGCCAATGCTTCCCATAATAAAACATATGACTTTTATAAATTAGGGTTGAATTTGTTGCTAGAATAAAGGAATCCAGGTCATTTGTGCCAGCATAAACCAAATCCCTTCTTTTCCAACCTACAGTCTCCTCTGTTCCTTACAAAAATACTTACAAAGTATAGGAGACCACAGAAAACTTCCTTTCTTAAGTCAGGTAATTGCCACCAAGTGACCTAATGGTGAACAATACAGAATGATTTTGATTAACAGAATGTAATAGAAATAGAGTTGTTTCATATAACCTTTCAGTCTTCAGTGCTGTAGTTAGGTCCTCTATTAATAGAACTGTCAGAAAGAGTACTCATGCCTGAACTGACATCAGGTACAGAAAGTTGAGTGAGTGAATCTAGTGCTGGCTTAACTGACATTGTGAACAAAGCCTACTTTTTATTCCTGAAAGAGAAATACCATCCACAAGTGTCACTTCCCATCAACACGCCTGAATTCCAATCTGGGTAACTGTCTCTTAGCATAATAAGTTTACAAAATGCACTTGCTCATGATAGCCTCCTATGGATAGATTGTTTTTTAAGATTGAACGAACCCGACGGAAGCAATACAAAATACAAATACAAAATACATTTAGGAACTTGAGTCAACCTACCAAGGAGAAAGGCTTTCACAAAGACTTTCTTTTTGGCTAAAGACATCCTTATGAGATGAATTTCAGTAATGGTATCATACACTATGGAATGTCTTCTGTCATCCCAGTTTAATCATTGAAAAGGACACAGATTCAATCAGAACTGCAAGAATATCTGGGAATAGTATTCTGATTAATTGTACTAACACAGTAATGAAACTCCCAGACTCTACTGGGCCTTCCAAATTGGAGCACAGGAAATGACGTTACCATTGCTCATTCTCTTTCCTTTTCTTGCAAGCCAATTTTGGTGTTCACAAAATAAAGCCCTTGCAGTAGAAAAAATAAATTTTAAAAATTCCCTTTTATAAAGGATTTGAACATTTTGGCAAACTGATACAGGATAAATCTCGTTGTAGTAATTTCTTTCTGTAATAGAGCAGGGAGTTTCCTGCTTTCTATCACTGGTAATAATTCTTCATCCAATTAGCCAGAAACTGCATATACTTGAGAACTGAACTGTAAAATTAGGGAATCCAATGAAGTGCTTAAAGCCAGAGGAGCAGAGTAGCCCATGTTTTATTTTAGAATTGCACACACCTATTTATGACACTACATTTTTCACAGTCAACATGTGAATCTACAAACCATTTGTATTTTTGTCAGGCTTCTCCTGGTGATTTATTTAGTTCCTTGGGATAAACTATCTTAATTTTTAACTATTTCCCTCTGCAGTGCCTGTCCTCAGACTTGTAGCCATTCTTCAAAAGCCCTTTTTCTGAAGGTTTTTGCTGGAGATCCAAACCCAAGTTGCCCTTCAGGGATACAGTAATACAGGGAAGCCCCTTCGTCTCATAAGTGTAAGGGTTGATTTAGGCCTTTTATCTCTCTTTTTCTTCCCTGGGCACATTCTCAGTGCAGCGGCACAGTGCTCCAAAGCATCCCCATCACACACACAGACAAAAATGTACATTTTGCAGCAATCTTGAGTGAGCAGCTGGTAACCCTCTTAACCTGTTCTGTTTAGCTGCTCTTTTTAGCTGCTCCTCAAAACCTCTTTAGTGGTTTCCAACCGATTTAGTGGGTTGGAAGAAGGCAGCAGCCCGAGGGCCAGCAGGGCTCTGAGCACAGACACTGTTGTTACTTACTCCCCTTATCCGACAGCCCTGTGCAGCTCGTGATGAGGGCAGATGTGTCTCGGGGGCTGCTGTGCCTCAGCAGAATCTCGTTCCACACCCTGCTGTGGGCAGGCACACCTTTCACTATCCCGTTTTACTCCAAACCCTGTCCAGCTCGGCCGTGGACACTTACAGGGATCCAGGGAGAGCCACGGCTTCTCTGGGCAACCTGTGGCAGGGCATCACCACCCTCAGAAGGAAGCGCTCCTTCCTAGTAATGTCCTTCATGAGGGCCTTTGCAGATCCCAGAATCGTTAGGGCTGGAAGGGCTCTCTGGAGATCACCCAGTCTAACCCCTTGCCAAGACAGGGTCACCTGGAACAGGTCCAGGTGAGTTTGGCATTTCTCCAGAGAGGGAGACTCCACACCCTCCCTGGACAAGTCTGTCCCAGTGCTCTACCACACTCACGTAAAGAAGTTCTTCCTCAAGTTGAGGTGGAACTTGCTGTGCTTTAGTTTATGTCCCTAAATGTCCTTCGTGAGGAGATTCCCCTCATGAAGCGTTCTGCCTTCCTCCGCGCTAACTCAGCCTTGACTCAGGAAGGGCAGGCAGGGACCTTCCCAACATGGCGACCAAGCACGGCTCTCCGCCCCGTGGCCCCTCTCAAGATGGCGTCGCGGAAGGGCCGGCGGCCGGCCCGGGTGCGCCTGCGCGGGCCCGAGTGCGGTGAAATTCCTGGCGGGGGGAGCGGGAGGTGGCGGCGCTGAGGGCTCGGAGCAGGAGGCGGAGGGCGGCTCGGAGCCACGGCCGCGCTGCCCTGCCCGGGACCCTGCGTGCTGTGGCGGCCGGCGCCGAGCCAGACCCCCGGCGGGCGCGGAGCGGACGGGCTGAGGGACGCTCACCGCCACCTCTCGCAGCGCCAGGAGCCGCGCCGTCCCCGCCGCCGCTGGGACTCACTCCCCGGGCAGAGCGGGGGAGAATGACGGAGCTCCAGTCCGCCTTGCTACTGCGGAGACAACTAGCAGGTACCTGGGCCGGCGGCGGAGGAAGGAAGGGAGGGCGGCGGGTGATCCACCGCGGGGGAGCAGCGGCCGGGCGGCCTCGGAGGGGCCGCGGCCCACAGCGGGGGAAGGAAGGGGCGCCGGCTCGGGGAGGGGGCGGGCGGGAGTGCGTGTGTGTGTGAGGGGGAAGGGGAGATTACGGCCCCCCCTCGCCGTGCTCTGCCCAGCCGGGAGCCGAGGGAACTAGGCCGAGCGGGGGAGGGGGAGCCCGACCGGCGATTGCTGCCAGGGGAGCCGGGGGAGGGGAGCGGGGCCGGCACGGGGGGGGAGCGGCCCCTCGGCTGCCCCCGGC